>OY974084.1:21524854-21998598 GCA_963854165.1 Sylvicola cinctus
CATATCAATTAGATATACTTCGATTTCATTTTTATCCAAATTTATCCAAATTTTTTGATGAAAAGCAGTACGCATCTTCTGTAAAATTTCATAATCCTCACTGCAAAGTTGTTCGCCATTTTTGTTAAATGTCCACTTTTGAATCCAACGATCTGCCAGGAGAGAAATATTCCATTCTGTATTATTAACGTGCTCAGCACATATCTTCAATAGTCGGTTTTCTTTTTCGAGACTATTCATGCCAATAATAATAGATGCAAATTTTCGACCAATTCCACCGAAAAATCCTGACGGTGCTTTAATCTGTCGATGAACGACTGTGTGTCGGCCAGCGAGAAGTTGCACTTGAAAAAGGACAAGTGTGCATGTTGTTGTTACAAGAACATAACCAATGGGTGGAACGTTTATCATTTCATCGAACTCTTGTCCCTCCAGTATCCCAGTTTCATCCACTGAGGAGCCATCATGAGCGATAGATGGCCAATACCGAATATCACCGGTGGGCGAAATTGCTAAGCATGAAGCCATTTGTTGTCCTTGTCTTTGGAACACTGTTACCAAGGTCGCCTTGTGACCTATGTCGCAATGAGGTAGTGACAATTCGCGACATTGACCAGAAGCAATACGACGTTGAACGCCAACTCGTAACATCTCTGATTGGTCGCGTGGTTCTTTGTATTGCCACACGAGAAGACGACGGCCACAGACAGCCCATGCCCACCCATTTCCGGAGCAGTTTATTGAGACATTAGCGTTGCGATCAGAGAAAGTAAGTGCTTCGTTCACTAGAACCGGGAGCGGATTGCCATAACATTCAGCAATATTGTATTCAGATCTGGCAATTACTTGTGCGGGTTGATTTGAACGTCCTGAAACACTGTAACGTCTAAAAGCAAATTTCTTGTATTAATACCTGTACGTAATTTTGATATTCACTATTTTGAATGTCTACCCAGAATGAGATCCTTTTTTAGATAACAAAGTCTTGCGTCCCGACACAATAGAGCTTACTGACGATTGACGAGTACGTGGACTATAAAAAGAACTTTTACACTGATTTTCCATTATACAATTTATTTATTTTCAGGATTTTTCTTTAAAACTGCAAAATGTTATCTCTTTAAAAATATGTATTTCGTTAACAGAAATCTGTCGTTATTACTTTAGATTTTAGTTTTAGGTTATGTCACTCAGCTAAGTAGTAAAATGCTAATCGCTATTCGTTATTTAACTTATAAGTATTGCGCCCTTGCGGCATCATATTCAACCAGCGTTGCCACAACTTCAAATCAAAATCGGTTAAACATGTTAAAAATACCGCAAAAATCGGCTACCCCGTAAGTAGTCCAATTCCTCATTCGATGAGGCGTGAGGCACAAAATACCTCAGTATTCCATTTGACAGGTAAATGTCCACGACAGTGAAAAACCGTGAGGCGCAAAACAAAATTATGAATTTATTTTGAATTCATTTGCTGTCGTAGGAGAAATAATCGATAAGTACTTCTGTTTTCATATAAAACACATTATCCACTTATAACAGCTCGAAAAGAATAAAAAAAATTTCTTTTTCGAAATAATTGTGTGGAAAATCAAAATATTTTAAATTGGACATTTCTGTTTTTTAAATATTTAATATGTGCATCACGTACTTGGGGAAAAAAACATACATAAGTGTTCAAATTTATTAAAACGTTACTAAAAATTGTATATAATTACAACAACAAATATAAAAAAAGGGCAAAAAAAATAAAAACAACGCAATTTTCGGAACAAGAAAATTGGACATATATGTTTTTTTTTCTGGATATTTAGGGAGCTTCACGTGGTTTCTAGTATAATAAAACAAAATTGTTCGTGTTTATTAGAACGAACGTTTAAAAACAATTGTATTCAATGACGATACATCACAATATTGGTGCAAAAGAAGAAATGAGAACTCAATTTTGAAAAATTTTACTTATATAAATAATAATAATTATTTTATATGTATATTTTTTATTGTAAATATAGTTATTTCTTTTTTCAAATATATATTAATTTTTTTAAACCTTTTTTTACATTTTAATAAATAAAAACACATCTAGTTTCCATAGAAACCAGTATAAATTTGAAATTATTTAGTTACCCATGCGTTTCCATAGAAACCACTATCGAAATTTCCTGCGCATATGCAGTAACTATTTCGAAAAATGAATGTGTCAGAATCGTGCCAAATGAATTTGCGCCTCACGCGTATATATTTTGTGCCTCACGCCTCACCGAATGAGGGAAATTGGTATTCCCGGGTATATACGCGTGAGGCGCATATTTATATGGCACTTTTTTGTATGAAAAACAGAGTGTTTTTGACCATTTTGGGTGACTGGCACATTCATTTTTCGAAATAATTACTGCACATGCGCGAATTAATACTGGTTTCTGTGGAAACGCATGGGTGAAGTTGCCTTAACACGAGGGCATCTGCAGCGAATGCAGATCGCGCAAAAGAGACAAATATTGTATCGTTTTATATGAGGAAAATGAAACTTAAATTGTTTGTCATTTCGATACAATTAAAAAAAACATAACCCAAAAAATAATATATATTAATGCAATAAATAAATTTCTAAACAACCGTGTATGTATATACATTTAGTACTCAATCACGCTAAAAATGACAATGGGATCGCCACGAAATTTTACACACGTGTTTGTCAACACTCTATAAGCAACATATGCGTATTTTAAACCCGAGAAAAAAAACCTGTTCGCGAAAAAGTTTACTTTTCCTAATAATGATTGTGGAAAACCATTTGTCTGTAGTAAAATGCAGCTCGCGAAAAAATCCGCGATTTTCCGCGGAACTATCTAAAATATAAAAATATAAACGACCGTGTGGGTAAAGGAATCAACCAGGCTTAGGATTTATAGTCTAATAAATAAATTTCAAAACGACCGTGTATGTATTTATGTAAGTATACATATTAGGGAATCAATCACGTTAAAACTGACAGTGGGATCGCATAGAAATTTTACACACGTGTTTGGCAACATTCTAGAAGTAACAAAGTCATATTTTCAACTCAAAAATAAATCGTTTTAGCAAAAATGATTGCGGAAATCATTTTGTCAGCATTCAATTGTCATGTCGCAAAAAAATCCGCAATATTTTCCGTGACTTTCCGAGGAACTATCTGTTGTATACATTTCTAAATTGTGTGGATATACCTTTTAATCACGCTACAACTGACAACTGGATCTAAAATATAAAAATCTAAACGACCGAGTACAGGAATCAATCAGGCTAAAACTGACTGAATACGAAATTTTACAAGCGATTATTTTCGCGGTGTGTTGTCAAATAACACACCGCAAAAAAATCGCGGTTGTTCAAAAAATTGACAAATTACAAAAATAAAAAAATTCGCGATTTCCTGTGGTTATGTTTTATAATCTAAGATGAAAATTCAAACGACGGTAAAACTATAAACGAAATCTCTACGAGATTTTAGACACGTATTTGTTAGCATTTCGAAAGCAACAAAGGCATTTTTCAAGAGCGAAATGATACGAGAAAACCATGAAAAGACGCGGTTCTTGAAAAAACTGACTAATTCCTTAGATTATTTCGGAAATCGATTTGGCAGTGTTTCTATTCATAAGAAACACCCACATTGTAAATTAAAACCAAATTTCGTACGAAAATAACACATTCGCACCCATATAAAACACTAAAAATAAAAGGAGACATTTTACACTTAACTATATATTGCGGTAAAAATGAGGTGAGATACTATCGTTTTTTGCGTTATTTACTCAACACAGTTATTTGTTCACCAAAATAATATTTTGACACCAAAGCTCAGGCAAACTTTTTCACCTAAATGATATGCTGACAGTAGTGCCATCTATGCCTGATATATCCGAACTATAAACCTATAAACTTAAAAAATTTAACTATCAAATGTTAAATATGGATTATATAATTTTTCGCCATGTACGTATATTAAATTTGTAATTGTAATTAAATGAATATTGAATTACCGTCGTTAATGTAGGTTAATTAGATATGCGAAAAAAAAATTATCAAATGAAAGAAGATTTTAATTCGATAGAAATCAACGCCCACTAAAATTGATTTACTTTTAATTAAAAAAATATTTAGCATACAAATTTATATGCTGTTAAAGGCTCAGAAATAATTGTAAATTAATGTTTAATATAAAATAAGAAAAACAGTAAAGTTTTAGATGATTTTAATGTCTATTTCATTGATAATTCGATTTTCATATTTTGAGCATTTGTCTTTGCGTCATAATAAAATGGCTATCGAAATAGTTCTTTGTCTACACGAATACGTCATAAATTATGTAAATTATGTATGTAAATACTATATGTATCATTAAATGAAACCTTATTAGTATTATACTACAGCATATGAAATAGGTGTGCTAATAAAATAATAATATAAAAAAATTATCTAATACACATAAAGCTTCTTAAATTGGAGAAAAAAGCATCTGAATGATTCACCTCACTAATATTTTTAAGTAATGCGTATGTACACAAAATTGGAAAATGTTCGAAAAGCTTTATTAAAATGTAGTTAAGCAACAGTCGTATATAAGTTCACACCTTGCTCTCCCTGCGATGTAGTTTTTTTTAAATCTCATCAAACTTAATTTCGAGAGCCAAATACCGTCATCTTAAAATTCTGGCTAGCGAAACTCTTAAAATGCCTATATGGCCCTTCTCCGAATGAATTAAAATTTAATTGAGTAAAAATGTTATCCAACCTGCTAACTTTCAGAGAACTTTTAGATTCCGACGGGTCATCCGAATATCTTAAAACCCGTTAGAAACAACGCAAAAATATTAACTTCAAAAGAGGCAAAAAATCTCGACATTGAGTGGCCCATCCGTTATGGACCATACTACTAATTCATCATCAAAAATATAAGTGATTCTTTCACCCAAATATTAATGACACATAAAATATACTCGTTTCTCTTATTCATCAGTCCTAAAAGTACTGACTATTGAAAAAGGAATAAAACCCCAGTAACTTCTGTTTTAAAATCTAATTTGAGTTGTGAAATGACATTTCAATAAAATGAGATATCGTAGTACGGTAGTATGCTTATTTTTCGTATTAAATACTTCTTTCGTCCATAACAAAGAATTGCCACCATCTACCCAGTTGACACCTGAATGGGAAATATTCCAGACACCACACGAACATATAGTGTGAATATCATGTTAAAAGCTTCAGTGGTTCAGCCGTAATGGTCCATTGTAGCAAAAGAACTAACTTTTGAACCATCCATCGTATTATGGCCAAACTGCACACAAACACGACTCACAACCCATAGATTACACATATAAATTTTGATAACTTTTGGTGCAGCAGTTTTTGAATATAAATTAATCAATGAGATTTAGTTATCAATTTGTCTTTATCAAATAATAATTTTCTTTTAATATGTTATTTGCCATATTATTTTCAGATAAACAAATAAAATTGGTAAGGACGGGCGCTGAAAATCTGGAAAATCTACAAATCTGAAAAGCGTGCGTGGTACTAAATACTATAAGTATTTTTCAGATTTGACAATTAAATAATTTGTTTTGTTTTGTAAGCAAACAATTATTTAAAATGTAAACACTTCGCGAAGTGTACGACGTGTCTATGCGCATGCATCGCCCATATAAAAGTATCGCAAAGAGGCTTACCATAAAATATGTGAAGTGTGATCTCACCAACCCGATAGTGGGTTCCATGGTTAAATAGTTAAAAGTGGCGATTAACTTTGACTTAACTAACCTAAACAACTATGCATAGGGGGTATGTGCCCCGAAGTAAAAAAATGTTGAATCTCAATGTTGTTAATTTTTTAAAATATTTGAGACATTGTCCTTTCTGTTGAAATCACAGGATAGGAGGGCAACAAAAAATTATGGAGTGTAAGACCCTGGAAAACAGAATGGTCAGACACAAAACTATTGAGAAGAAATGTTCACAATCAAGGTTAGCCAGCGACTGACTTCCGCAATCCACTCGCATATTGTAATTTGTACGGTGCTGGGTGCACCTTGTGCACCTCATATGACAACATCGATAATTCATATCTCTACTTGTCACATGTCACCGCTCCTCACTCAACATCCACAGCTCATAACTGAGCTTACAACTCAGCATCCACCGTTGGTGGAAAACATACGCTCAGTACTGGTGGATTACTATTAATAACCCATCGAGTGTAAAGCTTCTAACCCCACAGACGCCCGCAGCTTTTAGGAGTCCTACAGCTCAGCCAATAGACATTATCACTGCCCTCAGTGATCTTCTTACGTCGATGCCTTGCATACACTTAATCACAACAACCGCTTTAGCTACCTCTCTCGCACGGTAACACCGTTGTCCTTCAGGAGTGTAACATAGTACCTAACTACTATCTTACTTTTTCCTTTAATATTTTACGGAAGATCACAACACGTATAAGATCGATGGAGAAACATTCAATAACAATTCACAACAGTATGATTTGAAAGTTCTTTATGACTTAAATAGTCGTTTTACTACCCAATACAGCGTTCGGTGTACAGAAGGGTAAGATGGCGCACTCGCCAATTTTACCACATCAAAGTTTTAATAGATCAGAGCGCATTGAAAGTATTGCGCATGCGCGCCGAACCCGTATTATAAAAATACAATATATGGCTCTGTGTACATAATGTAGGAGCACACACTGTATAGTTGGTCCTAAATTGGATTTTTTAGGGTCAGATGCATCAGGCTCAGAAACGGGGCCTACGATTTTATTCATTTCCACAACAATTAATCTTCAAGATATTCTAAACATACCTGCATATTATATCTTATATCCCGCTATATGCTCCTTCTGGTGAAAAAAGGGGTGGACAAATACAAACTACAGTTTTCTATCTCATACACAATATCAAAAAAATTCTTACAGATTACTGCAGGATTGAATAACATAAGAAAACTAGCAGAAGATTTCAAGGTCAAAATTGGAAAATTCGAGGTAAATTTTTTTATATCTCAGAAACCAAAACAAAAAATATTTAATTCACATTATTGTAGGATTAAATATGTATAAGAAAACTTGCTGAAAATTTAATGTCATGGTCATATTTTTATAACGAAAATATGTTATTCAAAACCTGTGTGTTTTAAGGTACTATGTTGTTGTATATTATTGCTAATCTCAATAAAAGTACCAATTTTGGACAAGAATCAAGGTTAATCAGAAATTTCAAGGTCGCATTTTTCATAACGTACAAAAGCTTTATTAAAATGTAGTTAAGCAACAGTCGTATATAAATTCACACCTCGCTCTCCCTGCGATGTATTTTATTTTTTTTGTTATTGATTATTGCTATACAAGTAATTTAAAACCTATGCAGAAGCCATGTCTGATGTCTGAGAAAGTAATAGCATCCCTATAAGTGCAATTTTATTTAGTTAAGTCACAGGGTGAAGCCAGTGATGAATTAACATTCAATTGTAAACTTATGTTGTAGCTAAATCCAAATTTACACTCAGAACTTAGCAATTGGTCTTGCCATTATTAATGAATTAGGCAAATATAAATTTCCAGCCCAAAGTCGTAAACTTTCAAAATAATTTACAGAAAAAAATAATTTCTCTTGTAATCACTTTTAATTACAATCTTTTTTATAACCACCTTGTATCATTGTTATTTTTTTAAACTTTAAAATATTCCTCTATGTAGTAACCACTAACTAGTAATGAATTATAAATTTGTTTAACAGTCGTTCTCTATCAGCGTACATGTTTAAACAAATATTGTACAACTTGTATCTAAAAAGTGAAAAGTGGTAAACATAACATAAACCGAAACCGTGATACATCTGCAGCCACATTTACATGTACTGTAGGCATCAGGGCATCAGGGCATACTAAATTGTTTTGAATTAGTAAATAAAACGTAATTCAAATGTTATCTCACTATTCGTCTTTGATACTCACTTAAGCCACACCACTTTTATGCGTGTAATCATCAAACGTTATCAAATGCTGTAATCCTCAACTTTTGTGTAGGTTTTTTGAAGAGGTCGACAAACATTTCAGTTGCTATCTTTCCAGTTCGTATACACCCGTTTAAATCATTCGGAACAATCACTGCTAATTGCTGTTAATTCAAGTTCATTATTTGCTGGGATTAGAGTTGAATTGATAGGCGAACCGCGAACACTTCAAGCAAAACAATGTCGACAGAAAGGACAACATTATTTCCAGAGCCTAGACCAAGCCCGTCTTATGTGTTTCCGGGTCGGCATCCACGTAGTCGCCAACGCCAAGTAAAGCAGTTTCAGTGTTGTATTTGTGCTACATTTTTGTACGTAACTGTAAATTTTTTAATGATCATGCCATGTGCGCTTTATTTAGAAATCTACTTATATTTATATTGAAACAATTATAGGTTTGTGTTTATATTGGCTATGGTTATAACGATTTCGTACACAATAAATTCGGGTGATGGATCCTATGATAATGATACGACAACATTACCGGATTCCTACATAACACTCAATGGATCGGAAATAATGACTATGTTATCTGAATTCCCGTGGCCCATTCCAGGTAAACAGTTACAGTCTATAAAAATTACAAACAGACGTTTTGAATAACAATCAATATTATAATATATATAATTGTGCACCACATGTTTAAATTACAAAATATTCGCGAGCCCTAATATATTGTATAAACTATAATGTATTTTAACAAATAATTGATTGATTTAATTAGAAATAGAATAAAATACAGATTTATACATTTTTCATAGTGCGAAGAAATTAATTAGTCCTGTCTAAGATTATCGGAAGGTCTACATAAAAAACAGAAGTAGTATAATTAAATTAAAGTTGTTATGTTATGTTCTTGCATTTTAGAAAGAATGGAAATAATTGGGATCTGGATAAAATTATATAATAATATGTTGCCGAAAATTCCCGTGTACGCAGACAACAAATCATTTGTAGATATTCGAAGAGCGATATTTTTATTAATTTAAATTTTGAGAAAAATTTATACATATTTGGTCTTTTTGAAAGTGTAGAGTAATTTTCATGTGTTTTTGAAATTGATATGTCAAACATTAAGACAACAGAATTCTATTTTGTGCTTTTAACGAACAGTTTTTGATATCTTTAATTTCAAGGGAGAAAATAGTTTTAGCGTGTCATTAATAACTGTTTTTTTTTGACTACAGTAAAACAGCATTGTAGTACTGATAATAGGAAATTTAAAACAAGTTTTTCTGAGATATCGTATATGTGACCTGGAATTTCCTGACTTTTGACTTTGATTTTAGTTTTTAGAAATTTTTAGCATGCTAAAGCAAGATATAATTTAGCGTGGTACTGTCTCCAAACTAAATCATCAAAGCCATGACAAATCTGTTGAAACTTTTTCCGATAAATTATGGTGCACGGCACCTTAAATTTTGTTTTCAGTAATCTACAATTTAAGGAGATTTTATATTTATTATATTGTAAATCTAAAACTGTTGCTAATTTTTCTTTGGCACAAATATCGTCATGATTTTTGGATTTGGGTTTCAATGCCGATTTTCAAGCGCAAGCATTTGTTCAAAGGTTTCAACACTCATGTGAAGGTTTTCTTTAAATTTGAACTCGCTCTTAGTTAGATCGTCAAACTGAAAATTGGAAATTAAAATATTCATTAAATTAAATTAAATTAAATTGATTTGTATCTTTAGCGGATCTCCCATTTTTAGCTCTACCGAGTAAATTTTTGTTTGTGCTTGTGCCTTGTACGCTTGTACATAAGATAATTGCCTAATCCAAGTATTGGGTAATTACCAATATCTCAAGATCCTTCATTTTGTTTAACAATCAAAAATAATTTATATTTCGAATTGGAATGATTTTAAATTAAGAAATATTATACTCGCTTGTATTTAACGGTTCGTTGAATTTTGATAAACACTTTGTTTTTGACATATTTAATAATAATTCTCATAAATTATCGAATATATCGAATGTTACAAACAAAAACTACATCGCAGGGAGAGCGAGGTGTGAATTTATATACGGCTGTTGCTTAACTTCATTTTAATAAAGCTTTTCGGAGATATGAAAATTTTGACCTTGATTTTTGTCCAAAATTCGTACTTTTATTGAGATTATCAATAATGTAGAACATCATAGTACCCTAAAACACATAGTATTTGAATTATTCATTTTCATTGTAAAAATATGACCTTGAGTTTTCAAAATTTGACCTTGAAATGTTCAGCAAGTTTTCTTATTTTATTTATTGCTACAATAATGTGAAAAAAAAATTTCAAAAATATTTAGGGTTCCTGAGATACGTGCGGCGTACGCCATACGTCGAACCTTGAAATTTACGATTTTGACCTTGAAATGTTCAGCAAGTTTTTTCGTCTCATTTAAGCCTACAATAATGTGAAAAAAAAAATATTAAAGGTTTCTGAGATATGAAAAATATGACATTGAATTTTTCGATTACCTTGAAATGTTTCGCAAATTTTCTTATCTGATTTTATCCTACAATAATCTGCAAGAATTTTTTTTGATATTGTACAAGGTGGCTGAGATAGAAGAGTGGGGTTTGTCCTTGTCCACCCCCTTTTTCGCCAGAAGGAGCATATAGCGGGATATAGGATATATGCAGTTTTGTTTAAGATACCTTAAAGATTAATTGCTACTATTCTTATATTTTTGTCTAATACTTCACAAAAAAAATTTATAAAAATCGGCCCAGTAGTTTAGGAGTTTTTTTAATTTTACCACCATAGTACACCATTTTTCTATAGTACGGCGTATACCGCACGGCGTACCGACGAACTTTTGCACATTTTTTTTCCGAAAAAAGTCGGATTCCAAATATTTCTATATGCCCTTGAGGTCGTATATAAATTAAATATGCCAATAACAAAATGTGTATCAAAGTACAACGAACCGTTAAATACTACATGCAAGTATAAAGGTGCGATACCTTGCAGACGTTCATTGAAAATGCACGACGTGCTTGATAATGGGGGAGTTGATAGAATTTTTTTTAAATGTATATGAGTTTTTCGAGATATATTATATGTACAAATTGTGCGAACTATACTTTTTATAGCAAAAATATAATGTATATAGATCTCCATTCTTCAAAAAAAAAACAATTAAATTGATTTGCGTATTAAAAAAATTATTTACTAATTGAATTAAATAGTAAGAAAATTACAAGCTATTTTACCATTGTTTTTAATGGCAAACTCGGAGAGTGATGAGGATGAGCTGGAGTTTTTAGAAATATACATATTCGTACAAGTCTGTCAAATAAAAGCGCGGGAACTATTTTCCATAAATATGACAAAGTGTTTGATGTATAATCATCACAGTACACTGCGATTTTGCGTCTGTCAATTGAAATGTAGAGGTTTTGCTATAATGCTCATTTTGGTGCTGTATATTCTCGAAATTCTCGAAGTTCCTAAATTGCACGTCGTGCATGCTATAATGCACGTGCTGCATTTTCATAGTATTGTCCCTTTCATACTTTAGATTTTCTTCTATTTTTTATTCTTGTTACTCTGCATTCGTGCATCAAGCTCTGCATGGAATTGTACCATAATATTTCTTAATTTTAAATAACTCCAATTCGAAATATAAATATTTTTTGATTGTTAAACAAAATGAAGGATCTTAAGATGTTGGTAGTTAACCAAAACTTGAATTTGGCAATTACCTACCAAGAAGGTACAAAGCGTACAAGCACAGACCAATATTTACCTAATCGAGCTAAAAAGGGGAGATTAAAATCAAATTAATTTAATTTAATTTTATGAATATATAAAATTCCTTGAATAGTACACGATAAACAAAAATTCTCATACAAAATTTTTAGCGCGCTAAAGCAAAATCAAAATTTAGCATGAAGCGGTACTGGCATCATGATAAATATACTAAACTAAATCACTAAAGACATGACACATTAAAAATTAATAAATTTATTAATAAATTAAAATTTATTTTAGTTCAATTATTGTCGCAGTGCACAGAACATCTAACATGATAAATAATGATCTACAATAATGAGATTTTAGATTGTTATACACATTAAATTACGTTTTTAAATTCAGCATATTAATTTATATACGACGGCATATAGAAAGATTTGGAATCCGACTTTTTTCGGAAAAAAGTTGATGATGCAGAAACTCGTTTTGCTACCCCCTGAGTCCAAAAAACTGGTCTAGAAAAAATGTGCATAAGTACAGTGTACGGTGTACGGTGTACGCCGTACTATAGAAAAATGGTGTACTATGGTGGAAAAAAAAAACTCTTAAACTACTGGACCGATTTGTATGATTTTTTTTTGTAAAGTATTAGACCAGAATAAAGGAATGGGATCTTCGATTTTTCAAGGTCCTTCAAGGTCAAGTTATTACCAAAAGAATTTTTTTTCGTATAGGGGCTCAAAAATGGGTCCTTCGATTTTTTCCCTTCCGGCGCAAAATTGGGTGGACAAATACAAACCCTACTTTTCTATCTCAGCCACCTTGCACAATATCAAAAAAATTCTTTCAGATTATTGTAGGATAAAAAAGGATAAGAAAATTTGCGGGACATTTCAAGGTCAAAATCGAAAAGTTCAAGGTCAATTTTATATCTCAGAAACCTATAATATTTAAAAAAAAAAAATTTCACATTATTGTAGGCTTAAATGAGACAAAAAAACTTGCTTAACATTTCAAGGTCAAAATCAGAAATTTCAAGTTTCGACGTATGGCGTACGCCGCACGTATTTCAGAAACCCTAAATATTTTTGAAATTTTTTTTTCACATTATTGTAGCAATAAATAAAATAAGAAAACTTGCTGAACATTTCAAGGTCAAATTTTGAAAACTCAAGGTCATATTTTTATAATGAAAATGTGTAATTAAATACTGTGTGTTTTAGGGTACTATGATGTTCTACATTATTGATAATCTCAATAAAAGTACCAATTTTGGACAAAAATCAAGGTCAAAATTCAGAAATTTCAAGGTCAAATTTTTCATATTTTCGAAAAGCTTTATTAAAATGTAGTTAAGCAACAGTCGTATATAAATTCACACTTCGCTGTCCCTGCGATGTAGTTTCTTTAAAATTTATGTACGACCCCAAGGGCATATAGAAATATTTGCATTCCGACTTTTTTCTGAAAAAAAGTTGATGATGCAGAAACTCGTTTTGCCACCCCCTGAGTCCAAAAAAGTGGTCTAGAATAAATGTGCAAATGTACGTTGTTTGCTGGTGTCAAAACAATCCACAATTTAATTTTCCATACCGAGAAGCTATATATCTCGTATTAATACTCAAAACCGTGTCCAAAAATTTAAAAGTTTTTTTTTCTAGATGAAGCTATTGATCCTTTTCAATTGCCTGACCCCACATCAGAAGCGGCACAACAATCTATAAATAGTGGAATTAAAGCGCTAGGAGACCGTGAGATATTTGAAGAAACTGTATCATCGCCTGAAGTAGATACTCCATCATTTCGACATCAGCGTGCGGTTAGTACTAGCATGGAAGCAAGAAAGCAAGCAAAGCGTGGATTTGTGGAGAATTATGCCACATTAGATATGGCAAAGAAGTAAGTATATATACTCTATAGAATACATATTACACATCTATAGCATCAGATTACATTGGAGTATAAACATGATATGATGATTGAGAAACACAATAGTTATATGTACCTATCACGTATATACTTTTTTAAACTTAGATTTACCTTATTTCTAACTGCGTATAGATGTTCGGTTGTGAAACCAAATCGTCGTTGGAATATCGGAAAGGGGCCTGTAATTAAATTAATTGTAAATGCTACACTAACATGCGACTTTGAATTGATTTATCGGACTGCAAATGGCACTTGCAACAACCATCACCATCCTTCAGAATTTGGCGTTGCATTAATACCATTCCGTCGCAGTTTGAATCCAGATTATGCAGATGGCATTTTTACACCTAGAGTATCTCATTCGGGAAAACCACTTCCAACTGCTCGTGAGGTTTCTATTGGTGTTCATCGACCACAATACTCTAATGATCCACACTTTACTGTAATGTTTGCTGTATGGGGACAATTCCTTGATCATGATATCACTGCTACTGCACTTACACAGGGTACATAAATTGTGAATAGTACATATTATTGCTATTTTCATACATATTTCATTTTAGGGCAGGATGGTACACCGATCGATTGCTGTGATAACACAAAACCACTCCATCCAGAATGCTTTCCAGTACCGTTAGGACCGGGTGATCCGTTCTTTGATGATTTTAACATCACGTGTATGAGTTTCATACGTTCTGCACCCGCTCCAACTAGTCAGTTCGGCCCTCGGGAACAACTCAATCAAGTAACAGCATTTATTGACGGTTCTGCAGTCTACAGTGCTGATAATAATCGAATGAATGCTCTTAGAACGAGTAGGTTAATCCATCTAAAAATTCACTAACTATCTATTTTAAAACTCAATGTTATAATGTAGAAAACAACGGTTTCTTGAGAATGTTTAATACACCTGATAATCGAACATTGTTACCGGTCTCAACTGATACAAAGGACGGGTGTAATGAAATTGAAATGAATGCCAAGGGCAAGTACTGTTTTGAATCAGGCGACGCAAGATCCAATGAAAATTTACATTTGACCTCAATGCATCTTCTTTGGGCTCGACATCATAATTTCATTGCCAAAAACTTACAGGAAATGAACCCACATTGGGATGATGAAACTGTTTTTCAAGAGAGTCGGAAATTGGTGGGAGCTCAAATTCAACATATTACTTATAATGAATTTATACCGATTCTTTTAGGTAATTAAAATAATTTTTCATATATATTTTATTTTATATTTCTTCGATGTATGTTTGTTTTTCTTTGCCATTCTTTTATACTCTCCTCTTTAATTGCCTTTCTTAATCTCTTACAGGCGAAAACTATACGTCCCAAATCGGATTGTCATCAGATGAATTAAGAAAAACAGACACATACGATGAAACCGTTAACCCCTCTATTGATAACGCATTTGCATCTGCGGCATTTCGTTTTGCCCACACTTTACTGCCCGGTCTTATGCGAGCTACTTCACATAATAATGAAGGTATTGAATTACATAAAATGCTCTTTAATCCTTATTCGTTATGGGGACAACGTGGAGTTGATGATGCTTTAAGGAGTGCAATTAACACACCATTAGCGCAGTCAAATGCCAATTTCACAAAGGAATTAACTGAAAAATTATTTATGAACAATAATTCAACTGGAAAGGCCACAACAAAATCATGTGGACTAGATTTAGTATCCCTCAATATTCAAAGAGGTCGAGATCATGGATTGCCTTCGTATCCTGAGTGGAGGAAACATTGTAATTTACCTGCAGTTAATACTTGGGAACAAATGGCTTTGGCAGTTGATAACCATTCACTGGAAGACATGAAACGAATTTATAAGTAAGTTTTAAATATGACTTTAAAAACTATATTACCCAGAATGCAGTTTATTTTTAAGGGGAGCATAAATAAGTTTCTACAATTTCAATAAATATTTGAGTGCAAATCGGAAGTTGATATTCTCCATCTTGGAACATATGCAAAGTAAAAAACTATACGACACGTCACATTTATCTAATCTAATATGTAAATTTCTAAACGACCGTGTGGGTATGTATATATATATTTAGTACTCAATCACGCTAAAACTTATAGAGGAATCGCCACGAAATTTTACACATGTATTTGCCAACATTCTAAAAATAACTTAGGCGTATTTTCAACGCGAAAATAAACCGCGAAAACCGCAAAAAAAATCGCGGTTGGCGAAAAAATTGACTTTTACCAAAAATTATTGAAGGGAATCAATTTGTCAGTATTGAATTAATAAAAGCCATGTCGCGAAAAAATCCGCGAAATTTTCCGCGTTTTTCCGCGGAACTATCTATTTTGTATATTCCTAAACGACCGTGTGGGTATACCTTTCAATTACGCCAAATCTGACAATGGGATCGCTACAAAATTTTGCACACATGTATGCCAACATGTATTGTAGAATTTATTACTACTTCTACAATGTTGGCAAACACGTGTGCAAAATTTTGTGACGATGCCATTTTACCGCGAAAATAGACCGCGTAAACCGCGTAAAAAATAACTTTTACAAAAAATGATTGATGAGGGAATCGATTTGTGAGCATTCAATTAATAAAAGTCATGTCGTGAAAAAATCCGCGATTTTCCGCGGAACTATCTATTTTATAAATACATTCCTGAGTGTGTGTTGACATTTCAATCACGCTAAAACGGACATCATGATCGCTATGAAATTTGACACATATATTTGCCAATATTGTAAAAGTAACAGAGGCGTATTTTCAAAGCGAAAATAATCTCCAAAGACCAAAACTTTCGTAATTATCGTGGGCCGTTAAGTTCGGATTTTGAACAGCTTCGGGACAGCAGGGCTGCTGCGGGTGCTGGTTGCTGCCTGCTTTATGCTTATCGAATATTTCTTTGAATAATATTTTTTCAGAGTTCAAACTTCAGGTTTAGACTGCTTAAAAGCACTGGTGGATGGAGGTTGTGTTATGTGGGTCCAGTGAGCAATGATCATTAGGCATTAGCTCTCGGCCGATAAATCGTATGAATATGCGCACAAATTTTGTGATACAACATTACAACGATGCGATTTATGATGCGTATACTAAGGTTTTATGGCTTTATAATTCAAATTGATAAGCTATATTTTGTAACATTTCCGAACAGTTTGACCACTGTTGTGAAATCTCATAATTTGGCAATGAAAAGTAAGAAATAATATTGATATGTACACACAGAAAATTTATGAGGGATGTATATATGTATGTATTTACGCACGTATTTGCCAACATTCTAAAAGTAGGCGTATTCGCGGTTCGCGAAAAAATTGGCTTTTACCAAAAGTGATTGCTGTAATCGGTTTGTCATCAAAATTGTTATTGTATAGTTTACTAAATGACCCTGTGGATATACCTTTCAATTACGCCAAAACTGAAAATGGGATCGCCACAAAATCTACTTTACCAAAAATTTACTTTTACCAAAAATGATTACTGTAATCGGTTTGTCAGTAGTCAATTAATAAAAAACATGTCGCGAAAAAATCCGCGAAATTTTCCGCGATTTTCCGCGGAACTATCTATTTTATATATTCCTAAACGACCGTGTGGGTAGACATTTTAATCACGCTAAAACGGACACCATGATCGCTAAGAAATTTGACACATATATTTGCCAACATTGTAGAAGTAATAGAGGCGTATTTTCAAAGGGAAAATTAACCGCGAAACTGCGAAAAAATTCGCGGTTCGCGAAAAAGATGACTTTTACCAAAAATTATTTCACTAATCGATTTGTCAGTGTTCAATTAATAGAAGACATGTCGCATTAAAATCCGAGAAATTTTCCGCCAAACTACATATATTATATATATACGGCCGTGTTGGTGTAGGAATCAATCAGGCTAAAACCGTAAATAGGATAGCCACCAAATCTCAAAAAAAAAGCGCGGTTCGCGAAATAGTTTACGTTTCCTAAAAATTAATGGGGGGAATCGATTAGTCAGTTAATTTAGTAAAATTCACATCACGAAAAAATCAGCAAATAATTATTAAAGTGATAAAATAAAAGTGCCTTTGAGGCCTAACGGTTTGATGTCAAATTCGACTTTTATCAGATTCGTTCTGATAAAATTAGGATTAAAACGTTTTATGTTGGCCTCGCGGTTTCTCAGAATTAAAAATGAATGGCAAGGAATTTAATACTGAATTGCTTTCCAGTAAATTTGATAATAATTTATTGTTTATGCCATTTAATACAGAGAGGCTCATTGGGTACTAGGGGTAGCAGACTTTCGCTCTAATATCTTCTATTATATTGACCCATTAAAAAGATATAATGGTGACACTCCAAATCAATTCGCTTTAAAACATTACATTAATTTTCCAATTTTCTTTGCAAATACACAACCCACAACGCAGGTGAGTGGGCATTGGGTCAGTTAGACCACGAGTTGCAAACTGACTCCCACAGCTGCGGCGTGTAGGTTTTGTTTTATTGCACAGGAGAAGCTCTTTTTACACCCGGCCCATAGTATTGCTGGTATTGTGCCGCTGCTAATAATCCAGGGTACAGATGTTAATGCTGCACTCGCCTGATTTGCGAAAGATGTAATGAAACTATCGAACATATTTTATGAAATTTTAAAATTAAACAAAAATGTAGATAGTATTAATTATTAAAACTATAAAGCTAACTCACTGATTCTATTTATACTCTTTATTGTATTTATGATTCCCGATTCATCACTTAATTAGCCATATATCACCTTGTTCAAATTCAAAAATTAAGTTCTCGGCAATCTCACAGGAAAGTGTGAGCAATTAATCTAAACTAGTAAAGCATTTTTTTCAATACCACCCAAAGTAATTATCTAGAATAATATCAAGATTGCGGATAACCGTTCGTTATTTATTTGAATTTTGAATATTTTAACTGACATTTGTAGAAATCTCTGCTGAATTAAGTATAATGTATATTGGAGCTGACATACATATATTTTATATATTTCGCAATACTTAAGCCGAATTATCTAAGATGAGGTCTTCATATTTGAGCATTTTCTGGGAACCACAGATAATCAATCGAAAATAATTAAATTTTGGATTATGAATTAATAAATTCTCCCTTGGAGTAATTCTTAGTTTTTCTTTATTTGACCTCGTTTAGGAGCAATAAATTAAAAACTGCCTTAAGTACGATTTTTTTGGACTCAAATATACTTAAGATGCCATCTTCACAGAGCCCTCCAGGCTTATGTTTTATAATCCAATATAAAAATTCAAATGACGATAACATTATAAACGGAATCTCTACGAGAATTTACACATGTATTTATCAGCATTCGCAAACCAACAAAGGCATTTTCCAAAAGCGAAATGAAACGTGAAAACCATGAAAAATCGGCGATACTATCAATCAGGCTAAAACTGTAAATGGTATCGATCCGAAATTTTACACACGTATGTTTTAACATTCTAGAAGTATTTTGGAAACGCGAAAATAAATCGCGGTCCGCAAGAAAATGATCGCGGAAATTGATTTTCCGGTATTTGAAAAGTAAAAAATACCTCACGAATTAATCTGCCAATAACTCCTATTTTCCGCAGTTCGTTTAATATACCATTTGCACTTTAACAACCACCTTTTGCAAATCAATAGCAACATCGTTCTAATGCAGGCCCGAACCGTATCCGCATTCCGCAATTATAACTTAATTTAAATATTATTTAAACATAAATATTTATTATTCATGATATTTCAGTACATATTATATAATATGATAGTTATATAATACATTGACATCCCAAATATAATATAATAAATTTACCAAAAGAACTCAAAAACATTGTATCTATTATTAGAAATGTCCATATTAAAATGCAAAAAGTGTCGTTATTAAATTAATTATTGTTGTTATTGATTTTAAGAATGTTGTTATAAGCTAGCTGTGTGATGTTGATATTGTTTTGACAAATGTTGCTAATGATTGTTATTGTGTTGTTAATGAATTGCGAAATGTTGTTATTGGTTTGCAAAATGTTGAATTTCATTTTGTCCCATTTTGTACTGAAAATATCGTTATTGGGTTGTGTTTCGTGTCCATATAGGGACAATTTATGTTGATATGATTTTGCAAAAAAATTATACCAAATAATAAATGTAAATCCAATGCAGAAATTTAATAAACAAGGTAAATAACGAAATAAAGTTGCTAAATTTTTGTTGTGTTTCCTTTTATGAAGTTGTAAGATATTTCAGAAACTCGTTTTGAGACCCCCTGAGTCCAAAAATTGGTCTAGAAAATATGTGCAAATGTACGTCCGTACGCTTTACTAGAGAAAAATGTTGTACTATGGTGGAAAAAAAAACTCCTAAACCACTTGACCGATTTGTAATATATAATTTAAAAAAAAATATTTCCGAAAAAAATGAGAATGCGATTTTTGACTTTTCAAGGTCAGATGCTTCAAGTTCCAGTTATTGCCAAAATAATTTTTTTCGTATGGAAAAATTGTTCTTCAAGGTATTCTTAACAAAACTGAATATATCTTATATTCCACTAAGTGATCCTTATAGCAAAAATGGGGGTGGACAAAGTCAAACCCCACTTTTCTATCTCAGGCACCTTACACAATATCAACATTTTTTTTCACATTATTGAAAGAAAATTTGCAGAACATTTCAAGGCCAAAATCGGAAAATTCAAGGTCTAATTTTTTATAATAAAAATAAGTAATTCAAAAACTGTGTGTTTTAGGCTGTAGACAAAATAGAACAGTAGACAGACTAGCACTTAAATGACGATTAAGCACCTAAATGACGCTTTCAAAATTGTTTAAACACTGAATTTCGATGAAAAACTGTTCGATTTTGACTACTTTTCATACTTTTCATTGTAACCACTTCACAAATTTGTATGTAAGCGGGAAAGTATTTTTTCTGAAATAAAGTTATGTTTACAATTGTATGGAATATATGAAACGTCAAAATGTAAGTTTCTTTAAAGACTTTATTGGCACTGCGTGCAATCGACGACGGTCGGAAGATTGCAAACAATAAAAAAAAACATATAATTTGAATTTCCAAACTGTAACTAATTGTTTTAAATCTTGAGTAGCTGTCAAATTCTGAGTGACCTGTGGACATTACTTAAAATACGTCAGTATTATGTAGTAGGAGCGTTCCGTTTAACAGAAGAATATAGCCGCTGCAGATAATCAATCCAAAAGATTTAAATTTTGTATTATGTAGAACTAAATGATCTCCAGTTAATATGGTTTAGTTTTTTTTAATTGCTATCATTTCCGCGTAATAATTAAAAAACAGCATTAAGTACGTCATTTTTGCTTAAGTAAATGTCAGAAACTGATAGTTTCACACCCATGGCTAAATGGAACAATTAGCCTATGGCTGGCTGGTTGATTACCAGATACATTAGTATTACGTTATCGGTTTTATATTTCTACACTGTGCTTTGAAAATATAAGAGTAAAAAAATATATAACAAGTAAAGAAAGACAAAATTTAACCACATATATATCCCATATCTAGCAATTATATGAAGTACGTATTATGTAAAACAAATGACCACTCGGTGTCCAAACTTTATATAAAATACAGCGAGAATTTTTCGTTATCTATCATATTGGACATAGTGGTTTTAAGGGCCGTATACATCAACGCGAATTAATCCGAGACTACGAATTTTTCTCGATGACAGATGAAAAATTCGCATCCCCGGATTTAAGAAAAAAATGGTAGACATCAACACGGATAATTTTACTATTGTGCACAATATTTATTGCTATTTCTCTTCAGCCAAAAGTGATCTAGTTCATTTATTGGAGAAAATGTTTTTTAAATGTCAGATGATGCGTGAACTTAATTTTTTGACATATATTTTATTCGAATCTGGGGATTCTGACCTACTATTTGCTGGATTTAGCGAGTCATAATTCACGGATTTATTCGACGATTATTCGAGGTTGATGTAAACGAATTTCAAATTTCATTCGTAGTCTCGAATTAATTCGTGTTGATGTATATGGCCCTAAATGTATTTTCCCACTTTTATTCCAAATATCATATATAAAAGACGTAACAGAAAAAATACATCTTTCAATTGTACCTAATACCATCTATGCAGGTTGTATACTTGTATATTTGTTATTTATATATAACTTTTAATTTGCTCTTGGAATTTTGTGCGATAAACGTGTATAGGAAATGAATTATGAAAACACTAAATAGTCGCTGGAAACCTTTTGTAGTTAGGGTGATTGCTGATAATCGGAGCTGATATTATGTTCCTTGAGTTTAAATAATACGTGTTTTAGTATTAAAAGTTTTTATTTTATTGTTATTTATGCTCTGAATTTGTACTTATTTGGTAATATTGTTATTTCATTGCGTATATTGCGAATGTTGTTTTTTCTGTTTTGTGTTTTAAAATGTATTGCATATAAATAAAAGTTATTAAAATGGCAAAATGGTTATTTTGTATATTTAAATGCGTAGTGGTAAAACTCTTTTCTAGCGATTTGAGAGCATTCGTCTATTGCCCACTCATCAAATCACACAAAAATAATTTGATTTAATCGCGTGACTTGTCGCACGCTTCATTACTCTAATTATATATTACATACAACGTTATCTATTACATAGGCATCAAGAGGCCAATTGTTTTTACATAACTTATATATTGAAGGTTGCGGTGTGTATATCCCTATAACCTAATACATAAGAGGGAAGTCAAAATAAACAGCACGATAGGTGACTTAAAAATTTCAATACATATGTTTAATATATAACGCGTATCATATTAGGTAATACATAAAATTGTACGCGATTGTATTAAATCGTACACGCTCACGCGATCGCACACGCACGCACACACAAGCACACGCACACGCTCATGCATGAATGATAAGCTCTGAAATCGCTGAAAAAGAATTATACTATACTACATACATAAATACAAAGAGATGACCATTTGGCCTTTCAAAAAAATCATTTTTCAATACTGCACATTTTAAAACACAAAACAATAATCACAGAAGAATTTAAAAGCTTATTATAGTAAAACTTATCATTACGTATTTTAGTATGTTGTATTTCAAAATGTACAATATTGAACTCGATGAACATTCTCCGTATATCAGCGATCACGACATTTTACAGCAAAAGATTTTGAGCGACTACTCATAACTCCATAAATGCAAGCGAATGCGAATAAAAACTAATTGAACCGATAATACGTATAACCATATTGGTATTCGTAGAATGTACAGAATATAAAACACAAACGCATATATGGTATACGGTTCTTGGTAGATTTGTTTTATCTATACACATTTTGCATATAAAACGCGTGGGAAAATACATTTTTCTTATCGGTACACACGACGAAGGAGAGAAAAAAAGAAAATAAGTACGGAATAGCCAGAGTTATATAGGCCGTATACGGGAATGCTGCGAATATATGTAAGCGAATAGCGAGTAAGAGATAAATGAAAACCGAGTATATAATATCTACGGTGGCGTTTTTTCTTACACACGGCGTACGGCGTACAGACGTTCATTTGCACATTTTTTCTAGACCACTTTTGTGGACTCAGGTAGTGTCAAAACGAGTGTCTGTATCGACAACTTTTTTCCCAAAAAAAAAACGGAATGCAAATGTTTATATACAGTGAAGTGAAATAGACAGGGGAGGAATATTAGCATTGTTGTTGTATTGCTGTAAAAATAACGGTAAAAGACGTACATAAAGTGAAAAGAACGATGTCATAAATATAGGTGTTAACCGGGTTCTTAATTAGTTATGGAAAGAAGTATTTTTATAGGGGAAAAAATAGCCTATCAAAATTTGTGTGTTTTTCGATTTTGATCCATGGGGTTGATTTGACAAGATTTTATTTCACGGGAAATTGTGTGATGGATTTGTCGATGACGGGATATTCTTCAATCACCAGTCATAATTATGGCCCCATGAGATTTTTTTTACCGAGAAATAGGATGTTGGAGTTTTAAATTCGTCAGAATTTCAGGTTTAATAATTCAGATTAACATGACTTTGGGAGTCTGACTAATGGGATTATGGCCAGTCAGAATTTAAAATTTGAATCGATGTCGGGTTTTAGGGTTGCCGGATTTTCAGTTTACTTATTGAGTGTTGTGGTTACGGCTGACGGTATGTTTGATGAAAGCAGTTTCGGCCGTTGGTTGCCGGGATTTTGCTCCTTCGAAATTTTATTTTCCGAAGATTTTGACTGTTCATAAATAATGTGTTTCAATAAAGCAAGGTTTGTGGCGGAACGACATCCGAAGGGTCTGCCAGTTGTTTACTTTTTACATAAAAAACATGTTTTTTTCTTGGGCGTAGCAATGTGCGCATAGTACCGCTAGTATAAAGAAGGAAAAGAAGAGAAAGATTATTTATATTCTAATAATGTGTAAAACTCAAAAACTATTGTATAACTTTCTTTGGGAGAATAAAAACTTTACTTTTTTACTTTATTATTTACTTTAAATTTACAAATATTTTATAATAAATTTGCATTAATAGAGATCCAACGGATGTCGATATTTACACAGGCGCTCTAAGTGAACCTCCGCTTGAAGATGCCATAATGGGTCCACTGATCACATGTATTCTAACCGACCAGTTTTACAGAATAAAGGCTGGTGATTCATTTTGGTATGAGCGGGATGTCGGCCCTCAAAAATTTTCTAAAGGTACATAGAAATTAATAAATACAAAACGAAATAATCATCCTATGTGAATATGTATATTTCATAGAGCAACGTGTTGAAATCTACAAAACAACACTTGCAGCCGTGATTTGTCGTAATGCTGATGCTGTGGAAACTTCTCAAAAATATGTTATGACTCGAGTAACAGATTCTAACCCAATTACTGATTGCAGTGACTTTGATGCTTTTGATTTTAGACCATGGAAGCAGACTACTTTTCAAGGATTGGTCAAAATACTTCCAAAGCAAACTAACATTGTTATCATGAAGGGAAATAAATCAACTACAGTCTCATTCCCAAATTAACTTCTAATATTTATTGGTATAACATTTATGTAATATGCAATAAACATTTTATGTAATTCAGTTTTAAAGTATGAGTGTTGTAATTGTATACTTTTTATTTTTAATAGAAACAAAGTTAACGACTTTTTGGTATACGATATTTCAGATATTATTTTATACTGATAATAAATTATAGGTCTAAATTTGACTTCATACATGATACTCAAATGTATAAAGAATAGATCTGTAATAACTCCCTTGAGCAACATATAGCTTATGTGGAAGAAAGACCATAACGTTCTATGTAAAACCATAACGTCTATGTAATACATACATTATGCATTGGATCATATCGATAATAGCGTGAGAATACTCGACCGTATTAAATCGGTTTATTACCCGACGTATGCCTGAAAAGAATACTACATACTACACACAAATTTAAAGAAAAGACCATTTTAAGGCCTTTTTAATAACTTTTATTTATTTACAAATAATCAATTTTTCAAAAAATACATTTTGAGACATAAAACAGAAAACAGGAGAGCGATTTTGTACGAATCCCTAACAAAATTGTTAATTGTTACGGTGATTGTGTAATAGCAATCATCAATACGCGGGATTTTTAAATTTTCAGATCCAAACTCAGCTACAATAAAAAACAAAATTTTTCGTCAAATATCATTATAATACAATTTCATTTAATATAACATTGCGTTATTTAACAATTTAACAGACATTCAAACACATTTAATTCACTTATTGCCATAAATAGTGCTTACGTTTGCTCACACTTTACGATCATCAAAATCATTGATGATTGCAAAAAGAGGTTAAATTAATTGAACCCATTTAGCATCTCTGAAGAAAACTCTCATTAATGATTGCAAGAGCACTCAACCGCTACGTATATAGGCGAATATAGTTGGAATGTACTAGGCGAACGAAGAAATGTTGGACGACAATTCTTATGTACAACGTTATGTATTAGGAAATCATTTTAAATTTATACCTACCTTCTCGCTTGCACTGCGTATACAAAATTTGTGAGCCGAGCACATACTCTTTTTTTTCTCCTTCTTCGTGTGATAAGAAAGATATATTTTCCCACGTTTTATTCTGTACATTCTACGTATATAATTTTATGTACGTATTATCGGTTCAATTAGTTTTACTCGCATTCGCTTGCATTTATTGAGTTATGACTTATGAGTAGTCGCTCAAAATCTTTTGCTGTGAAAGGTCGTGATTGCTGATATACGGAGACTGTACATCGAGTTCAATATTGTACATTTTAAAACACAACATACTAAAACACGTCGTAATGATAAGTTTTACTATTATAAGCTTTTAAATTCTTCTGTGATTATTGTTTTGTATTTTAAAATGTGCAATATTGAAAAATGATTATTTTGAAAGGCATCTATTTGTATTTATGTATGCGTAGTATAGTATAATATAAGTTTTTCAGAGATTTCAGAGCTAATCATGCATGCATGAACGTGTGCGTGTGCTTGTGTGTGTGTGCAATACATGCACGGTGCAATAAACAATAATCAACGATCATTAGTAAGCACCGTCGTCTTTTTCTTCGTTTGGCCTTATATATATGGTAGTTGGGGCCCATCAAGCAATATATAAGGCTGAGAACGAGAAATTCGGATCGCCCTAGTATTTAAATGTATTAGTGAGTACTTGAAATATTAATACTCTGAAAATATCTACTACTACATATAAAACATAAAATAAAGACAAAAAAATTATATATGAAACAGTATACATTTATTCACAAATTTTGTATCTAAAACAGAGGGAGAAAGAAAATTTTTTTAATTGTGATGTTGTTGATGCTTTGT
Source organism: Sylvicola cinctus (assembly GCA_963854165.1). NCBI lineage: Eukaryota > Metazoa > Arthropoda > Insecta > Diptera > Anisopodidae > Sylvicola > Sylvicola cinctus. The sequence continues at coordinate 21,551,409 of OY974084.1, forward strand.
TTAGCTGGATTCTGCTATTTCTGCCGGCCGCTGTGCCTAAATCGTTTCGCTGGTAGTTGCACTCCTCAGATCTTTGGCCGCCTCGCCGCTGCAATCAATATAAAACAAAAATACAGTACATTACTACATTATTTACATATTTTTATGAAAATTTAATACTTACTTTTCACAACGCACGCCTTAGTGTTTCCAAATTGTTGCAATGACTAACCTAAGAAAACAAGGGACATTTTTTACAATTAAAACCAGAGACCGTAACTGTTATAACTTTTTTTCAATTAGTTAATGAATAACAGTTAAAATCCAATTTTTAATTTTAAATTACTAAATAACTCTTTAAAAAAGATTTATATTTTTTTGATACCAAATAATTATTAAAAATGATTTTTATTTTTTGAGTTAAGGAATAACTCTTATCCAATGATTTTTATTTTAAAAATTTTGGTAAAAAAATTTATCGATGCAAAATGTAAAATGGAATATTTCTTGATGACCTACATAATTTTTTTTGGAAAATTATCTTTTAATTGCTTTGTAATAACATTAAATATAAAAATCCCATATAAAAATCAATCAGGTTTGTCAAGAATAATGTTTTTTTTTTGTATGTAATTTATGTATGTATATATATGTGTGTGTTTATGTAGATTTTAAGCAGACGAAAACGCGAGATATAATCTACATCACACATAAACTACAGCTTTTGAAAAAGCAAAAAAATTATTGTGGCCGCGATATTTTCCGCGAATCTCGCGATAATTTTCGCGGATTTCGCGGATTTTCTCGCGTTTTTGTGTGCTTAAAATCTACATAAACACACACATATATAAACATAGATAAATTACATACAAAAAAAAAAACATTATTCTTGACAAACCTGATTGATTTTTATATGGGATTTTTATATTTAATGTTATTACAAAGCAATTAAAAGATAATTTTCCAAAAAAAATTATGTAGGTCATCAAGAAATATTCCATTTTACATTTTGCATCGATAAATTTTTTTACAAAAAATTTTTAAAATAAAAATCATTGGATAAGAGTTATTCCTTAACTCAAAAAATAAAAATCTTTTTTAATAATTATTTGGTATCAAAAAAATATAAACCTTTTTTGTAAGAGTTATTTAGTAATTTAAAATTAAAAATTGTATTTTTTTAAATCTTGTGTTTATTCGAAAGAACAAACAAAAATCTTCTGATTACTGAAGTCCATTTTACCCAAAAACCTCTTTAAGGCAAATAATTTTTTCAATTTAAAAAAAAATACATCGCAGGGAGAGCGAGGTGTGAATTTATATACGACTGTTGCTAAACTACATTTTAATAAAGCTTTTCGGATATGAAAAATTTGACCTTGAAATTTCTTAATTTTGACCTTGATTTTTGTCCAAAATCGGTACTTTTATTGAGATTATCAATAATGTGAACATCATAGTACCCTAAAACACATTGTATTTGAATTAAACATTTTCATTATAAAAATATGACCTTGAGTTTTCAAAATTTAACCTTGAAATGTTGAGCAAGTTTTCTTATTTTATTTATTCCTACAATAATGTGAAAAAAAAATTTCAAAAATATTTAGGGTTTCTGAGATACGTGCGCCGTACGCCGTACGTCGAAACTTGAAATTTCCGATTTCGACCTTGAAATGTTCAGCAAGTTTTTTTGTCTCATTTAAGCCTACAATAATGTGAAAAAAAATTTAAATAATATTAAAGGTTGCTGAGATATAAAAAATTTGACCTTGAATTTTTCGATTTTGACCTTGAAATGTTTCGCAAATTTTCTTATCTGATTTTATCCTACAATAATCTGTAAGAATTTTTTTGATATTGTGCAAGGTGGCTGAGATAGAAAAGTGGGGTTTGTCCTTGTCCACCCCCTTTTTCGCCAGAAGGAGCATCTAGCGGGATATAGGATATATGCAGTTTTGTTTTAGATACCTTGAAGATTAATTGTTGTGGAAATGAAAAAAATCGTAGGACCCATTTTTGAGCCCCTATACGAAAAAAAATTCTTTTGTCAATAACTTGACCTTGAAGGATCTGACCTCGAAAAATCGAAGATCCTATTCTTATATTTTTGTTTAATAGTTTACAAAAAATTTTCATACAAATCGGTCTAGTAGTTTAGAAGTTTTTTTTTTTTCGACCATTTTTCCATAGTACGGCACACGGCGTACGGACGTACTTTTACACATTTTTTCTAGACCACTTTTTTGGACTCAGGGGGAGTCAAAACGAGTTTCTGCATCATCAACTTTTTTTCCGAAAAAAATCGGATTACAAATATTTCTATATGCCCTTGGGGTCGTATATAAATTAAAAAATAATAACTCTTATTTTCGGTCCCTGATTAAAACTACACTGTAACAATATTAAACAAACTTATTTCACAAATTAGTACTTACTTTAATGATGATAAAACCGTATCTTGCAAACGCCGCGATTAAACACTGCATGCAAACTGCAAACGTAAATAAGTAATAACATCAGTCGGCAGTCGGCACTCGGCACTCTGCAGTCCGTCTCCATAGTTCATAGTGCTAGTTGCATATACAGACCAATTCCGTTCTACGCATTATTTTGCACACACTATGAATGCTACACGTATCACACTACACACTATTCACTCTTAGGCCTATGAACGCGCATCCATGAATGTACAATTATCATCTAAAGACGCATCTTAACAAAGTATTCTACGCACGGCATGGACAGGTCACAGCACACTGAACACACGTACGTATACTGAGATAAGTTGGAATACGCGTACGTAAAAAATCATACACATAAAGGCGCATGTTAAAATATCATGCTACGGCCTACGCACAGGCAACAGCATGAATAACGCACTGAACATACGTACGTATACTGATAAAAGTTGGAGTACGCGTACGTAAAAATCACAATACAAGTAAAATCGAACACTCGATGTCTCTCGTATATAGAACGCGTACTTTAAATCTTAGTACGAATTTGTAATACTTAGTATAATTCGGTACTCAATGCTTGGTACGCTGTGTAAAATACACTAGAAACTACTTCATTTAAAAAAAAATTCTGAAGAGATGAGTGCTGGGGGGTTATTTTTATCTGTCAAACAAGTCCCAGTACGATCGTCGCGTACAACCCCGTAAGCAATACATAAGGCTGATAACGAGAAATTCGGATCGCCCCAGTATTTAAATGTATTAGTGAGTACTTGAAATATTAAGTACGTACAGTACGTTAGTATTGCACACTCACACATTAACACACAGCGCGCGCCGCGCACACATCAATGCGTGCGATAGCTCTGAAAATGTCTACTACTACATATAAAACATAAAATAAAGGCAAAAATTATGTATGGAACAGTATACACTATACATTTATTCACAAATTTTAGCTGGATTCTGCTATTTCTGCCGGCCGCTGTGCCTAAATTGTTTCGCTGGTAGTTTAACGTTTATTGGTGCGATGACTAACCTAAGAAAAAAGATAAATATTTTACAATTAAAACTACACTGCAACAATATTAAACAAACTTATTTCACAAATTAGTACTTACTTTAATGATGATAACACCGTATATCTTGCAAACGCCGCGATTAAATACTGCATGCAAACTGCGCAAACGTAAATAACATCAGTCGACAGTCGGCACTCTGCAGTCCGTCTCCATAGATCATAGTGCTAGTTGCATATACAGACCAATTCCGTACTACGCATTATTTTGCACACACTATAAATGCACACTATTCACTCTTAGGCCTATGAACGCGCATCCATGAATGTACAATTATCATCTAAAGACGCATATTAACAAAGTATTCTACGCACGGCATGGACAGCGCACTAAACACACGTACGTATGCTGAGATAAGTTGAAGTACGCGTACGTTAAAAAACATACACATAAAGGCGCATGTTAAAATATCATGCTACGCAAAGGCATTTTTAAGGCAACGGCATGAATAGCGGCTAGCGCACTGAGCATACGTACGTATACTAATAAAAGTTGGAGTAAGCGTACGTAAAAAACACAATACAAGTAAAATCGCAACACTCGATGTGTCTCGTATATAGAACGCGTACTTTAAATCTTAGTACGAATTTGTAATACTTAGCATAATTCGGTACTCAATGCTTGGCACGCTGTGTAAAATACACTAGAAACTAATACATTTAAAAAAAAATTCTGCCGAGATGGGTGTTGGGAAGTTATAATAAGTGCTCAAAACGCCTCAAGATACGTAATGATATGTACATTACGTGGCGGACGTACTACTACTACGACTTGTGTGAAAGAAAAAGAAAATTGTCCCTATAACCTAATACATAAGAGGGAAGTCAGAGAAAACAGCACGTTCATATTATATACTCAGTTTATCTATCTCTTACATAACATTGCACGCGAGTGTATTAAATCGCACACGCTCACGCGATCGCACACGAACACATACACGCTCATGCCTGCATGAATAGCTCTGAAATCGCTGAAAAAGAATTATACTATCATGCATAAATACAAAGAGATGACTATTTTGCCTTTCAAAATAATCATTTTTGAATATTGCACATTTTAAAACACAAAACAATAATCACAGAAAATAAGTTTTACTATTATAAGCTTTTAAATTCTTCTGTGATTATTGTTTTGTGTTTTAAAATGTACAATATTGAACTCGATGAACAGTCTCCGTATATCAGCAATCACGACTTTTTACAGCGGATGATTCCAAGCGACTACTCGAGTAAGAGCCTAAGAGGTATACGCTGCATAAATAAATACGCAGCTTGTAGAATGTGGAGAATATAAAACACGAATATACAATGTGGGAAAATACATTTTTCTTATCACACGATGAAGGAGAAAAAAAAATGAAAGAGTACGGAATAGCCAGACTCCAGAGTTATATAGGCCGTATACGGGAATAGCCGTAGTACGCGTAGCCATTTATACTTAACACATGTAGAATTGCTGCGAAGATGTAAGCAAATAGCGAGTATAAGAGATATATAAACTGAGTATATAATATGAACGTGCTGATTTTTTTTATATTACGTACGTTCTTGAATTATATTTGGCTATTGGCTAGTAGTATATAAAGTAAGCAATTCGTACAATTCTTACATGCATGCGCTGAATGTACTGGAGTCTGGAAGTAAGAAATTCGAAGCGTAGATCAAATCGAGAGATTAAATTTGCGCTGGAAGCCTTATGTATTGCGGATCGGGGGATTCAGTGTCTGAATGCCGAAAAGGGGAATAATCATCCCACTCACATTTTCATACATTTTTTGTCTGTACAAGCAAAGTTAACAACTAACAACTAACAATTTGCTACAAAATCGCTCTCCAGAAATAACAATAATCACACAATTACATATTACAAAATACAAATTCTGAACTTTAAAACTCATAATACTAATCCACGTCGTATTTAAACTCGATGAACATATCTCCGAATATCAGCAATCACCACCCTTCCACCACAAAAGATTTCGAGCGACTGTCGACCATTTAGTGTTTTCATAATTTATTTCCTATCCAGTATTATGTACTTGAGGTAGATGTGTTTTTCTCTTACGTGTTTTATCTATACATATTTTGCATGAGATATGTTGAAAAATAAATTTAAAATCAGTCAAATGTGATACATAACGAGAAATTTCTTATGCCCACTCGACATTACTTAGGCTAAAACGGACAATTAGCCTATGGCTGGCTGGTTGATTACCAGATACATTAGTATTACGTTATCGGTTTTATATTTCTACACTGTGCTTTGAAAATATAAGAGTAAAAAAATATATAACAAGTAAAGAAAGACAAAATTTAACCACATATATATCGGCCCATATCTAGCAATTATATGAAGTACGTATTATGTAAAACAAATGACCACTCGGTGTCCAAAACTTAATATAAAATACATTGAGAATTTTTCGTTATCTATCACATTGGACATAGTGATTTTAAATGTATTTTCCCACTTTTATTTCAAATGCGTACACAGATAAAACACGTAAGAGAAAAAACACATCTTCCAAGGACCTAATACCATCTATGCATACTTGTATATTTGTTATTTTCTTTCTAGATTATAATTTGCCTTGAGAGTTTTATGCAATAGACGTGTATAGGAAATTAATTATGAAAACACAAAGCTGACACGCATTATTTAAACTCGAGGGATATCTCGAGTTTAAATAATACGTGTTTTAGTATTAAAAGTTTTTATTTTATTATTATTTATGTTCTGAATTTGTATTTGATAATATTGTTGTTTTATTGTTTATATTGCGATTATTGTTTTTTCTGTTTTGTGTTTTAAAATGTATTACATATATTAAAATTGTATTGCATATAAATAATAGTTATTAAAAAGGCAAAATGGTTATTTTGTATATTTAAATGTGTAGTGGTATAATTATTTTCTAGGGATTTAAGAGCCATTCACGCATGTGTCTATTGCCCACTCATACGCAAATCAATCGATTTAATCATCAAATCAAATCACACGTAAATAATTTGATTTAATCTCTTGACTTGTCGCACGCTTCATTGCTCTAAGTAAGTATTACCTACAACGTTATCTATTATATAGAATGTACTATGTATTAGTACGACTACATCAAGATGCCAATTGTTTTTACATAACTTATATATTGAGGGTTAGGGTACTCCTTATAATTGCCAGATACGTGCTAGATAATTGTACGATTTTACATTTAAAAACGGGCATATAAATGGCTAAATACATACTTAATACATAACGTCCAGCCATGTGTATAACAAGTGTGCCTGTATTGCACTCGCTACATAGCATGACGCACGCATGCCAGAACCCAATAACCTAATACATAAGAGGGAAGTTCAACTATAAACAGCACGATAGATCACTTGAAAATTTCAATACATACGTTTAATATATAACGCGTATCATATTATGTAATACATAACATTGTACGCGAGTGTATTAAATTGCACACGCTCACGCGATCGCGCACACACACACACAAGCACACACACACACACACAAGCACACGCACACGCTCATGCAGACCAGATAGAAGACGCGGAACATGCAATATTTAAATGCGGCCGATTCGTAGATGGAAGGAACCATCCACAAGACCCGAACTCCTTCATCGAGTTCATGTTGGCGACAGAAGACAACTGGAGAGAAACCTGCAACTACGTAACCAGGATGCAAACGGAGTTACGCAGGATAGAAAGGGCGAGAAGATCCGACACGCAGTCGGATTCCGAACCGTAGAGCGAAATTGCTAACCAGCCCCGCGAAGTAATTCCTAACGGCAGTCCTGCGGGGAGAGTGGTGGATGAGTGCAAAGGTGTGAATTAGTACGTAGGCGCGGAATATTCGTATCCCGTGATGTGGAAGGAACCCTGACATCTATGAAGATTACACACCTGCGGCAAAAAAAAAGCACACGCTCATGCATGCATAAATAGCTCTGAAATCGCTGAAAAAGAATTATACTATACTACATTCATAAATACAAAGAGATGACCATTTTACCTTTCAAAATATACGTTTTTCAATATTGCACATTTTAAAACACAAAACAATAACCACAATTACAGAAGAATTTAAAAGCTTATAATACTAAAACTTATCATTAACACGTGTTTTAGCATGTTGTGTTTCAAAATGTACTATATTGAACTCGATGAACATTCTCCGTATATCAGCAATCACGACATTTTACAGCAAAAGATTTTGAGCGACTACTCATAACTCAATAAATGCAAACGAATGCGAATAAAAACTAATTGAACCGATAATACGTATAACCATATTGGTATACGTAGAATGTACAGAATATAAAACACAAACGCATATATGGTATACGGTTCTTGGTAGATTTGTTTTATCTATACACATTTTGCACAACGCGTGGGAAAATAAATTTTTCTTATCGGTACACACGACGAAGGAGAGAAAAAAACTATATCGCAGGGAGAGCGAGGTGTGAATTTATATACGACTGTTGCTTAACTACATTTTAATAAAGCTTTTCGGAGATATGAAGAATTTGACCTTGAAATTTCTTAATTTTGCCCTTGATTTTTGTCCAAAATTGGTACTTTTATTGAGATTATCAATAATGTAGAACATCATAGTACCCTAAAACACATAGTATTTGAATTAAACATTTTCATTATAAAAATATGACCTTGAGTTTTCAAAATTTGACCTTGAAATGTTCAGCAAGTTTTCTTATTTTATTTATTCCTACAATAATGTGAAAAAAAATTTCAAAAATATTTAGGGTTTCTGAGATACGTGCGCCGTACGCCGTACGTCGAACCTTGAAATTTCCGATTTCGACCTTGAAATGTTCAGCAAGTTTTTTTGTCTCATTTAAGCCTACAATAATGTGAAATTATTATTTTTTGAATATTAAAGGTTGCTGAGATATAAAAAATTTGACCTTGAATTTTTCGATTTTGACCTTGAAATGTTTCGCAAGTTTTCTTATCTGATTTGATCCTACAATAATCTGCAAGAATTTTTTTGATATTGTGCAAGGTGGCTGAAATAGAAAAGTGGGGTTTGTCCTTGTCCACCCCCTTTTTTGGCAGAAGGAGCATCTAGCGGGATATAGGATATATGCAGTTTTGTTTAAGATACCTTGAAGATTATTTGTTGTGGAAATGAAAAAAATCGTAGGACCCATTTTTGAGCCCCTATACGAAAAAAAATGCTTTTGTCAATAACTTGACCTTGAAGGATCTGACCTCGAAAAATCGAAGATCCTACTCTTATATTTTTGTTTAATAGTTTACAAAAAAATTTCATACAAATCGGTCCAGTAGTTTAGAAGTTTTTTTTTTCGACCATTTTTCTATAGTACGGCGTACGGCGTACGGACGTACTTTTGCACATTTTTTCTAGACCACTTTTTTGGACTCAGGGGGAGTCAAAACGAGTTTCTGCATCATCAACTTTTTTTCCGAAAAAAGTCGGATTACAAATATTTCTATATGCCCTTGGGGTCGTATATAAATTAAAATGAAAATAAGTACGGAATAGCCAGAGCTATATAGGCCGTATACGGGAATGCTGCGAATATATGTAAGCGAATATCGAGTTAGAGATATAATGAAAACTTAGTATATAATATGAACGTGCTGATTTTTTTTATATTACGTACGAACTTGAATTATATGGCTACTGGCTAGTAGTATAAAAAGTAAGCAATTCGTACAATTCTTCAGCCTTATTTATTCAGTATAGGGAATTGCTCTGAATTTATATACGACTGTTGCTTAACTACATTTTAACAAATCTTTTCATAATGGAAAATGTGAGATTGAAATTCCTGAATTTTGACCTTGATTTTTGTTCAAAATTGGTACTTTTATTGAGATTGGCAATAATGTAAAACCCTAAAACAAACACTTTTTGAATTATTTTCATTGTAAAAATATGCAATTGAGTTTTGAAATTTTGACCTTCAAATGTTCAGCAAGATTTCTTATATTATTTAATCCTACAATAATCTTAACGATTTTTTTGATATTGTGTATAGTATCTGAGATAGAAAAGCGAAGTTCGGTTTTGTCCACTCTTTTTTGCCAGAATGATCACCTAGCGGGATATAAGATAAATGCTGTTTTGTTTAGAATACCTTGAAGAATAATTATTGTGAAAATGATTAAAATCGTAGTATCCGTTTCTGAGCCCCCATACAAGAAAAACTGATTTTAACAATAACTTGACCTTAAAAAAAAACTCTAATTGCATTCTTTTTTATTTAATATTTTACAAAAAAAATTACACAAATCGGTTCAATAGTTTCTCAGATGGCTTTTATGTTGTTATTTGTCTGTGATAGTACGGAGTGCGGCGAATTAACGTACATTTTCACATTTCTTGATCACTTTCTTGTGCTCAGGGAGTGTCAAAACGAGTTTCTGCATCGTCAATTTTTTTTCCGAAAAAATTTGGAATGCATTTATCTACCTTGTGGTCGTAATATAGATTAAAAGAACTGCGCATTTCAATTTTTCTTACATTTTATTTATTATATTACAATTTACACATAAAAACCACAAATACACCAAATATAATTAAATACGTTTATTATTTTACAATAAAAATTAACAACCTTCAATTTTAAAACTTTAAAATGCTAATTACACTGAAGCAGTTTTTCTAAACACATGATTTGCGTAAATTTTTTTTTTCCTATAACTGTAAATGACTTTAAACTCTTATTCCCATATCAGAGAGTAAGTTATAATATCATATCATTTATTACATACGTAAGGATATTATGCAATTCGTTAAACAAATGTATTATCATTTATCACATTAAATTAACTATCACAAATATGATCGGTAATGCGAAGCACTTTGGTGTTTTTCATAAAGTTCTTTAGAAGCCGACTAATTTCATTGTTGCACACACAAATTATAGCATTTCAGATGAAATAAAATCGAATATTTAAATTTTTTACAATCCAATAAGTGCAATCCCACTAGACAAGATGGTAGGTATTATACTTGTATTGTTAATGATATTTGGAAATGTGTTTACATTAGTTGGGCATTGCATTTCATGTCCCATGAACGAGATGACGCAAGCCGCTGTAAGCATTACCAATATCGTGACCCAAAATGATATCATAAATGCCAGGCGAATGTTTTTCCACCAGGGGTCATTTGTGAAGGGCAAAAGTTGATCGTATGATAATCCCTTCTGGAAAAGTAATTGGTCGTCATATCTAAAATGAGGAGATAATATATAAATGAATAACATGTGAAAATTAATGTTGTCTTCACATAAATTACAATTTCGCAAATCAAAATTTTAAATTTGCTTAAGCTGATATAATATAATACGCATTACCATCGATTAATAAAAACATATTTGGTATACGTGTATGTATGTAAATACCGCCTTTATTAAATGTGTCATTAAATAACTGTAAAAATAATTCATATTAGGAAAAGTGCCTATTTATAACATTTTGTATTATAGGCAACATATTTAACCTAACGATTCTTTTCCTATATAAAAAAGAAATTAAATATTCAATAAAATGCTTGCTCCCTTTTCATAAATTTAAGTACGGCATAACAACGTACGGCATAACAACGTGTCACATAGTTTATATCTAGGTATATAGAGTAACATGGTAGGATATTGCGCATATTACATGCTGTCTCTTTTCAATATTTGACATCATCAACATGGTGAAACACATGGTGCAATACATGGAAAATAAGAATTCTTAATTCAGAAATTTCAGAAAATGTTAAATCAAAAAAAAGGAAAATAAATAAAACTGTTAATTAAACACAAATAAATCTGTGCATAATATGCGTATTAAAATCCGAATTTCACCTAAAGTAGATCAAATAAAGTACAGTAGGCTACATATAAAAATTTATTTCACCATGTTAGTGACTTAGATGCGCAGAAAATGTCAAAAATGAAACTCGGAATAATATCCAACCATGTTACTCTATATACCTAAGTCTATATGACCATACAGCATGCTGCCATGCATACTGCATACGTTTTGAGAAACTGGCTGCATGCCATATGATATTATATTTGCAGATCTCTCAGATTTCGACACGTTTAAAAAAGATGTTCTGTGAAGAGATCCTGTACGATTGGCAATTGCAATCTTGTGATCTTATACCATTGGATAGCTTTCTTTCGGGATATGTGAAATTAATTTACTTACATTTCTTCATAGTCATCAATAATTTTTGGTAACGTCACAATGCAATTATTTCCAAACTGCACTTCAATTTCATGTGGTGTCTGTTTCTCTAACAACCAAGTTTGTTCGTTTGCCATCTCTGTGTTGATTTGCACAATAATTTGTCAACAAACAAATATTCCTGCCAACAACTTAACAATTATTCCTATGTACTGCAGAGGCTGACTACTCTTGAGAAAACACTACACAGTACACACACTCTTACTTAATAGAATTAAACCTAGTAAGTGACTCTTAATATTTCGTAAAAATAAAAAGCTCGGTGACTTGGTTAAAATGCGACTGCGTGCTTAGTTGATTACAGTCAGATGCTGTTTCATTTATTCCTCACAGTGACTTTTTATTCTCTTTAAAACGCTTATTCCCCTTCGAGTTTAACAGTTTATTGCTTCGTTCAGTTAAGTATTTGACATACACATGTTCGACGCGTTAAAGTAATCTTACTCAATGTTACGAACTTGAAAATAATCACCATTAAAAATACTCGTACGTTATCTTTTTTTAAATATGTGCAGTAATATAACTAACAAGAACACAGCACAAGGAAGGAAGTCAGCAGATTTTCAAGCGCGTACAATTGCATCAGCGTTCATTAATAAAACAAACAATAGTGCATTCAAATTACAAAAACTAGTATTATGGGAATTTTGAGGTGCGTCTCCACTAGTTTTGAGTTTTTACGATAGAGCTTGAAAAGAATATGTCAAAAAGTAATTTACAAACGCTTTTTGGTTAATTTACTTTAATGCCTCGAGCAGAACCAACATATCATGACATTACGCAGGATTGAAAACAGCAACATACGTTTTTCTGAAATATGGAATATGTGAATCTGAAATTTCTGAATTTTGACCTAGAGTTTTGTCCAAAATTGGTACTTTTATTGCATTTATTGTATTATTAGCAATGTATAAAAAAAATAATAATATACTACCGGAGGAACCCGTGCGCTGCTCGGACACAACATGTTGTTTTCTAAAAGCGTTTTTAGTAATCACTTATATACTTTAATATCATAAATATTTGATAAAAGAATGTCTATTTTCAAGTTTTTATTTATTGTAATCAAAGTTAAAATTGAAAACGATGACAATTATTATGCAGAATTTTGTTTTCATGGTGCTGCTGCTTGTTCATAATGGTTTCGATTTCGTAGGTTTTTTTTCGTTTTTTACCTCGTTTATGAAATTTCCGCATTGGATGATTTTAAAAACAATCTTTACTATAAAACCGAAATTGTGGAAAACCACAGAATTATGGTCGAATTTTTTGGCGAGGTGTTTTTAAAAGGATCATATTAATTTTATGTATTAGACGAACTTATACCGCGGAAAATCGCGGAGTTATTGACAGTATTTTTTTTTACTCTATTTATTTTTGTGTTTCCAAAATACTTCTGGAATGTTGAAAAATACGTGTGAAAATTTTCGGAGCGATCCCAATTACAGTTTCAGCAAGGTTTTTCGCAACTTAGGTTGTTGACAAATTCGTGTGTAAAATCTCCGATATCTTTTATAGTTTTACCGTTGTTTGAATTTTTATATTGGATTATAAAACATAACGGAAGAAAATCGCGGAGTTTATCACAGGTATATATACAAATATGTAATAATATCGTTACATAGTACACTAAAACACACAAAGGTCGTTCACAGAAGATATTATTTTGATAAAATAATTTTTGAAATTTTTGACAACCGCTCTGATTGGTAGAAAAAAATTATCAAAATTATCAAAAACATCATGCCCCGGGGCATCTTATTTTTGATAATTTTGATAATTTATTTTTGACAGTTGGAAACGTCAAGAATTTGACATAAGCAATCGTGCACGGTATTCATAATTTATATGGCAGTACAATGCAAATTTAGAAAATATTCATTTAAATAATTAAAATTATATTCAATTGTAAACGATACATAAAATGCCTTCAGCTTCTGGAAAAAAAGAACAAATCGATGCGTTGATAGAAAATGCAGCGCTCGAAACAGGATTGTTAAATTCATCTGGTAATATAATATGACTTTATATATAATATGTGAAATATATTCAATTATAATTTTCAGCTTTCGATATTCATACCGGCTGAAAGTTCTGAAAAATATTTCTTAGTACAAAAATACATTTGCAAACCTGGATGACAAATGATTTAAAGTGATAGTTCGTGTCACAAAAGATCAATTCAACCTTCTTCACGACCTTATTAAGGACCACGAAGTGTTTCACTCGTCAAAATCCCACTTACAATTTTCTGTGTTCTTTCAACTGCCGTTAGTGTTGTTCCGATTAGGATCAGGAGGTGAAAATGCATCGTAAAAGATGACAAAACGAGTCTTTCAAAACATTATTGCTTTGGAAGAAACATTTTTGAAATGGCCCTCGGCTTATGAAAGAGAATCGATTGTTTCAGAAACCTTTACGGATCTTCCGTATTGTGTGGGATATTTAGATGGATCAGAAATTCCTTTAAATGAAAAACCTAGTCTTGATCCCACATCTTACTACTCACGGAGCAAAATATATGCTTTAAAGTTGCAAGCCATATGTGATTATAAACTTCATGATGTCATTATTTTTAACACGTGCTGTATTGGGCGAAATCCTGAAAGGTTTCTTTCGGAAGGCGAGTGGATTTCTGCAGATTCGGCATACAGACTAACAACACACGTTATTGCACCTTAGCGGTCAACATCGAGAATGTTAACAGCCGAAAAAAGGAAAGTATTCAATGTAGAATTCAGTTCACACCGAGTGCAAATTGAACATTGTTTCGGTGTGCTATAAGAGAAATTTTGCAGCCTAAAAGATTTAAAAATAAAAATTTACAACGCTACATCGCACAAAAAAGCTTGTGCATGGATTCGTGTTTGTTGTATATTATACAACATCATTTTGCCTTACTTGCTGCCAGAGGACTTTAATTTCGACGAAGAAATTCTTGAACTAGATAATAATGATGAAGACTTTCTGAACATTGAAAATGCTGAAATAAATAATCTAGGAGAAATTAAAAGACAAGCACTGTACGAAGCAATTTTCGAATAAATTTATTTTTAATTTATATATATAGAAATATTTAGAATCCGACTTTTCTCGGAAAAAAAGTTGATGATGCAGAAACTCGTTTTGACACCCCCTGAGTCCAAAAAAGTGGTTTAGAAAAAATGTGTAAAAGTACGTCCGTACGGTGTACGCCGTACTATAGAAAAATGGTGGAAACAAAAACTCCTAAACTACTGGACTGATTTGTATGAAACTTTTCTGTAAAGTATTAGACAAAAATAAAAGAATAGGATCTTCGATTTTTCAAGGTCAGATTCTTCAAGGTCAAGTTATTGCCAAAAGAATTTTTTTTCGTATAGGGGCTCAAAAATGGGTACTACGAATTTTAATTGATATACGACCCCAAGGGCATATAGAAATATTTGTAATCCGACTTTTTCGGAAAAAAAGTTGATGATGCAGAAACTCGTTTTGACACCCCCTGAGTCCAAAAAAGTGGTCTAGAAAAAATGTGCAAAAGTACGTCCGTACGCCGTACGCCGTACTATAGAAAAATGGTCGAAAAAAAAAACTTCTAAACTATTAAACAAAAATATAAGAATAGGATCTTCGATTTTTCGAGGTCAGATCCATCAAGGTCAAGTTATTGACAAAAGAATTTTTTTTCGTATAGGGGATCAAAAATGGGTCCTACGATTTTTTTCATTTCCACAACAATTAATCTTCAAGGTATCTTAAACAAAACTGCATATATCCTATATCCCGCTAGATGCTCCTTCTGGCGAAAAAGGGGGTGGACAAGGACAAACCCCACTTTTCTATCTCAGCCACCTTTGCACAATATCAAAAAAATTCTTGCAGATTATTGTTGGATAAAATCAGATAAGAAAATTTGCGAAACATTTCAAGGTCAAAATCGAAAAATTCAAGGTCAAATTTTTTATATCTCAGCAACCTTTGATATTTTTTAAATTTTTTTTTCACATTATTGTAGGCTTAAATGAGACAAAAAAAACTTGCTGAACATTTCAAGGTCAAAATCGGAAATTTCAAGGTTCGACGTACGGCGTACGGCGCACGTATCTCAGAAACCCTAAATATTTTTGAAATTTTTTTTTCACATTATTGTAGGAATAAATAAAATAAGAAAACTTGCTGAACATTTCAAGGTCAAATCGAAAACTCAAGGTCATATTTTTATAATGAAAATGTGTAATTCAAATACTGTGTTTGTTCTACATCATTGAAAATTAATAAAAGTACCAATTTTGGACAAAAATCAAGGTCAAAATTCGGAAATTTCAAGGTCAAATTTTTCATGTCTCTGAAAAGCTATAATGTTGCAGCAAATGCCTATGTACTTGAAGGTGTATTGTTGTTTTTTGTTTTTGTGGTTTGTTTTTTTTATTTCAGTAAACAAAATTTAACAAATCTAATATAACTAACAAGAACACAGCACAAGGAAGGAAGTCAGCAGATTTTCAAGCGCGTACAATTGCATCAGCGTTCATTAATAAAACAAACAATAGTGCATTCAAATTACAAAAACTAGTATTATGGGAATTTTGAGGTGCGTCTCCACTAGTTTTGAGTTTTTACGATAGAGCTTGAAAAGAATATGTCAAAAAGTAATTTACAAACGCTTTTTGGTTAATTTACTTTAATGCCTCGAGCAGAACCAACATATCATGACATTACGCAGGATTGAAAACAGCAACATACGTTTTTCTGAAATATGGAATATGTGAATCTGAAATTTCTGAATTTTGACCTAGAGTTTTGTCCAAAATTGGTACTTTTATTGCATTTATTGTATTATTAGCAATGTATAAAAAAAATAATAATATACTACCGGAGGAACCCGTGCGCTGCTCGGACACAACATGTTGTTTTCTAAAAGCGTTTTTAGTAATCACTTATATACTTTAATATCATAAATATTTGATAAAAGAATGTCTATTTTCAAGTTTTTATTTATTGTAATCAAAGTTAAAATTGAAAACGATGACAATTAACAGGCCGGATGAAAAGTCCCCGGTCTACCATGGTAAAAAACATTTTTTTGCAAAATTCAATTTTATTATTCAACATAGTTGCCTTCGAAGGCGATACAGCGATTATAGCGATTTTCCAACTTTTCGATGCCACTTCTGTAGTACTCTTTCGGTTTATCCTCAAAATAGGCCTCAGTTTCAGCAATCACTTCATCATCGGTCTTAAATTTCTTGCCAGCGAGCATTCTTTTAAGGTCCGCAAACAGGAAATAGTCGCTGGGGGCCAGATCTGGAGAATACGGTGGATGAGGAAGCAATTCGTAGCCCAATTCATAAATTTTAGCCATCGTTTTTCCAGACTTGTGACACGGTGCATTGTCTTGGTGGAACAGCACTTTTTTCTTCTTCAAATGCGGCCGTTTCTTTGCGATTTCGGCTTTCAACCGCTCCAATAGAGCAATGTAATAGTCGCTGTTGATTGTCTGTCCCTTTTGGAGATAGTCGATGAATATTATTCCATGCGCATCCCAAAAAACAGACGCCATAACCTTTCCAGCCGACTGTTGCGTTTTTCCACGCTTCGGTTTGGGTTCATCGCTTGCTGTCCATTCAGATGATTGCCGATTGGACTCTGGAGTATAGTGATGGAGCCATGTTTCATCCATTGTCACATATCGACGGAAAAATTCGGCTTTATTGCGCTTAAACAGCTTCAAACACTGCTCCGAATCATCAACTCGTTGTTGTTTTTGATCGCTTGTGAGCTCGCGCGGCACCCACTTTGCACAGAGCTTTCGCATGCCCAAATATTCGCGAATGATATGATGTATACGTTCCTTTGATATCTTTACAATGTCTGCTATCTCGCTCAACTTCATTTTACGATCATTCAAAATTATTTTATGGATTTTTTTGATGTTTTCGTCGGTAACAGCCTCTTTTGGGCGTCCACTGCGTTCACCGTCTTCAGTGCTCATTTCACCACGTTTAAACTTAGCATACCAATCAATGATGGTGGATTTTCCCGGTGCAGACCCCGGAAACTCTTCATCAAGCCATGCTTTCGCTTCAACTGTATTTTTTCCCTTCAAGAAGCAATACTTTATTAACACACGAAATTCTTTTTTTTCCATCTTTTCAACAATAACAAAAGTAGCTTCACTCAAATCGCTATAACTCACGAACTAATTGTCCGATTGCTGTCAAATTTTTACACGTATCGTTTGAAGGTTGGTACTAAATGAAAATCATATGGAAAAAATTCTGGTAACGCCATCTATGGGTCAGACCGGGGACTTTTCATCCAGCCTAATATTATGCAGAATTTTGTTTTCATGGTGCTGCTGCTTGTTCATAATGGTTTCGATTTCGTAGGTTTTTTTTCGTTTTTTACCTCGTTTATGAAATTTCCGCATTGGATGATTTTAAAAACAATCTTTACTATAAAACCGAAATTGTGGAAAACCACAGAATTATGGTCGAATTTTTTGGCGAGGTGTTTTTAAAAGGATCATATTAATTTTATGTATTAGACGAACTTATACCGCGGAAAATCGCGGAGTTATTGACAGTATTTTTTTTTACTCTATTTATTTTTGTGTTTCCAAAATACTTCTGGAATGTTGAAAAATACGTGTGAAAATTTTCGGAGCGATCCCAATTACAGTTTCAGCAAGGTTTTTCGCAACTTAGGTTGTTGACAAATTCGTGTGTAAAATCTCCGATATCTTTTATAGTTTTACCGTTGTTTGAATTTTTATATTGGATTATAAAACATAACGGAAGAAAATCGCGGAGTTTATCACAGGTATATATACAAATATGTAATAATATCGTTACATAGTACACTAAAACACACAAAGGTCGTTCACAGAAGATATAATTTTGATAAAATAATTTTTGAAATTTTTGACAACCGCTCTGATTGGTAGAAAAAAATTATCAAAATTATCAAAAACATCATGCCCCGGGGCATCTTATTTTTGATAATTTTGATAATTTATTTTTGACAGTTGGAAACGTCAAGAATTTGACATATGCAATCGTGCACGGTATTCATAATTTATATGGCAGTACAATGCAAATTTAGAAAATATTCATTTAAATAATTAAAATTATATTCAATTGTAAACGATACATAAAATGCCTTCAGCTTCTGGAAAAAAAGAACAAATCGATGCGTTGATAGAAAATGCAGCGCTCGAAACAGGATTGTTAAATTCATCTGGTAATATAATATGACTTTATATATAATATGTGAAATATATTCAATTATAATTTTCAGCTTTCGATATTCATACCGGCTGAAAGTTCTGAAAAATATTTCTTAGTACAAAAATACATTTGCAAACCTGGATGACAAATGATTTAAAGTGATAGTTCGTGTCACAAAAGATCAATTCAACCTTCTTCACGACCTTATTAAGGACCACGAAGTGTTTCACTCGTCAAAATCCCACTTACAATTTTCTGTGTTCTTTCAACTGCCGTTAGTGTTGTTCCGATTAGGATCAGGAGGTGAAAATGCATCGTAAAAGATGACAAAACGAGTCTTTCAAAACATTATTGCTTTGGAAGAAACATTTTTGAAATGGCCCTCGGCTTATGAAAGAGAATCGATTGTTTCAGAAACCTTTACGGATCTTCCGTATTGTGTGGGATATTTAGATGGATCAGAAATTCCTTTAAATGAAAAACCTAGTCTTGATCCCACATCTTACTACTCACGGAGCAAAATATATGCTTTAAAGTTGCAAGCCATATGTGATTATAAACTTCATGATGTCATTATTTTTAACACGTGCTGTATTGGGCGAAATCCTGAAAGGTTTCTTTCGGAAGGCGAGTGGATTTCTGCAGATTCGGCATACAGACTAACAACACACGTTATTGCACCTTAGCGGTCAACATCGAGAATGTTAACAGCCGAAAAAAGGAAAGTATTCAATGTAGAATTCAGTTCACACCGAGTGCAAATTGAACATTGTTTCGGTGTGCTATAAGAGAAATTTTGCAGCCTAAAAGATTTAAAAATAAAAATTTACAACGCTACATCGCACAAAAAAGCTTGTGCATGGATTCGTGTTTGTTGTATATTATACAACATCATTTTGCCTTACTTGCTGCCAGAGGACTTTAATTTCGACGAAGAAATTCTTGAACTAGATAATAATGATGAAGACTTTCTGAACATTGAAAATGCTGAAATAAATAATCTAGGAGAAATTAAAAGACAAGCACTGTACGAAGCAATTTTCGAATAAATTTATTTTTAATTTATATATATAGAAATATTTAGAATCCGACTTTTCTCGGAAAAAAAGTTGATGATGCAGAAACTCGTTTTGACACCCCCTGAGTCCAAAAAAGTGGTTTAGAAAAAATGTGTAAAAGTACGTCCGTACGGTGTACGCCGTACTATAGAAAAATGGTGGAAACAAAAACTCCTAAACTACTGGACTGATTTGTATGAAACTTTTCTGTAAAGTATTAGACAAAAATAAAAGAATAGGATCTTCGATTTTTCAAGGTCAGATTCTTCAAGGTCAAGTTATTGCCAAAAGAATTTTTTTTCGTATAGGGGCTCAAAAATGGGTACTACGAATTTTAATTGATATACGACCCCAAGGGCATATAGAAATATTTGTAATCCGACTTTTTCGGAAAAAAAGTTGATGATGCAGAAACTCGTTTTGACACCCCCTGAGTCCAAAAAAGTGGTCTAGAAAAAATGTGCAAAAGTACGTCCGTACGCCGTACGCCGTACTATAGAAAAATGGTCGAAAAAAAAAACTTCTAAACTATTAAACAAAAATATAAGAATAGGATCTTCGATTTTTCGAGGTCAGATCCATCAAGGTCAAGTTATTGACAAAAGAATTTTTTTTCGTATAGGGGATCAAAAATGGGTCCTACGATTTTTTTCATTTCCACAACAATTAATCTTCAAGGTATCTTAAACAAAACTGCATATATCCTATATCCCGCTAGATGCTCCTTCTGGCGAAAAAGGGGGTGGACAAGGACAAACCCCACTTTTCTATCTCAGCCACCTTTGCACAATATCAAAAAAATTCTTGCAGATTATTGTTGGATAAAATCAGATAAGAAAATTTGCGAAACATTTCAAGGTCAAAATCGAAAAATTCAAGGTCAAATTTTTTATATCTCAGCAACCTTTGATATTTTTTAAATTTTTTTTTCACATTATTGTAGGCTTAAATGAGACAAAAAAAACTTGCTGAACATTTCAAGGTCAAAATCGGAAATTTCAAGGTTCGACGTACGGCGTACGGCGCACGTATCTCAGAAACCCTAAATATTTTTGAAATTTTTTTTTCACATTATTGTAGGAATAAATAAAATAAGAAAACTTGCTGAACATTTCAAGGTCAAATCGAAAACTCAAGGTCATATTTTTATAATGAAAATGTGTAATTCAAATACTGTGTTTGTTCTACATCATTGAAAATTAATAAAAGTACCAATTTTGGACAAAAATCAAGGTCAAAATTCGGAAATTTCAAGGTCAAATTTTTCATGTCTCTGAAAAGCTATAATGTTGCAGCAAATGCCTATGTACTTGAAGGTGTATTGTTGTTTTTTGTTTTTGTGGTTTGTTTTTTTTATTTCAGTAAACAAAATCAAAATAGAATATGGAATAGGGTAAAGCGAGACAAACATTTAAAATTAGAAAGAGACGGATATATGTTTCCTTTTAAGCTTATTCACTTAAAGCTTTTTGACGCCGAGTAAAGGGAACATGCTCTACGTCGAAAGCTACGTAGTTTTCGGCGTGGAACTCTACGTTGATTCGGCGCCGTATTCACCACTGGGTATAGTTAAGCAACAGTCGTTGCACTCCATCTCCATTTTAAAAAATTCCATTTCGTCTTTTTTAAGGCTGATTTTCTCCAAATCCATTCTCCCTCTTTGAGGCTAACTCCTTGTATCTATATTCTAGTTCTTTGTCTCTCCACTGAGCCTCCGACAAACTTTTTTGCTCCATTGCTTCTGCACTCCCCACGCTTATCTCAATGAGAAAAACGCTGAATTCGTCGTTGGACAGGCACGCTTCCTCCGTGACGGTGGCGTAGTCAAAAATCGTTTAAATTTTTTCAGTGGCTAGTCGTCTGAGTCCTATCCCAATAATACAAGATGATATATATTTAAAAAAAATTCAAATCATATATTTAATTCAATTACCTCTAACAAAGTTTCTAAAACTGGCTCCGACGTTGATGAGTCGTTTATGTAGTCTGGACATTATTTACATCTACAATTTGTGCGGAATCAAATTGGAACGGTGGTGTGATATTTGTTTTCGATCCAAATATTTCTGCCAAGATATCATATTGGGGGCAGAATTCCATTATCTGAAATACTTAGTTATAGATATGTTATTCATCAAACATATAATATGAATAATTCTTACCACGTAATGAGCCAGCCTCGACACCCTGCCCAGTCTGCCTCTCCCATTCCACGGCTTTTTTGTAGGTATTTTTTAAATAATTTGCCTTATTTTTAAGCTGTGAAACAGCCACGTCCTTAAACCCCAGGTCCTCAATCATTTTTTTGCAAAATAGAATTGTGTTAGGATTCTTAAGAAAAAAAAAAAATAGAAAAGAAGATATTTAATTTTAAATAGTAACATGTACTTACTTCAATCTATAAATTTTTTTTGGATCACTTCCCTGAAATACTCCAAAATTTCAACTTCCTCTTTGCAACTCCATTTGCGCGTTGCCAAGCGTGGTTTTTTATTAAAATTAATATTCATAATTATTAAAAAAATTCTTTTTGCAAACACATATACATTCTATTAAATAAACTTGGTTTTTGTTCAACTTGTCAATGACAACCGCCGCGCGGGACTGTCAAAAACGACTGTCAAAAGCGAAAACAGGGGTGGGCAAAGACAAACCCCACTTTTCTATCTCAGTCACCATACACAATATCAAAAAAATTCTTTCAGATTATTGTAGGATAAAATCAGATAAGAAAATCTGCGAAATATTTCAAGGTCTAAATTTTAAAACTCAAGGTCATATTTTTATAATGAAAATATGTAATTCAAAAACTGTTGTTTTAGTGTACTATGATGTTCTACATTATTGGTAATCTCAATAAAAGTAATAATTTAGGACAAAAATCAAGGTCAAAACTCAGTCTCAATTTTGGCCGTTAAAATCGAAAGTTACATTTCAGAAACTACTGGACCGATTTCTCTGAAAATTTTATTTAAAGTAGGAAAGGTAAAAAATAAGATATGCACTTTTTTTTCAATTTCAGATTATTCAAGGCCGAGTTATTGCAAAAAACGCAGAAAAAATAGAAAGTTACATCTCAGAAAGTACAATACCAATTTTTCTGAAATAAAAAAAAAATAGTGAAGGAAAAAATAAGGAACCAATTTTTTTCAAGTTATTGCCAAAAATACCACACGTGTGGCGTTAAAATTGTCACTTATATCTCAGAAACCAATTGACCGATTTTTCTGAAAGTTTTAAGCGAATTAGTAAGGGAAAAAAAAAGAACCCACTTTTTTTAAGATGAGAAATGCTTCAAGGTCAAGTTATTGCCAAAACGGACGCCGTACTTCGGACAGTGGTCCGGAATGGATTGCTAGCTTGCAAACTGTGTATGCTTTACATTTTAATTGATAAAGGTCTAATTGTTTTTGCCATGTGTTACCCATTAGATAATTTACTTATGTAAAAGTAACTCACGCTTTCCGAAATTAAAAAAAAACAAACTACATCGCAGGGAGAGCGAGGTGTGAATTTATATACGACTGATGCTTAACTACATTTTAATAAAGCTTTTCGGAGATATGAAAAATTTGACCTTGAAATTTCTTAATTTTGACCTTGATTTTTGTCCAAAATTGATACTTTTATTGAGATTATCAATAATGTAGAACATCATAGTACCCTAAAACACATAGTATTGCGGCGTACGCCGTACGTCGAACCTTGAAATTTCCGATTTCGACCTTGAAATGTTCAGCAAGTTTTTTTGTCTCATTTAAGCCTACAATAATGTGAAAATATTTTT
The DNA here is from genome assembly GCA_963854165.1 of Sylvicola cinctus. Classification (NCBI taxonomy): domain Eukaryota; kingdom Metazoa; phylum Arthropoda; class Insecta; order Diptera; family Anisopodidae; genus Sylvicola; species Sylvicola cinctus. The sequence continues at coordinate 21,575,228 of OY974084.1, forward strand.
TTTTGAATATTAAAGGTTGCTGAGATATAAAAAATTTGACATTGAATTTTTCGATTTCGACCTTGAAATGTTTCGCAAATTTTCTTATCTTATTTTATCCTATAATAATCTGGAAGAATTTTTTTGATATTGTGCAAGGTGGCTGAGATAGAAAAGTGGGGTTTGCCCTTGTCCACCCCCTTTTTAGCCAGAAGGAGCGTCTAGCGGGATATAGGATATATGCAGTTTTGCTTAAGATACCTTGAAGATTAATTTGTTGTGGAAATGAAAAAAATCGTAGGATCCATTTTTGAGCCCCCATACGAAAAAAAATTCTTTTGTCAATAACTTGACCTTGAAGGATCTGACCTCGAAAAATCGAAGATCCTATTCTTATATTTTTGTTTAATAGTTTACAAAAAATTTTCATACAAATCGGTCCAGTAGTTTAGAAGTTTTTTTTTTTCGACCATTTTTCTATAGTACGGCGTACGGCACACGGCGTACAGCGTACGGCGTACGGCGTACGGACGTACTTTTGCACATTTTTTCTAGACCACTTTTTTGGACACAGGGGGTGTCAAAACGAGTTTCTGCATCATCAACTTTTTTTCCGAAAAAAGTCGGATTACAAATACATATTTCTATATGCCCTTGGGGTCGTATATAAATTAAAAATACTTCGATAGATTTTAGATTGACCAATTTACTAACAAAAACATTAAAATTTAGTTCTTTTAGAGATTGGTAAAATCAATAAATATTGTAATAGAAATGATTTTTTTTTAAAACTGAATTAGAAAAATAAAATTTTTTAATTTTAAAATTACAATAAAATATTCTCTAAAAGAAGTAAATGTTGTTGAAGTTAAATAAAAATTACGCATTTATTTTAAAGATAAATAGAAGTCTTTTATAAATTAAATTATATTCATATTATTATATTCAGGTCATAATTCCAATCTCGGTTTTTTTTTCGAATAGTATTTTCGATGGTCCTTCTGAGCTTCTAATATCAGCACCTGTTTACGTTCGGTCTTTCACTTGACTCCTCATAAGTGATTTCCAAATGTTTAGCAGCTTCACCAATTTTTTTAATAAAAAAAAGTTTAATAAAGTTTAACCAATCTACAAACTTTATCACAAAATCTCTCTTCGAACATATTCACTATTTTCCAATTTATTTTAAAGTTCATATAAAAATTATGTCAACTTCACTTTTTTGACTATCGGTAAACACGGTATGAATTCAATATATATGAATTCAATATAAGATTCTTAAAAACAACTTTATCGTTGTTGCAGTCAAAAAAAATTATATCGTGTAAGACTCTGAAATTCCGTAGAGCTAGAGTCTGTGGGGTTAGTTTGCTTTACGTCCAGTATTGATCGTATGTATTCCACCGGTGAGTAGATGTCATAATTCTGCTAGTTGATGTGCGACAGTGCGACTATTTTATAAATCTCAAACTGATAGCAGGCTCAGTCAAAGAAACAATCGGTCAATTATATCGAACATAGCGAGCAAGAAGGTCGCATCGAAAAGGGGCTCACCGGTGGTTTACTTAACCGTGTTAATTATTAGTTTTTTTTTGTGATTAACATTAATAATAAGTGCTTTCAATAATAACATTAATTAGCGTGCTTACATTGGAAAGTTATTTATGCTAACAGACATGATGATCGTATTTTAGTTTTTGAATATTATTTTACAAAGATATTATTCAAACTGAAGTACGCCCAGAAATCATCATATTCATCATCATCATCATCATCATCATCATCATCATCATCATCATCAATATATATAAAAATGAATCGTGGTTTATTACTGTCTTTAAAACTTGAAAACGACTGGACCAAATGGGATACTTCTTCTGCGAGTTTGTTCATAATTGCTAGGAGAAGGTTCGTGGACAAAAAATTGAGAAAGTCCAACGGAAAAGTTAAAAATGTCGGAAAATGAGAAACCATACAAAAATGATAACGTTACTAAGATAAAACAAAAAAGTAAAATTACTATGTAATGTTGCATTGTATATTGAAGTTTTTGAAAAACACAGTAGTTATTACATAGTACGACAGAATTCTAAATATAGAGAGTAATAATGAAAGACGTGTAAAAAGTTAACCAAAATTTATAATAATTTGCATTCTATGGGATGTGGGGAGTGTTCCTGTGTAGTTTGGCTATTATACGGTAGATTGGTGATAAAGTTAGTTATTTTGATTACTGTGGAGTTTGTCCCATTACGGCTGAACCACAGAATGGATTCGCCTTAAATTCATATTGTATGTTCGTGTGGTGTCTTGGTTGGTCTAGACATTGGCGTTAAACCAGTCATTGTTGGAAAAATGTTTTGTTATGATTATGCTTATCAAAAACTAAAAAAATCACCGCACCAAATTGCATCAAATTTTCCATGTATGTTCGATTTTTTTGCAAGCGTATTTATAAACATTTTCATCCTAATTATTGGTGGTAACCCTTAGTTTTTGTTTTTAAAAACAAGTCAGTAGTTATTACGAAGTGCGATCGAGTTCTAAATATATTACATAATTTCTTCGAGGTGTAACTCGAGAACCACAGGGCCGATTTTGATAATTTTTTTGTTCACATTGCAATATACCAGGGTTATGGAGAAATAAAATTAAAAAAAGAAACATCGGAAAAGTTGAAAAATAGGAAAAATGACAGTACATTATGGTATATTAGGGCGGAAATGAGGTGCCGGGTTTGTCAATGACAGGATATTCTCCTATCACGAGTCATAATTATGGCCCTTCAAAATTTAATTTTACCAAAAATAGGATGCTGGGATTTTAACTTCCTCAGAATTTCAGGTTTGAGGATTGAAGTTAATTTGATTTTGAATGTGTGGCTAATGGAATGAGTTCTAGTCAGAGAATTAAATACTTATCGGCGTCGGGTTTTAGGGTTGAAGGGATTACAGTTTACGACTTACGTATTGAGTGTTGGGATTGTGGCTGACGTTATGTTTCATAAATGGAATTTTGGACCGTAGGTTGCCGCGATTTTGGTCCCTCAAAATGTTATTTTTCCAAGGTTTTGACTTCAAATGAATGTCATGCTTTTTTTTTAATAGTGTATATTCAAAAACTCATCAATAAATAAGCGAGGTTTGTGGCGGAACGACGTTCGCCGGGACCGATAGTCGTTTATATATTGGAAAAAAATGCACGAAAAGTTTTATAATTAACCAGAAATGACAATAAAATTTCGGTCTATTTTATTTTATAACCCGATCTCTAAAGCATATTAAGAATAACAAACAAAAAATATTAATAATTAGATAATTAGTTACAATGTCAACAAATTATTTTGCTCAACATAGCACAATAAAATAATTGTGCCTGTAAAAGCAACAAACATTTTAATGACTAAAGGTAATTTTATGATCCCTTATTGACTTTTAATGATAATTGTAATATTTTTAATTTATATACGACCCCAAGGGCATATAGAAATATTTGGAATCCGACTTTTTCGGAAAAAAAGTTGATGATGCAGAAACTCGTTTTGACACCCCCTGAGTCCAAAAAAGTGGTCTAGAAAAAATGTGCAAAAGTACGTCCGTACGCCGTACGCCGTACTATAGAAAAATGGTCGAAAAAAAAACTTCTAAACTAATGGATCGATTTGTATGAAATTTTTTTGTAAACTATTAAACAAAAATATAAGAATAGGATCTTCGATTTTTCGAGGTAAGATCCTTCAAGGTCAAGTTATTGACAAAAGAATTTTTTTTCGTATAGGGGCTCAAAAATGGGTCCTACGATTTTTTTCATTTCCACAACAATTAATCTTCAAGGTATCTTAAACAAAACTGCATATATCCTATATCCCGCTAGATGCTCCTTCTGGCGAAAAAGGGGGTGGACAAGGACAAACCCCACTTTTCTATCTCAGCCACCTTGCACAATATCAAAAAAATTCTTACAGATTATTGTAGGATAAAATCATATAAGAAAATTTGCGAAACATTTCAAGGTCGAAATCGGAAATTTCAAGGTTCGACGTACGGCGTACGCCGCACGTATCTCAGAAACCCAAAATATTTTTGAAATTTTTTTTTCATATTATTGTAGGAATAAATAAAATAAGAAAACTTGCTGAATATTTCAAGGTCAAATTTTGAAAACTCAAGGTCATATTTTTACAATGAAAATGTTTAATTCATATACTATGTGTTTTAGGGAACAATGATGTTCTACATTATTGATAATCTCAATAAAAGTACCAATTTTGGACAAAAATCAAGGTCAAAATTAAGAAATTTCAAGGTCAAATTTTTCATATATCCGAAAAGCTTTATTAAAATGTAGTTAAGCAACAGTCGTATATAAATTCGCACCTCGCTCTCCCTGCGATGTAGTTTTTAATTTATATACGACCCCAAGGGCATTTATAGATTTTGGTATTCCGACTTTTTTCGGAAAAAAAGTTGACGATGCAGAAACTCATTTTGACACCCCCTGAGTCCAAAAAAGTGGTCTAGAAAAAATGTGCAAAATGTACAGCCGTCCGCCGTACTATTGCGGAAAAAAACAAAATTCTAAACTACTGGTCCGATTTGTGTGAAATTTTTTTGTAAGATATTAGAGAAAAATATAACGAGGCAATTTTTGATTTTTCAAGGTCAAATTTTTTATATCTCAGAAACCTTAAATATTTTCACATTATTGTAGGCTTAAATGAGACAAAAAAACTTGTTGAACATTTCAAGTTCGAAATCGGAAATTTCATGGTACGACATACGGCTTACGCCGCTGGTATCTCAGAAACCCTAAATATTTTTGAATTTTTTTTTTTACATTATTGTAGGAATAAATAAAATAAGAAAACTTTCTAACATTTCAAGGTCATATTTTTATAATGAAAATGTGTAATTCAAATACTGTGTGTTTTAGAGTACAATGATGTTCTTTATTATTGATAATCTCAATAAAAGTACCAATTTTGGACTAAAATCAAGGTCAAAATTCAGAAATTTCAAGGTCACATTTTTCATATCTCCGAAAAGCTTTTTGAAATGTAGTTAAGCAACAGTCGTATATAAATTCACACCTCTTGTAGTTTTTTTGAATTTTGTCTAATTTGTTGAATTCGTTTAATGAATCACTGTGCGGCGTTTGGACGTACATTCGGACATTTTTTCTAGACCTCTTTTTTGGACTCAGGGAATGTCAAAACGAGTTTCTGCATTATCAACTTTTTTCCGAAAAAAGTCGGAATGCAAATTTTCTATGTGACCTTGGGGTCGTATATAAATTAAAAATCTCTGTCTATATAAATGCAGAGTACGTATTGCACAGGTAAACTCAAAATCTGCTGCTAAAATTAACCAAATTTGTTCGTGTTTCTATGAATTGTAGGAATTTTCGATTGTTACTATTTACGATAGTATTGATATTTCACCAATTGCAATAGATTTTGACTAGAAAGGCGATGTATGTTTATTTGTATGTCTGGAATAGACTCCTAAACGCCCAACGGATATTTATGAAATTTTCAACGAATATATAGTTAAGTCCAGGGATGGTTCCTGGGAAGGTTTAGTTTCGATCGATTCACTCGATCTTTCGCCCATACCATATTACAATTTTTAAAGCACTTCGTTTTGTAGTTTACAAACAAATGTTTTTAAAGTATAAAGAAACAAAAATATTGTTTAATAATGAAGTTTAATTTCACATTTTACATTAAAAACGTGTATTTTTTGGGAAAAAATGCTTTATTATCTCTATATAAGACGATGACAAAAACATCTATTAATTAATTTTTAATTTAACTTTTGCATATGCACTTTATAATTGTTTCATATAAATAAATGCTAAACCACTTTAGAAGATCCTAACTTAACACCGAGTTTTTTAAAATGTACTTTGGAAATATATGCATAGCGTTAAGCACAATCCAATAAAAACAAATGGGCATCTTATTAAAACTCCACTATCGATCGACGTATCAATACTCTCCGTAGTTGTCAATAGTATATTTGGCTTTATAAACGTTGTTTTAGGAGACCAACGAGTTTCAGATGTTCTCGTACTTGTCGTAATATTCGCTGAATTCAATGTGGAGATTGTGATTGGGTTGACTCTAATTCCTTCGGAAGTAATTGCAATGGGAGTAGTTGCGCTTGTTCGTGCTTTTATGAGTGACACTCCAACTGTAGTTGAGCTAACATTAGTAGTTTCTTCTGCAGAGATTGTAATGTTTTCCGTGTTTGGAGGTGTAGTACAATTTATTATATGAATAATTCCGATAACAAAAGGTGGTTGCGATATTTTTCTTGCATCTTCATATCTAATGTCATCTGATTCTCTAGTTTGTTCCCATGGTTTAGATGAATTATGCAATAAATTCAACATTCTCTTTAAACTGCTCAATGTTGGTTTCGTTTGAAATATTGGTTTAATTGTTGTTGCCTCAACTATTGATAGTTGAGTGCTAATTGTTAGATTAGAGGGTTTTCTAAGTATATACTGTGGAGTTGTTACAACGGATTGCAATGTGTAAGAATCTTTAATGCCAGTTCTGTACAATTCTTCAGTGGCTGATATATTTATTGTGGTGTTTGACATTGAATCAAACTTCTCAGATGAAATTTCTTCGATTTCATATTGAGATTTCTCTATTAAAATTGGTTCATTAAATTTCTGTTTCGTTTCTGAAAACTCTGTTGTCGGTTTGATTTTTTTTTTTGTTGTCGTTGGTGTTGCTTCTGAAGAACTGCTAATTTCCTCTATAAATTGAGACATAACGTTATCGTCTTTAGTAACTTTAGATCTTCCCACTATAATTTCTGATAAAGTCATGGTGGAATGTGTCCCCATTCCATTCTGTTCACGGGTACTATCAACTTCATATATTGTTCGACCAGATGTGACATATTCGCGAAATAAAGTCTCATGCCCATATACAGTTGAGATGATTTTAGAAGCCTCAGTTGTGAGTCCTATCGGAATCTCGTTTGTTGGTCTGCTTATTTTTGGATATAGCTGATCAGCTGGTGCTTCAGTAGTCTTCGAAAATTTTAAAAATGTGTCAATATGCATTTTTGAAATTGCTTTAGGTGATTCAGTTATTCCTTGCTTAATGTCGTTTGTCTCATCCATAAATTTGCCTTTCGTTTCAAAACTTTGTTTCGATAGTTGTGTTTTGTTTTCTGGAATAGTTTTTGTGTATGAGAGAATTTCGTTTAAATCAGTTTCCGGAGTAATCGTAAGTGCGTGAGTAAATTGCCCTATTATTGCATTTGTTTCTGGAGTTGTGCTTTGTTGTTCTTGAGTGTTGTTATCAAATGTGAAACTTGTAATAGATGCTGTTGTACTTGACGATTGTTCTAATAATAAAATGTTGTTTTCAAAAATATCGAGTTTTGGTTGAATAACTTGAGTAACTATATTGTCGGAATGACTTTCATTGTAACCGGTTTTAAATAAATTATTTTTCGAATTATCAACAATGATAAAAGTATAATTGTCTGTAGTTGAATACATTGGGGTTACATATGATTTAACATCTGTTTTATTTATTTGTTTATCGCTAGAGTATGCCAGAGATTCTAATGAATCGTAGGAAGCAGTTATTAGAAAATCTTTAACAAAGCTTTTTGACTCCGTAGATAATCCAGTTTCTGGTGTGTAATGTACTAAATTATCTCCTGTTTGTTCTAAAATATCTTTAAAAGAATCTTGTTTGGAATATCTATTTATTGCAGAGCCTACAAACAAATCGTCTGGAAATTCGGTAAAGTTATCTTTTGCAAAAAAATTTTGGTAGTCTCCGATTGTATTCATCTCAATGTTTTCTTCTGTGTCATTTGGCTCTGTGGGTAGATTTGTAGATGTTTGTTTTCTTGTGGGTTTGGTATTACTGTCAATGGTAATTGAATTTTCAGTTTCTGTAACATTTTTTTCTAATTTTATATGTGATTCCAAAGTGATAATTGATGCTGCAGATCTTAAGTCGTCCAATACCATTGCAGATGGTTCCTCCTGTGATGAATTGAGATACAGTTTTCCTGTTGGTGTAACTATAACTGGTACTTTCACAGATGCAAATATCAAGTCGAAAATCGTAATTTCTGTTTCATTATCTAAATTATGGTTTACAACTGGTGGTTTTATAATATGATCAGATGGATAAGGTACGGTAGATCCTGAAAGTGTAGACACTGAACTGTTTGAAACAATGTCCACATATTCATAGTCATCAAATCTTATAACATTAGGCTTGATTAAAACATTAACTGCTGGATTGTAATATGAAAAGGGTTTGGTTACATTCTCAATATGGAAGGAAGATATTTCATCATATGTAAGTGAGGTCGGAAATTTGACAAATGAATCAACACCTATGAAATTAATTTCAGTCGTTGGTGTCATTGTTTCTATAACGGACGTTGTGGAAAAAAACAATTTATCTGATGTGGTGTGTAATACTCCATTATCTGGAGTTATTTCAGTAAAGAGCTTTATTTCACTTTTCTTAGGTGCAGTAACTCCCAACTCACTGTTATTATATGTTGTATAAGGTGAAATAGTAAAAGTATCGTAGAATTCTTCTAATGGAACTTCATTGTATGGAAATGTAATAATTTCTTCCTGTTCTAAATTAGATACAGGTGTTGTCAATATGTAGGAGTGCTGATTAGGCTCAATACTGGCAAATTGTTTGGATATTTGTTTAATTTGTATTTTTTCCATCGGGATAAACTTTTGTTTTGGTGTGTATATAAAATCAATGGGATCGACCGTTGTATATTCATTAGTGATTTTTGTTGTCATCTCTGAAGTTGTAGAATCATTTGTATCTATTGCAATTTTTTTTATAGAAGAAGAGTCAGGCATAGATTCGGTGCTTATGTATAATAAATCACGCATTTTCTCAGCTTGTTGTCGAGGCCCAACATAATATGATGTTGTGGTTTGATTTAGCAATGTAGTTAATATTTTATGCGTAGTTGTTATAAATGATTCCTCATTTTCTTGCTTTATTTCGGATGATTTTTTTTCATCAAAATAAGAAGACATCGATTCTTCCGCCGTCTTTTTGTCAACTTGTGATGATGACGAGGTTGAAGATTCTAACAGAACCATTGCTTCCGAAGAAAAATTTTGTGTGTCAGTAAATAATATTTGAATATCGTTTGAGGTTGGTATTGAAGAATTCGGCAATAAAGTGTTCGTTTTTGTGTCTAAAGTTAAATCTTTCTCGTTGACATGATTATATACAGAATGAGGTGCGTTAATTGCCGATTTATTGTCATAAACTGTTTTAATATATGTTGTTGTTTGAGTTGAATATATTCTAGGTCCATCGAAGGCATCAGCTTTAGCTTCATTCATATCTTCAGTTGTTGCTTTTGTTGCCAATATATTATTTGACAGATCTATTTGCATATTTTCCTCGCTTAAAACATGGTCTGTTGAAGATTGATATAGATCATCTGCAGTGGTCGGTAAAATTGTAGCCATTACTGCGGGCAAAAATTCTTTTTTGTTTTCATCAACATTTAAAGAAGCCGCGGCATGATTCAAGGAAGATACCCTAATTTGAGAAGGTATTTTGTTGGAAATTAATAGTTTTGTGGATGCAAATATCTCGTATGGAAAATCGGTATATGTAAAATCTGAGGTAAATGGCGGCATATGTGTTGAAAAAATTTCATCTTTCGCCGTTGATGAAATTGATGTTGGTGTGCTATAGTCGATATAATCATCGACTGTTGGCTCATTCATATCATGTCTAAAGTAGGTTGTATCTAACACCTTATGTTGTTTAATTTGTTCCTCTTGTGTATCAATATTATCGTCATCAGAATAATTTCCAGGTAAAGTGAGCGTAACTTTTAATAGCTGTCCTTCTGTCGTTAATCTCGGTGTAGTAACTTCCCTGTGGGTTTCAGTAATAGGAAGTTCTGGTATGTAAAGTTGTTTTGATGTTGCCTCTAATTTTTCATCCAATTTAAATAAAATCGCATTTAAATGTGGTAGGATTGTCTCATCATATATTACGGGTGGAAATTGAGTTGTTATATGATCAGAGGCCATATCAAAATATTGATCGTTATGAATAGTTGAAAAGGAGTATGGAACAACTATTTCTTCTTTAATGATTGTGGTTGCTGATATTAAATTATCCAATAAAGTTAATACTGTTGGTGTCTGCATTTTGTATTGTTTTTTCGTTGCGAGTTGGGAATATTTGATTACTATTGGTACATCTGTGGTTTTCGGTGATATTAAAGGCTCATCATCTATTGAAGTATGAAATGAATAGGGCAAAGTGGTTTTAATTTTCTTTTCATATTCAGGTGTAGATGATAGCTCCATTTCATGTTCAATTACATTTAATTGTTTGTCCATATATTTTGTGGCCGAAATTGTAGTTTTCGTAAATTCAGGATAGTAAATAGAAGTATTGTGGGGTATTTCTGATTTACCTAGTATAATTTCGAGAGCTTCCGTGTTTTGGCATAAAGTCAAAGATGAAGCAGTTGGGTAAATTGCGGTGATCATAAAATCAGAATAAAATGTAGCTTGAGGAAATGCATTACTTGAATATATGTTGTCAGCTTCGTCATGTAAGGATTTGTTCACTTGCGTCGAACATTCTGGAGTATGGGTTGTTAATTCGGATAACTCTTTATCAAGATTTATTGTCACATCAATATTAGTTATTTCGTAACTTAATTCACTTGTGGTTCTATTGAAAATTTGATAGTCTCCATAGTCTAATGCTACAGGCGCATCACTCGATGATTCCGTTTGTAGAAGAATTGCAAAATCTACATCGGTCAAGGATTCAGTTGAAGTTTGCCCCAAAACTATGTTAAAATCTGTCTGTGTTGGATGCATTATTGGCAGGTTTTTCAATGAAGATATGGGCTCTTGATATTGCTGTAAAGTAAATGTTAAATTTTTTATTTTTTTGTGATCACTTATATCAGGAGCACTTGTTATATCTTTGCCATCCTGATTTTTATTTACTGGGTAGAGTACTTTATCAATATAATCAGGAGAATAAACGGGTGGTAGTTTTTTAGTTAAAACACTTTGTTCTGACGATTGGTTGATGGGAATGAAAGCTAAATTTGTATACGCAGACATTTTTTTAAAATCGTTTATGATTTTCAAAGGTATGGTTTGTTCAACATCTATTATTTCTATTGGTAAAGTCGTTTCTTCATATTTTGCTATATCAGCAATGTCATTGTCTTGATTTTGCATTGTAAACGATGCACTCTCTACAGTGTCTTGTTCTTGGATAATTCCTTTATATTTAAAAAATGTTGTACTGGTTAAATAAAAAGTTTCGGTTACCATGATATTTTCTGTTGAACTTGTTTGCGGAAAATCATAATTCATTTCTGTCATAGTAGTTGGTGAGTGACTAGTATAATTTATTAACGGCAATGATTCGGTTTCTTTATCGTCCTCAACTGTCATTGTAAATGAATAATCCTGCGTCGAAACAAGTGCCGGTTTATAATACGTACTTTCGGTTGAATATTGTTGTTTTAAATTTTTTAAATCAGGTGCTTCTAGATAATAGTTTTCTTCGGATCCTCGTTTTCCTTCGTCGCTTTTAGTGCCTTCACCTATATCTGAAGCTTGGGTTGGCACCTGTTGAATAATTGATCCTTTTTCATATTTGTACATTAAATTTGTCTCTTCAGAAGGAAAAGAAGATTCCACTATATCGGTGCTATACGTATGTAAATCTCTACTTGAAGAGAAGTCTGACTCACTTTCGTCTATTAAGGTTGTAAAAGCCTCATGGTCATCGGGTACAGAAATGCTTGCGACATATTCTTCAGTTTTCTTCAATGTTGATAATAATATTGAAATTGGAGTTGTGTAATCGTCTGCTGAAATAACAGTATAATTGATATCGTATGTATACATCTTGTAATTATTTTTAGCTCCATTAAGATAAACTTCACTGTCTTGAAACTCTACTCCTGCATACATTGTTGTCGTGAGATTATCAATGTCATAATTTTGCACTATAGTGTTCGGAACGTATGAAGGAACAATAGAAGTCATCGTTGATGATGGTAAAACATGATCAGTTAATGACAACAGTGTCAATGTCGTACTTCCATCACTCTTTAGTTGAGGCTTCACCGTTATTAAAGCGGTTGTAGTTGGAATCGTGTGTGATTGACTTGCACCTGTAGGTTCATCATCTTCAAATATTAACGGTAACTCAGGCTGCTTTTTTGTCACAGCTTCTGGTAATTCATCAGCAATATGTGTTAACGTGAATTCCAAACTTAGATAGCTCTTTTTTCCATTTTTAGCTGATCGGTTATTTGTCAACAAAAAATCTTTATATATTTCAGCTGAGGAAAATAATGTAAGTTTAAAATTTTTTTCCCATGGTAATAATCTGAATTTGGTATTTGAAGTAGCATTACGTGTCGGATGACTTAAAATACGTGAATTAGTTTTCGATGATAGTCGGGGAGTAATTGCTGGTACGGTGGTTGTTGCTTTATGGGTAGCATTTGCACGAATGAAAGAAGGGCGTGTGTATTGATGTTTTGGAACCTCCCAAATATGTGACATTGGGGGTTCCAATGTCACGACTGCATGTGCTACTGAAGAAGGAACGAGACCGTTCGCTGCAATATAAAAGTAGCGTTATAATTTTCATGTTCGTGTATAGCATGACTCTTTTCACTTTTGTTAGTTTATGCCAAAACAACGAAACATTTTTTAAAACGAAATAATTGTTTATGTGTACACGACTAAATTCTACTTACTATATAGGGCTTCGGGTTTACCTCTATAGTTTAAACTATATTTATTTAGTATATACTACAGTCTATAATACAATGAAGCAACTAAAATTCAGTGCAAGTGCATAATACAAATTACGTTTTGGCCATGCCAACTGTAATATAATATTATATGTGTGTATGTACATATTATTTATTACTTTGTGATACATATAACTTTTATTATAGGAACCAGCTGCCCTGTGCCAATGCAAATTTCGTTACGTCCACAATGTAATAAACTGTCGATAATAGTAGTTACTTTGTAGATAGCCAGTAAACAGCACCTAAGCGGGCAATTCTTGAATGGGACGGATTGAAATCACGCAGTAATTTTTCGTCCTCTCCAATACATATAAAAACCGTCCATCATAGCATATTTTAGAAAAATGAGATTTTTCATATCTCATTATTAAATAGTCAAAAGTAGACAAACAACAAACGCGTCATGTCATATTTTTATTTTGATTATATTACGAGTATTTTATTCAATTATTTCAAACTTGTGAACAAAAAGAAACAAAAGATTATAACGACTAACGAGTCGTTGCATGCTCTTCTGATAAATATTTGAGTGACATTTAAATATTCTTGCAGAATTGTGCTAAAAAACCTGAGTACGCAGCCAGCGCAGGCAAAACGTTCAAAATTCATTTTATTTCAGTCATTTTTGTGTAGATCCACAGGCGTCGAAAATTTCAGTGCGTGGTTTCAATCCGTCCTATTCAAGAATTGCCCCCTAAGTCTATTTTTACACGGTAGATGTACAAACCGTTAAACAAAACCGAACAAAAAAGTTAAAAAAACGTGTAAAAAAAGACATGAAATTATTATTATTATTATTATAAACGCTGTTGCTTAATTACATTTTATTAAAGATTTTCGGAGATATGGAAAATGTAACCTTGAAATCTTGACCTTGAGTTTTGACATTGATTTTTTTCCCAAAATTGGCACTTTTATTGAGATTAGCAATAAAACCCTAAAACACACAGTATTTGAATAACACATTTCATTATAAAAATATGACATTGAGCATCTGACCTTGAAAAATCAAAAATTGCCTTGGTCTATTTTTCTCTAATATCTTACAAAAAAATTTCACACAAATCGGACCAGTAGCTTATAATTTTTGGTTTTTTCCTCCATAGTACGGCGTACGGCGTACATACGTTCATTTTGCACATTTTTTCTAGACCACCTTTTAGGGCTCAGGGGGTGTCAAAACGAGTTTCTGCATCGTCAACTTTTTTTCCGAAAAAAGTCGGTATACTATATATGCCCTTGGGATCGTATATAAGTTAAAAAGAGTTAAAATAAATACTTAAAATTTAAATGTTTATGTGTATTAATGCGCTTATTTCATAAAAACAAAAGGCAATATTTTTCAAAGCTAGCACACTGCGATAGGCGAATTTATTTTATATATTATGTGTTTGATATTTCTGCCGCACCGATGAACGTTCAACACGGAAACTAGTTCGAACTAAAATTGTTTGATACATTTTTTCAGGATGTTTTTCTGAAGAGTTATTCATTGACTAATTACTCCACCTTAGCGATTAATAAAGCGCTTTATTCATTAATTATTTATTTCTATTAGTTAAAAAATATTATAAGTTAATAGTACATAGTTAGTAGTAATAATTGGTATTAGTTAATTGTGCTGTGATTGAATTGTGCAAAAGTTCAGTTTCTTTACACAGTGCACGTATTGAAATATCTGTGTTGCGGGTGGCCGCAATTTTAGTCGGGCCTAAACTTTTATTTTAAAAATAAAAAAGTGTGATAAAAAAATATAAAATAAAGTGAATTAAGTATTTATAGAAAAAAAAAAAAGAGTGGAAAAATAAAAACAAAACCCGGTATTTTGATTTTTGTGTTTGTGTAATTTGGAACTAATAGAGCCATTGAGACCGTGGCAGCAACGCGCACAATCAGTGCACACAGCTGTGAGGCTAGGTATATAGAGTAACATGGTAGGATATTGCGCATGTTACATGCTGTCTCTTTTTAATATTTGACGTCACAACATGGTGAAATACATGAAAAATAAGAATTCTTAATTCAGAAATTTCAGAAAATGTTAAATCCAAAAAAAAAAGGAAAATAAATAAAACTATTAATTAAACACAAATAAATCTGTGCATAATATGCATATTAAAATCCAAATTTCATCTAAAGTAGTTCAAATAAAGTACAGTAGGCTTCATATAAAAATGTATTTTACCATGTTAGTGATATAGATGCGCGGAAAATGTCAAAAATAAAACTCGGAATATCATACCATATTAGCTCTATATTCCTTGGGCTAATGGGCTTTTGCACACGAGAGAGTTTAAAGAACATTCCACATTTAATGTATATCTACTTAAATACGTTCACGTATTAATAAAACACATTTGTTAAATGAATGTATATATATTATATAATGTTAAATGAATGACATTTGTTGCATCCTGTAATACCAGGCCTCGGCATTTTCAAATCGAGCCATATTTCCCTCTTTTTTTCGCGTACGTTGTTTCACAGCTTTCTCTTACAATTTTATCGGTCAATTTTTGCAAGGCCCGACATTTTTGCAGTTTTTCCGTATGAAAAACAGCCTAAAATGTGGCCTATCCATTAGGGACATAACAATTTTATCCATTTACAAAACTCTGAAATATTTAAAATATTGAGTTCAAATTTGCCGTGGGTGTATTACAGACATTACATTCAAGAATGAAATTACATGAATGAAATTGGATATCGGTCATAAGACCACCACGAGCCTTTTACAGCGGTCGATTCTTTGGACCCAATTTTCCACCACTTTGGCACACATTTCGGCCGAAACGTTGGCAATTTCGCGTTGGTTGTTGTCTCTGAGCTCGTCTAAAGTTGTTGGCTTGTTGGCATAGACCTGTGACTTGGTAGCGACATATCTCCGCCGAATTAAGAACGACGTGCGGAGTTATGTCGCTTTGAAACGACATATATCCGCGCGGATATAGTACCGGGCGGAGATATGTCGTAATGCCCCTGTGAATTGAAAAAGCCCCATAAAAAAAATCCAATGGCGTTAGATCGCAGCATGAACAAGGCGGCCAATCGACCGGACCATTTCTCGAGGTAACATGCTCACCGAATTTGCCTTTCAATATATCGATTGTGGTGCGTGCTGTGTGGCTGCCGGCTGGTGGCACCGTCTTGTTGAAACCACATATCGTTGATGTCAAGTTCATTCAATTTTGGTCATAAATAATCTTCCAACATACCATGATAGCGCTCTGCATTGGCGGTAACATGACGGTCGTTTTCACCCACGAAAAATACCTCCGGCATGAATACCGCATCAAACAGTAGCTTTTTGCGGATGCAACGTTGTCTCAAGAAGCACTTGTCGGTTTTTTACTGACTAATAACGCATATTGTGCCTATTAACAAAAGAGTATTATAACGGCCGAAAATATAAATAAGCGCTCTTAAAGTTGCGACCACCGCCTCAGAATTTCGGTAATATGTAGTGTAATAATGTAACATGTTTTTATATTAAGAAGAATTTTATACGAATTCGATACGTTTTTGTTTCAACATCGCAATTCCTACCCTGATTCAGAGTATGTATAGAAGAGAAACTCGGCTTTTCCAATAAATAGCAGTTGGCACATTGGCACTGCAACAATTTCTGGTATATGTACACATAAAAACCCGCGTTTCATTGCTAGTTCTCCGCCCTCCGCAGTTCGCCATTGTATATAAGAAGTATGTATTTCTATATGTAATTCTATATATTACATATTTGTCCTCCCCCCATGTTACCTGATTCCCCCAATATGTAAAATTATGTGTTCAGTGTTATGTCCACATGCCGACTATAAGTTTGAGAACCCACTTTCATATTACATATTATGTCCATTTTAGCGGTTTTTAAATAAAAGTCGATTTAATTTATTTAATCTTGGCGTTATCTATTGTTTTTGAGCTAGTAGTAATATGGATTTGTATGAAATTTTTTTCTAAAATATTAGAGAACAAAAAAAGAATGTGATTTTTTATTTTTAAAAGTCAGATGCCTAAATCAGTTTTTCTTCTATGGGGGCTAGAAAAGAGGCGTTGCGATTTTCTTCATTTTCACAACAATTAATCTCAAAGGTATTCTAAACTAAACTGCATATAACTTATATTCCGCTAGGCGATCCTTCTCGCAAAAAAGGAGGTGGACAAAGACAAACCCCACTTTTCTATCTAAGACACCTCACACAATATCAAAAATAATAAATAATAATAAAATTATGCGTTATGTAACCATTGTTAACGAGGAATTGCGAAGGTCATTTATCGTATATTCTAGCCGAAATAACGCAATGGGCGTTCCTAGTAATAATAACGTTGTATCAGCTTTTATTGAAGAACATAACGTAGTATCCGGTAATTTTCATTTAACTAGTTTTAACTGTATGAATCCGTCTGACAATGGGACGTTAAAAAAAGTTTGAGTTTACATCCCTCCAGGAAATCTTATAATTTGTCAAAACGTTGAATAATAAAAAATCTTACGGTCATGCTCAAACTCCAAACATCTTAATTAAAAACTTGCCTCACTCAATATTCCGTTTACTTTGCAATGTATTTAATAATTGTATAAACATCGGCCACTTCCAAACGCATTGGAAAATTGCGATGATCTTTTCCTTAAAAAGCATATAAACCGAACCTTTTGCCGTCGAGTTATAGACAATTAGCCGCATTGTGTTGCCTCAGTAAAATCCTTGAAAAGATTATGCTATATTAGAATTGGTGCACAGCGTATGGACCGGACTCATTATTAGAAGACTATGTGCGTAACACATAATGAAAAATGTGTTTCAATGTACGTCTGTACGACGGATTTGCATGACATTTTTACATTATGTAAAAAATTAATTTATGCCTATTTTATTACTTTTTATTTTAAGGTCACATTATACGAGGTTAACAAAAAAAAAAAGTTTTTTTGCTAAAAAAATTAGATGGGCAGTGTTTCTATTCGTAAGAAACACCTTGCGAAAAATTCAGGGAAAATTCTGCTATTTTCGGCGATACTATCAATCAGGCTGAAACTGTAAATGAGATCGCTCTGAAATATTTCACATATTTTATAATCCCATAAACGAGGGAAAAAACTAAATAAAGTTGATAAATTTTTGTTAAGTTGAAGGATATTTCAGAAGAAAGAGAAGAAATGCTACGAAATCGAAACTATTACAAACAACAACATCATGAAGCAGCATCTTGAAAACAATTTTCTGCATAATAATTGTCATCGTTTTCAATTTTTACTTTGATTACAATACATAAAAACTTAAAAACTAGACATTCTTTTATCAAATATTTATGATATTAAAGAATATAAGGGATTACAGCGCACGTGTTCCTCCGCTAGTAATTGATAAAGGGTGGAGTAAAAAATCCATTATTTTTGCATGAAATTCAATGATTTATTTTGATTAGTTAGAACATCCGATTTGTGTCAAATATGCGCTGTTTCATTTGATAACTTGTTCGCATTTTGAGGATAATTTCATTAGGCATCTCCCGTTCCTATATTGTCAAGAAAAGGAACAGTCGATTTTCACAAGATTCTATTGAGTTGAATTTTTCATAGAAATTGGGCAAGCAGTTTAGCACCTAAGACAATAGACATACTAGCGCTTTAGCATTCTTAAGCACCTAAATCAAGTATGTATGACCCAATTAAAATATCTATGAAAAACGGATACCTTTTTGATCACTTTTCTTTGTAATTCTTCATATTTTGTATAGAAGCGGCAAAATTACATTTTTATTTTCTTTGTTGCTACATAAGTAAGCCTTTAGAAAGAGTCAAACATTGTATCGTTTTGTATGAGGAAAATGAAACAAAAATTGTGGTTGTCACTTTGATACTATAAAAAAAACATAACCCCAAAAATAATTAATATTAATACAACATAATTTGTTATTGAAATTTATTAATTGCAACTCTCCGACATTTTATTCAATTCTAAATATTTTATTCTCAATGTACATAATCATTAATCATTAATTCCCGTTTGCCGCCGAAAATTTGCACCACAAATTCTTAAATTTACCGCCAAAACAATTCTACATATTGTGCGCGTGCATTTTTTGTTTGACTTTTTATGGGTGCAGATGAAAAAACGTCAAAATATAAATCACCAAAAACGAGTTGAATAACGAAGAGTGCAGTGTGTTTGGCTATTTTTCCAACCAGTTTAATTCTACCTAAATGATCATGATGTAAAAGCTGTCTACACTTAATTAGATTCACAAAATTGTATTTCGAGTAAACTTTTTCTATTCTTGACGACTGAACTGAACTGAATATAGGACTCAACTTAACCATATCATATTATTATAACTAGCTACATATTAGATCGTATTCTATACTTTTCAATCTTCTTTTATATAAAAATCTCTTGTCACGGTGTTTCTGATCGCATTCTCCTGAAACAGCTTGACCGATTTCTATGAAACTGTTTGTGTATATTTGGAAGGTGTGAGAATATGCCGTAAAGCATATATATATTTCACATTTCATACTGCTGGTGATTTCCCTATCCAGAGAATTGACATATCTACAAACATATATATATATTATTATATTTTAAAAAAAGGTATGAACTTTGTTTTGTGTCGGGAACGGAGTTCGATTTGCTTGGAATTTGGTTTGTTATATTCTTTTTGGCCTCCCATGCATCAAGAAAAACCTGAAAATTTAGTCTAAATTTATTTTAAAATTCACAAACTCATAATTAGTTCGACATTTTGTGAAAAGTATGATATTGTAATATTACTATTTAATTAAGCATACAACTAATTATAGCATAGGTAAACAATTAAATGTTGAACAAAC
Source organism: Sylvicola cinctus (assembly GCA_963854165.1). Classification (NCBI taxonomy): domain Eukaryota; kingdom Metazoa; phylum Arthropoda; class Insecta; order Diptera; family Anisopodidae; genus Sylvicola; species Sylvicola cinctus. The sequence goes on from OY974084.1 coordinate 21,594,905, forward strand.
ATTAATTCTGGTTATACCTCGGTTGTAAGGCTCGTCCGTTGCATCATTTGATTCCACAGGTGTCGTATCCGGAGGCATGGTTAAATTACTATATGAATTTTGCCCATTTGTAACTATTCCTGATATAATAGAATATGTGATTCCAAATAGTGGAGTTTGAGAGCTGGTGCTATAAGTTACTGTTGATAAAATAGTAATTGGGTTGTAAACATTATCTGTTGGTCGACTAGCAGTAATTGCTGCCGTTTCTGGTTCATAAATAATCATAATAGTATGTGTAATTGTTTGATTGTAAATGCGTGTAGAAGGTAATGGAGAACTGAAATCAGTTACTGATAATTCTGATCCCAGCTACGCGTTCTTTGATTTCAAAAGAGCGCTTATATATTCCTATCGGATAAAACGAGTAATGCAGTTTTAATGAAAATATTTGCCAAGCTTTCAACTGTACTGTACTTTGAAAATATAAGAGTAAAAAAATATATAACTAGTAAAGAAAGACAAGTGACGATTCGTTAATTGTTCGAACCTTTATATAATATTTTTCATTATATATCACATTGGACATAGTGATTTTAAATATGTATTTTCCCACATTTATTTTAAATGCGTACACAGATAAAACAGGTAAAAGAAAAAACACATCTTCAAAGTACCTAATAAGTAATACCATCTATGCTTGTTGTATACTTGTATATTTGTTATTTTCTTTAGCTTATAATTTGCCTTTGGAATTTTGTGCGATAAACGTGTATAGGAATCGAATTATGAAAACACTTAATAGTCGCTGGAAACCTTTTGCAGTTGAAGGGCGATTGCTGACAATAATAACGTGTTTTAGTATTAAAAGTTTTAAAGTTCTGTGATTATTGTTATTTATGCTCTGAATTTGTATTTGATAATATAGTTATTTCATTGTTTATATTGCGATTATTGTTTTTTCTGTTTTGTGTTTTAAAATGTATTACATATAAATAAAAGTTATTAAAAAGGCAAAATGGTTATTATGTATATTTAAATGCGTATTGGTATAATTCTTTTCTAGCGATTTAGGAGCCGGTCACGCATGCGTCTATAGCCCACTCATACGCAAATCAATCGATTTAATGGCTTGAGTTCTCACACGAAAATAATTTGATTTAATCGCTTGACTTGTCGCACGCTTCATTACTCTAATTATGTATTACATACAACGTTACCTATTACATAGAATGTACTATGTATTAGTAGGACGAAATCAAGAGGTATTGGGGATCGTTATAGTCAAACTATTTCATAAGTTATCACTCATGTGAGTCTGGACATGTTCGTGTTTCATTACAAAAAGTATTATATTAGCGCCAGTTTGTTTTCCAATTGCGAAAAATTTTGGGGTGTCGCATCTATTTTTAATTTATATACGACCCCAAAGGCATAAAGAAATATTTTGAATCCGACTTTTTCCGGAAAAAAAATTGATGATGCAGAAAGTCGTTTTGAAACCCCCTTAGTCCAAAAAAGTGGTCTAGAAAAAAGGTGCAAAAGTACGTCCGTACGCCGTACTGTAAAAAAATGGTGTACTATGGTGGGAAAAAAAACTCCTTAACTACTGGACCGATTTGCATGAAATTTTTTAAAGTGTTAGACAAATATATAAGAATAGAAAATGAGTCCAACGAAAAAGGGGGTCGGACAAAGACAAACTCCACTTTTTTATCTCAGCCACCTATATCAAAAAAATTATTTCAGATTATTGTAGGATTAAATAAGATAAGGAAACTTGCTGAACACTTCAAAGTCAAAATCGAAAAATTCAAGGTCAAAATTTTATATCTCAGAAGCCTTAAATATTTTTGAAACTTTTTTTTCACATTATCGAAGCTTAAATGAGACAAAGAAAGACTTGCTGAATATTTCTAGGTCGGAATCGGAAATTTCAAGATTCGACGTATGGCGTACGCCGCCGGTATCTCAGAAACCCTAAATATTTTTGAATTTTTTTTCGCATTCTTGTAGGATTAAATAAAATAAGAAAACTAGCTGAACATTTCAAGGTCAAATTTTGAAAACTCAAGGTCATGTTTTTATAATGAAAATAATGTGTAATTCAAATACTATGTGTTTTAGGGTACTATGATGTTCTACATTATTGATAATCTCAATTTTGGACAAAAATCAAGGTAAAAATTCAGAAATTTCAAGGTCACATTTTTCATATCACCGAAAAACATTATTAAAATGTAGTTAAGCAACAGTCGTATATAAATTCACACCTCGCTCTCCCTGCGATGTTGTTTTATTTAAGGCAACTGTGAGGTGTTATTTGGTAATGTTGCTGAGGCGTCAGAATCAGCTAATGGAGGAGCAAGACTACTGGATGGGATAACCAAAGTACTAAGCATTATTGTTGTTGAATGCGTTAATGCAATGACAGTGTCTTCAGAATTGTGAATTCTGAATTAATTATCAACGTTGTATTTGAGAATAAAGGGTTTGCAAGTGAGGATTCAGTTGCGTTGTGTAAACTACTGGTTGTCTTGCTTTCAAAAGGATGCAAAGTGCTATATAAAGTACTGGAACCACCAGAGTTATGTGCTGCACTGTATAAACATTATAAATATTGTAGTTGAAAATGATACAGAATTACTTATAGTATAAGTACTAGAACTTGAGTTTTCAGAATTTGCATGAATTAGTGAATTAGTATTGAATAAAATGGTGCTGTCATCTACGATGCTATTGGATGATTATACATATAACATAATAGAATAAGGCTGAGAGTGTGCTTGTACTAAGGGTATCTGGCGAGACTGAATTAGACTTAATTGAGGAGTTTATTGAGATTCCTAAAAACTGTTAATATATTTAAGGACTGTTTCACTCGTGCTCATGCCACTGTTATTTCAATGGAGTTTTCAGTGGAAACAATATACTGAGTTGAAAAGATATTGTCGGCCATAAAAATGTTATTCGTTTTTACATGTCATGGATGGGGATTTTGCGGTATTACGCTACTGTTCTTTATTGTACCGTCAAAGTTTGGAAGATCAGTTACATCATTTGTATCACTTTTTCCAACGATATCCCCATTGCGCATTTGCATAGTCTGATCATCATCCCCCAGTGCTCCACTATTTCCTTGCATTTGAATTATTGAAGGTCGAATTGTGTCAATTGATTGTCGCTTCATACGCTGGACAACTTCATCGTTTGACTCATATCTTAAAGAATCCCTGTTAAAAGATAAGTCGATTATAAAATATTCATAAATTATTCACCAAAAAATAATCTTAGAACACTAACCGCATTCTATTGAGATCAAATTTTATTTATTTTGATATTTTACATGCAATACAATAACAAAATAAACCTTGCTGTTTACGACTGTTTTTTCATTTGATATATGTTTTCAAGTGATCAAATATTCTGGATTTATTCCCTAAAAATGCATTCGATTATTCCCTTGCCAACTAGAGAAAATATCCCTGTTTAATTTAAAGATCGAATATCGTTATAACAAAATATCTGAAATGAGATCTAAAGCATTGCAGTATAGTATTAGTATTATACAATAATTTCTGAAATGTAGACATTTAGTTAAATTTTTGTAAAATATACAAGTAACACAATTATGTCAATAAAAGTTTCGCTTTTTAAAATTGAATCAAAATATCGAATTAGGCAGTTAAATTGTTTAAAATAAAAACGTGGACTGCCAGCACTGATTTATAAATGCAATTTTATGTTAACCTGACAGATTTTGTTCAATATGCTTTCAAATCATTTAAGTTTTATAAGACGTGTGTGTATGTTACTTCTTATTTATATTTTATAATATGCACTTTTTGACCAACGGCTAGATTTACGTACGTATTGGTAGATAATGTTTCAAGGATATTTTCATTGGAATCTTATGTGAAAACTCAAGGACAGCTCCATATTTAAATGCACTTAAAATTAACTCAAATGGGATTATAATTTTATACATGTCGACATTTGTTTTAATGTTTGAAAAGACACAAAACTTACTGCAAACAATACATTGTTATCTAATGGTATGCCATAGAATCCATTCATATTTGATATTGGAATATTACTTTATGTTAATAGTATAAATATCTGATTGTAGTTCATCATAATAATAAAAAAATATATTGCGACCAACCGTTGTGAGTTGAATACAATTGGAGTACATGAACCGATATCCACAAGCAGGAAGAAACTTAACATAAAGATTCTACAATCCATTACAGCAGTAATATATTACAATATATTCCACACGTTTGAGAATTTTTAATTAACACAAATCACTATGTACTTATAACCAAATAAAACACTGATTCTTCAAAATTACTGTCCCACAAACGACTGATGGATATACCAATTTTTGTCATTTATTATGACAATTATTATACTTTTCCATGTCAGTATCTATTCTTATTAAAATACAAAGCCCGCATAAGATAAACACCGTTTTAATACGTTTGAAATGTTAATGAGAATAACAACTGATAGCGGCACACTCAATTGGTCGTGCTATCATTTTCGATAGGACGAGTTACACAGGTGGAGTTTGACTGTCGACAATGCGAGTAATTTCAAATGTCACATTCGTTTCTTTACGCATATTGCATTTACTAATGAATTATTCCCCTTTCTTTACTTCTTAACTTTCTTAAATGATTTTGTCACTATTAACAACCTTATAGTCTTTCCATGGGAATGTTTTAAAGTGAAAAAACATTACATAAAAGCAAGGTATATTATGTTTAACTGTGTTATGGAAAGTATTACGAGTATATAGTCATATGTATTGAATATCTGTGCACATATTTGCGTGTATGTTAAAATATAACAAAAAAATAATAATATAACTTGGTCACAAGTCACAATATAATATACTCGTAGTAATATGTCACAACGTTGAATGAAGAAAATGAGCACAAAACACAGATTATATTCACCCACCATGAGGTGGTATAGCTTAAGTCTATATATGGTACGTAATATGTCATACTATATGTATTTTTGCTTTCTTTCACAATTAATTTTTTTATACAATACTCATGCTCATTCATTTGTGAAGAATGGATTACAAATCCTTAATTCTATTAACTATGTTATCAATAATTTATGGTTATTTATCAAAAACTTCTTTATACAAATATAACAACCAGTAGTAATAATTAACCACAACGTCGCAGTTAATGTGATATATAAAATATTTATAAATACATTTTTCTACTATTGGAGGAAGCACATGTGCCGTATTCTATAAATAATTAAAATCTAATTTTACAAAAATTTATTCATAATTTTAACGATTAATAAAAAAAATTTCGCCTTCTTTCCAAAATATTCTTAAAAAAAATACAAAATATTATTCGCAACTTAATTCTGTTTTTCCGTCGCTTGACTCTTCGATAATTCACTTACGATAAAGGACCAATATTTAGAATCACTTTTTTTGATATTTGCAAATGATATAGTTTATAGATATTAAATACAATATAATGTGACAACATATGAAATAATACACTTTACACAATTCATTTCGTTCTTTTGGCAATTTACTAATAATTATTTGATTGTAAAAATTGTACAAAAATATTATCGAACGAAATTGAAGTAAAGGGAGGAATCCTACCTATGATCATTCCTTGAAAGGAAGACAAAGGCCGGAATCTTAGTACTTTACAATATTTTATGGCGTATACGGTATACTGGTATTCCTAATAATACATATGATAGATCTATTGTAAATCTAAGATTTCTAAATTGTTCTATGAGCTTTAAATTTGTCATTATTTTTAACACATATTTAAATTCGCTTAAGAACTAATTTATTAATTAATTTTCATTGGTTTATATACATAAAATATGCTGATGTTGCATTTAAATAATATAAGTAATTACAATAAATAATTTCAATATTCAATAGAATGAAGAATATTGATAATGCAGAATGGACAAAATGTGCTGATGCATATCCATATTGCTTACAATCGTGAATTGTTGACCTTACATATATGTTTTATTTGTTTTGCCTTATAATATTAAATGCCTTAGTTGCGAAATTCTATGTGCGATAAATACGTTGTTTAAACTGTAAAAGTTTGAACAACACAAATGTTTAAAAAATTTGCAAATTTCGCAGCCTGTTTATGGGTTTTATTGAAAGTCAAACATTCATTATCAATATTTACGTCTGAAAGAAATGTTGCATTACAGACATTGGTATACTGTAGCACCAAATGACTGTTCTCGTTTAACGCTACCCGAATTTTGCCAAAGGGTTTATCAACATTTATCTCTAATCCCAATTATTCAACAGGGCCAAACGCGACAATAGGTGGGACGCTTATAAAGAAGCCCTTCTTACATACAATAATAGTCTGAGGTAATCAAAGAGAAGGACATGGAGGTCCCTCTGTCAAAATCTGGAGAGTACCTCTGAGGCAGCAATGTTTCACAAAGCGCTCACCAGCTCTAAAAAATCGGGCAAATCTATTCTAGAAGAAACAGCAATACTTTTTCAACACATCATTAATAAGACGAGTAAATGAAAAGAAAAAAATATTACCCTCTTTAGATCTAAATGCTCTCTCATTGCAATGTTGATAAGATGTTTTCTGCCAAGAAAGTTCACAACACGTATAAGATCGAAGGAGAAACATTCAATAATTCGCAACAGTATGATTTCATAGTTCCTAATGGCTTAAATAGTCGTTTCAATATATTCTTTCATGGCATGCAAGTAAAGAGTACGTCCTGCACTTATTTTTAATTTATGTTGCTCTAACTTGTGTACGCATATTTTGCGGCACTTATCCCAAAGCAGGTAAGCATAATATGCACGAGGCAGACAAAGAAAAATAACTGCAGCGACGAATTGAGGTGTATTGCTCCGTTAACCCTGTCAGATACTGTGTTCAGATATTTCCTAATGCCATTGGCAGAAAAAATTCATTAAATAGTTTTGTAAAACTATGCATCTAGAAAGGTTACTGAAAAACTGTTAACAATATGTGTGTGCATACATAGCCAAATTATAAATTTTCAACTTTTCATACAAAAATCTAGGTTGGGATCCTGTATGATTGTCTGTGATATAACCATAAAGTGAAGTATCTTGGCATTACCTTAGATATCAAGCTTACATGAAATACGCATATGAATATCTGTGTAGAGAAAGCAACAAAAGCCATGTGGGCATGTCGCTGTCTCTAAGAATTGGGGTATGTCTCCCAGCAAGATCCACTGGCTTTACTCCATGATGGTAATTCCCATAGTTACATATGCTTCCTTGGTCTGGTGGTCAAAGGCTAGCACGAAGCAAGAGGCAGATAGGCTAAACAAAATACAAAGGATGGCGTCCATTGGGATCACGGGAGCTATGAGAACGTGTCCTACAGCAGCCTTGAAAGCTCTCCAAAGCATTACGCCACTGCCATTCTTTCTCAAAAATACTGCACTTATGTCAGCCCTAAAATTACAATAAAGTTTGAAGTACAGAAATTAAAAATACAAATAAATAAGATATGCTTACAAGGGCAGCACGCAGATTTCGGAAAACAGTTTTTCTCTGCTATCCGAATTCCCCGAATTACCTAAGAAAAAACAAAAAACGGTATCCCTTAGGGAAGCTTTCGGAAATAGAATAAATGATGGCGAAAAATACCTGATTATTAGGAATAAGAACGAAAACAAAAACATCACCAACCTATTAGCAAAGCTCTACAATGCATCTCTTCAGAAAAATTCATTAAAATAACAAAAAACAGTGCAACAAGCTATTAAAAGCCACAATTCTGTCAAATTTTGCCGAAATAATAATTACGGAACACAATAGCTTGAATTCACCCCAAGGATTAATAGAGAGCTAATTAACGTTGATGAGGAAACCATCACTAAGGACCTGGAGTCACAAGGTGTAACTCACAATCACGTTTCCAAAGGTTTGTTTTTGGAGAGCTGCAATAAACATCACTGCTTAGTGCTCATCCTTATAGAGATAAGATGTCTTAGTAAAAAATTGTGGTTAGCAACATGTTAGCACAGGCAAAAAATGCCAACGATCCCTGATGAAAAAAATAAATTAAAATCACTTTCAGCCAGGGTGAAGCCAATTTTTTTTTTTTAATTCTGTGCCAAGAGATCTCGATGAGACATATTACGGTGCCGTTTTAAGAAAATGGAAGCTGTTAAAACAACTTCGTATAAAAATAAAAATTCAGAACAAACCACATTACGATAATAGCAAACTACTAACAGTACCTCCGATACCAAATTTATAACATGCAATAGAAAACAGTTTAAAACTTACGGATCCCGTTACAGAAAAACAGAAACGTAATTACAAATTAACATTAATCAAACCTCAATTAACACAAAAAAAACTACGTCGACCTCAACACCTCCAAACCTCAAAACAAAAACCATTAACCAAATAATCACTACATCAAAAATCAATAATCAACCAAAAAAGCAACCACATTACCAAAATCAAATAACCCAAAAATTACAACATCTTCTCCAACACACAATGTAGCAAATACTACGAGCCTTCCCTCCAGCTCAGTTGACGATATTATGGACGCTTCGGCTCCATAACAATCGTATTGTGTTTTATGAAAATCTCAGTAAAAATAATGCAATGGAACATGAAAGGATATTTCAATAATTATCATGAAATCTAACTACTTTTACATGAACACAACATAGACATACTATTAATACAAGAAACCCACATACCATACGGTAAACAAGGGACAATTTTGATGATGAATTTGTAGTATGGTCTACGGATGGACCACTCAAACTATCAAAGTTATATTCACACCATTATTTCGTTACTCGGGATTAAATCGGTCGAGTTTTTGAAAGTCTGTATTGATGTTCACGAAATTTTGGTGTCGAGATTTTTACATCTTTTGAATTTAATATTTTTGTATTGTTTTTAACGGATTTTAAGATATTCGGATGATCCGTCGGAATCTTAGATTTAAGGGATGTTGAGTGTTAGTAGTTCAAATTTTTATTTGTCGAAATTTCAGGTTGTAGGAACAGTGGCGTAACTAAGGTGCCGCAAGCCCCTCGATCGCGGAGGGGGCCCTTCAAAAAAATTGAATCAGGGGGCCCGTCACGTATAAAATTGACAAAAAAGAAAAATCTTGTACCTTATCGCACAGTTTTGGTCAGTTAAAAAAAAATTCATATATAACCCATTTCCCATGCATCAATATAATATTCTATGTTACAATTTAGATCTTTATTTTGAGTGTGCTAAATACTAGGTTCGTTTTAGCAAAAGGATCATAAACTGAAATATATGTTTAAGATTCATTGGTCCCACAGCAGATTGTAGTAACATTCGTTTGTTTATGCGTCTGTCTAACAAGATGGGCCCTTATACAATGTATGCTTTATTGCATCGGCTCATCAACAGACTGTAGTAATATTAATCTACCCTTATTTTATATGTTAAACGATAATATTTAAAGTTAATGTTTTCAACAGAATCCTTCAATTCCTAGTTACGCCACTATGTAAGAATGTTCAATTGTTATCTAAAGTATTGATATGGGACCAATTGCTTTACCGTTTTAACTAAAGTTAGCACGTTGGATAAAATTGTAACTCAATTAAATTTCAATTCATTCGGAGAAAGGCATTTTAAGCCAAGATTTAAAAAAATCGTTGGCTGCATTTCTACTTTGGCCCATCACGGCTGAACCACTGAAGCTATATATCTTTTATTTATACAATATATTCGTGTGGTGTATTTAATGGTTAATATTGACATCGTTCAATCCTAGTTTTAGAGTTAATACTGCAATAAAAAATAAAAAATTAAAATAAACCGTGAAAACCACAAAAACTATACTGCTTCTTCAAAAAATTGACTAATTAGAAAAATGAAAAATTCCGCGATTTTCTGCGGTCTGCATAATAATTGTCACGTTTGCTTTGGTTACAATACATAAAAACTTGAAAAATAGACATTCTTTTATCAAATATTTATGTTGTGTCCTAAAAGCGCACGGGTTCTAGATTGCTGATGGTGGGCACTTTAAGGAAATCTATTGGATTTTTACATTGAAACAAATGTTCCTTGTATTTCCAAGACTTTTGCAGCTAGTAAGTAGCTAGTAAGTAGGTGGTCAACTGTTAATGAATTCGAGCATAAATGACACGGGGATGGATTCTTTCCTATAAGAAGGTGCTCATGCGCTAATGCTATATGACCCAGCCGTATTCTGACAACATTTCTTGTGTTGATGCGTGAGCAGGGGTTGGGTATAATGTTTTGCAATCCGTGGTGTTCAGTGTTTTATAGTTGTACCTGTAAATTCCCCACCAAGGTATATAAAGCTAATATGGTAGGATATTGCGCATGTGACATGCTGTTTCTCTTCAATATTTCGCATCATCAACATGGTGAAATATATGAAAAATAAGAATACTTAATTCAGAAATTTAAGACGATATTAAATCAAAAAAAAGGAAAATAAATAAAACTATTAATTAAACACAAATAAATATGTGCATAATATGCGTATTAAAATTCAAATTTCATCTAAAGTAGATCAAACAAAATACAGTAGGCTTCATATGAAAATGTATTTTACCATGTTAGTGACGTAGATGCGCGGAAAATGTAAAAAATGAAACACCGAATGCTGCTCAGAACTTGTGCCTGATGCTGCAGTGGTAGGCGGTAGCAGTAGCGTCGACAGCTATTGTGGAACTTCTTAGGATCGCCAGGATTTCAACACGTAATATTGAGTATTGGTTGGTTGTGGCTGACGGTGTGTTTGCTGAATGGAATTTTGGTCCTTCGAAGTTTTATTTTCCGGAGATTTTTTTTTATAACTTTCTCTTCTCACGGAAACACCAAATATTTACAAATATACTTTATTTTAGGTTGCCAGGATTGAGACTGACGGGGATTTTTTATTTGTGTCTGGATTTCGGCCAGTTGAGATTTGAATTTTGACTATTGATCAATTCTTTGTAGGGATTGTTTGTTTCGAGATTACTGATTCTCGGGATCTTTGGTGTTTATGATTGGGGGTCCAATGGGATTTTTTGATGTTCTCCATTACTGTAAATCCAAAATCGTATAAGTAAACAAAAAAAAAAAACAAGTGAAACATTTGCAGGGTTCTCTGGTTATATTATATAATATATGCGAATGTCATAGTTAGGTGATAATATATTAAATATAAATATAAGTAAGTCATGAAGTGTTATTATACGTCTTCTTGGATCGTATTTTCACTGCCTCCTGTTGATTTTTGCTTGTTTTCCAATTCTATACAATAATAAATTAAAATTAATATAAATCTTTAACGTCGATATATGCGAGAGCTGTCGCGGTTTAATAACAAACCTTTTTTAAAAAATATCTTTTCAATGCCGTGAATGGGGGATTCAAAAATCAAACAAATTAATATCGCTGTTAAAAAAGTTAACCAAACATGTGAAGATGCTTCAAATAACTGAAGACAGAAAACAGAAAACATTTGATTGAAAGGCATTGGATAAATTAAAAATTAAATTACTATATAGTTATTTATGATATATCCATTAAGATAATATTATACGTAAAATTGTATGCATACCATATTAATAACACTCATATATTTCGGTGCTCTAACAGAAGCAGCACTGTACAATTCAACAAACCCATTAGCCAAATATGCGCAGTAAGTTAGTCTGCTAAACGGAACTAGAGCTCTTGAAGTTAAAATTGACTTTAGTGGACCAGCATTATTTGTTACACACGCTAAAACAATCCAAGCAGTGGCCAAGCTCCAACCAACACGATGAAATGCAGCGTAAAATGCACTTTCAATGGGTGAAAATTCTCGAAAGAAGAAAGTGGATAACAACGAAATTGATGCTACACCGATAATTGTTGATAGAAGCCAATTAGATGCCACAACCCACGCCGGAATAGTAATTCTATATGTAAAAAATACAGTTCGCAAATATTTTGTTTGCGCATATTATTCATTTTATACTGTTGGTATAAATTTTATTTCACCACTACTAACCTTTTCTCTTGGATTTTATGCACTAAATATCCAAAAAATATTCCCATTAGGTATCCTGCCATTCTCATGTGAGTTTTGATGTAGCCGGCAACAAAAAACGAATTAACGGAAATGTCTATCACTTCGCTGCAAAATAAAATTCCTAATGTCAGTACATATTCATTGTTGTATGTATTTTTTGCCATTTTACTCTGTGTATGCCATAAATGATGGATCCCAATTGTTATTGTATGTCAAAACGAATGGAATAATAATCGACGCAATTCCTAACAAGGTCAATAATGTAAATCCAACGCGTTTCCATCTCCACATTGGATATATTATAAGTGGAGCTAAGACAAAGAGTTGAGTATCTGCCGCAAGATACCATGATTGAAACATACACTAAAAAATATAATAGATACATTAATCGTTATGTTTAACTAAACATATCTTTAAAATTAAATTAACAATATTATCAGTTCCAAAGTAATTGTTGATATACAGTAAATTAAGCCACCAAGAAGATTGGCAACGTTCCCGCTCATTTCCAATTCTCGCATTCCATAATGGCCCGCTACCAAGCCTATCAAACCAAGTGCTATACATTCCAATCATCATGAGATACGCTGGTGTTAGTCTGCAAAACAACAACATTCAAATGTTAGTTCCACTTAGCGGCATAAATTGACGAAATGTTCATGACTTGCCTAATGTACCGAAACATGTACAACGCCAATAAATTTATTCGCCCGTGTCGTTTTTCGATTTCTAATAAAAGAAGTCTTGCGAATAGGAAGCCACTCAGAAAAAGAAATGTATCAACCAAAAGAGTTGAATTAATAAATAATGCGTTTTGAAATAATTTAATTTCATGCGCAAAAAATTCTGAATTGAGAACTGGGCCGCCGGCCATAAAAAGTAAGGCATGTCCGGATATAATGAAAAACATTGATACTGCTTTCATTCCGTTAATAGCTCCAAGACCCATGTCATCGTTGCTAGCTTTAACTAACTTTTTCAGATTTGCTGCAAACAATAAACCAGATTAAACTTCTCGAATTTGAATGTAATTTCTATAAATACCAATCAATGAAAACGACATTAGCGTTATTTTAAAGCATGAATCAGAGTTTTTGGCATCTGCAAATCCAACACACGTATGATATACTGTACAAAAAACGGTCATTATTACAAGACCAATCACAATGCTCCTAGAAAAATAAAATAAAATTTTAGAAGTTCAAAAACAAAATTTTTTTTTTTTGTGTAATCACACCCATAGGCAATATCAATTGAAGCATATTTAAAAGATTGCCTTTCTGTACATTGATTAGATTCCAATGTAACGTTATTATAGCCAGTCGCGTCTCTTAGAAAAATTATAATATCCTGAGTTTTACATGTGGATGGCATGCATACTGCCCAGTGGATTGTAGTCGTATTTATTGTATTCTGTAATAAATAATGTACAAGTTAATATTTATGCAAGAAGTGGTGTATTTTACAGCAATGTTTTAGAAAAAATGTTTTAAAAGACTATATCGCAAAGAGAACGATGTGTAGATTTATATGCTACAACTGTACTTGGTTTTTATGAGATATTATGATATTGAATTTTTTTAATTTTTTCCTTAAATTATTATTTTTTTAAATGTTCCTTCTATTGCGATTAGTAGAGAAGAAACAGTTTTTGAATTATTGTTATTGCAAAAATATGCCCTTGGAATGGAATGTTCAGCCAGTTTTTAATCTCACTAAAAGCTTCAATAATATTTTAGACTTCTGAGTTATAAATACATAGTAGTATGAAATTAAAATAAATAAACAGTTTTCAAATTTTGATCTTGACATCCGCAATCCGCATGTCTTTTTATTTTGTCTAATAAATAAAGTTTACATTATTAAAATGCAGGATTGAATTAAAGATGGATTTACCGATAAAATTGCAAGAGGCAGGCCTGTGGCACAGAATAAAAATTAAGCAGAATCCCAATCTCGTGATTATTGTATGAAAAGTCGAGAGTGCCGAAAATTTATAATTTGTCTATGTATGCACACACATATTGTTAATACCAAAGAATTCGGGTTAATACATAGTTTTTCAAAACTATTTCATGAATTTTTTCTGACAAATTTAAGGAAAAATAAGAACACAATATCTGCTAGGGGGAACGGAGCAATAAAACTCAATTCGTTGCTGCAATTATTTTTCCTTATCTGCCTCGTGCATATGTACAGTCGAGTAGTTTAAAACAATAATAAATAATCTTATTAATTACAAATGTTTTTTAATTATTAAATAATTTTTACAATATACAAAATAATATTAAAGTTTTTTTCTTGTAAGTGGATTGAAAACTATGATATGTGATAATAAAAATATTATAGGTGGTATATATATAATTTTTCAGACAATTTCGTCATAATTTTGAAGTTATAACTGTAAACTGATATTATATATAACTACTTTATATTTATCAGTTATAAAATATGCCAATTGCTGAGCTCTTTAATTTTTAATATTGTCTTAACCTTATTTTTATTATATTTGTTAGTATTTATATTATAATTCTTGACACAGTTTTTGCAACTGGAACACTAACTTTTTTAAATGAATTATTTGCTGGCCACATACATCATAATTTAAAGAAGTTTCATAAAATCCATGATCCTCTAAACTCCTTTCCGTTAAATTGCATAACAAAGAGACCTGTAGTGCGTTTCCATGACTTTCACTCGATACCGAGTGATAAAATTATCACTTACGAAAAATTCGAGAAATTCGCAACAAAGTGCACCATTTCACTTGTTTTATGTTTACAAACAGTTGGCTTTTAAAAAAAAAAAATTCTCAAAAATAAACAAAATCTATTTGAAACACGTCAAACGCGTTCATAAAATTAAAAGTGATAAGTTTTGACACAGTCACGACATAGCTTTCTTATTTTATCACTTTCCAATACAGGGTCTCAACGGAATTACAAAAACAGGCTCACTTTCGCCATCTGGAGTCTGGTGTCCAAACTTTAAAAAAAAGCAATTTATCACGTAATATTGGGCGATAAAAGTTATGGAAACGCACAACTGATGATTTGCTTACGATAAATAGTTTGCACTAAGTACGAGTTGTAATCTCTTGGTACAAATCTATTATATGAAATCAAAGGGTTTGAACATCGGTTGTGGCAACAGAAACCCCGCCCCTTTGCAATTTGTCAAAATATCAATTCGCCTTTTGACAAAACAATTAAGTTCTTACAAAGCATACAAAATAACTGGTTTTCGATGTGCTCAAAATCCAGCAACATACTTAAATGCCGAAGGATCAGTCGTGGAATATATAAGATAGTCTGAGAATAACAAGTCTTTTGTTAACACATCTTCATTTGTAACATTTAAAGCTGCACCATTAATCTAAGATCACATGGCTAATGTATACATTCAATTTATGCATAATTGTCACAAAAGACATTAATCGTCTGAACCACAAATTTTATAACCATAAATGGCATACATAACATAAATGATTAATGTGTAATTTTTGTGTGTCGTACCGAAATGAAATTGATTTCTAAACATATTACAAGTGCATATAAGGTGCGCACTTAATATCCCGCTGTTTTTGTTTGATAAAAATGTGACTTCATTATAAAAAAAATTGTTGCAAATGAATCATTCAAAGTATTTCCCATCGCTAGACACAACTTTTTCCCATCTTTCTTGCAGAGCATACCTTGAGAGAATACCTTGAAGGTAGAATCGTTCGTCTGTTGAGGCTATCCACGAATCAAGCCATTTTCTGATGTCTTCATATGATAGGAACAGCTGATCAGCCAGGCCATGTGCCATCAAGCGGAACAAGTAATAATGGGACGTCGCCATATCTGGGGAGTATTTTTCGGGTGGGGTAGGACTTCCCATTTGAGCCTTCCTTTTTTGACGCTGGAGCAGTTGTTCACAGGCAAAAAAAACGACGCTCAACGTCTCTTGGCTTGAAATCATGAGGAACCCAAGTTCCTTGCTTTTGAAGCATTCCCAACACATGCAATCGCTTGGAAATGGCTTGCCGGGTAACTCCTACTGCTGAAGCAAGCTTTTCTTGCGTTTAGCACGAATTCCCATCGAGCAATGCCTCCAATTCAGTGTCTTTGAAGGTTTTGAGCCTTCCTTCACGTGGACGGTCGGTAACATCAAAATCACCGTCTTTAAAGCAAAAGGAAACAATCACGGCACGTTGTTTCCCTCAGAGCAGTATCTCCGTATACTTTTTGGAGCTCTCGTTGCGCTTGAGCTGAAGTTTTGTGAAATTTTGTGCCAAACATTCGTCTTTTGCGGGAAGTGTTGATTTTATTTTTTCATTCGAAGAAGTAATGCAAAAACAAAATAACTAATGTGTCAAAGCATTTTGTTTAGCATATATCTAAGCTTGGTTCATGACGTTTTGGATATCTCAAAATCAGAGACTTAAGAGACAAGAAATTAAAAGGAATAGAATGAGCCGAAAACAAGGATGTGTTTGTGAATGGTCAGTGTAATTGTATGCGTGTTCCTAAAAAAGACAAAGGCGTGCGGCAACTTATAATGTGATAGCAGATAGTGTAAAAATTAGTAAAATCATTCACAAGATGTTGTGGATTGTTGGCCGTATTTAAAAATACACCCAGGTACGGTGAACTTATTTTTATATTAAATTTTAAATATTTGATAATAATTGATATAATTATTCAATTAAAACAACTCAATATTCTTCTTTAACAAATCCAAAAAACAAATGCACACTATGCAAAATTTCCTATGCAAAAAGTACACACAGTCAAAAATGTGTGTACAATGTTGTGTCGAAAGCGCTATACACTGTAAATGAAACAAAAGAAGATAGACATTATTTTTATTTAGCCCGGAATGCATAGTTGTTGTTACAAATGTTGTGTTTACATTTCTAGAGTCAACATTCACATTTCGTATGCATAGACGTTATTACAATCGAAATTAAACTACTGTTCTAAAGACCTATTTTGGAGTCTAAAAACAGTATCAAGAAATTGCAAGGGTTTTTTTTATAAAAGACGATGTGTTCAAATAAATAATCGATATTGCACAGTGCTGTGATCGCAGAGCTCTGTTATTGCAATATATAGGTACTTATTTTGAATTTTAATCGTCTTATGTACCACAGTTCTTTTTTTAGTACGTTCTAAACGATGACATGGTTTAAATATTAACTATTTTAAAATTATATTTAATAACGTCTATGCATACCAAATGTTGATCTAACTAGATCAGGATCAACAAATTCATCGATTCAAGAAATGTAAAAACAACATTTGTAACAACAACTATGCATTCCTGCCTTAATGTCTTTGGCTTAATCTAATATATTATAAGTAATAAAATAACACCGTTTAAAAGCCTATATGTGATATCATACATTCTCAAAATATTTTCGGCTCATATTTTTATTCATATTCTTTAGCGTTTTCTCGTCTTTTAATATATATATGTCTATGCTCAAAATCGACCAGCTACTGCTATACCCGAAAATACGTCTTATAATCATTATTATAATAAAAAAATCGTTTTGGTTTCCTCTACTTAATATTAAACATTAATTTGCAATTATTTTTTATTATTAATATGATGCATTCAATGTATATTTCTGTATACTCATTACTCATATTATATATTTGTTCGATATAGTGAATATAGCTATTTAGATGTGGAGGTTTGTGTACAATTTGAAATTTAGCAAATATTTAATATTTCTATTTTATGGTATATTTATGCAGTACAAAAAGAAGAAGATTCTACATTATGTAAAATTGTAGAAAAATGAGCGCAATTTTGCGATGACTGCCATTCCGTGGCGATCGTGCGGGTGCTAGAGCCATCTACTCTCAGAGTATACAGAGTCGCAAGTCGCAACCACCTCAAAATAAAACAAACCAAAAATAAAGTAGTGTTAGTTATATCAATTTCGTATGTATTGCTACACACATAACTTTTAAAAAGACACAGCCGGCGTAAATAAAATGAGATTTTTTAAAGTTTCGGCAATTACGTTTGCTTTTTTTTTGTTAAATGTTGAATTAAAATTGAGGTATTTAAAATAAAAATGTATTTATTATATATTATAAAATATTATAAATTATCTGAATAGATCATAACATTTTTTTAAATTGCTATACATTTAAAAAAGGAACAAAAATACTCCCTTATGTCAATTATAATACCACATATGCCACCGGAAGGTTTGATGAAAAAAAAATCGGTGATTTTTGTAAAATATATATAATTAAAATAGTAGTAATATTGAAATGTGCTCAAATATATTTAAATATAAATTTAAATAATATAGCTTCAAATTTGCATTAAAACAATTTCAAAAAATAAAAAACTGTACTAGACAGTTACAAGAATGTGCATGAAGTAGGAGTATACCAAACAAAAGTTTTGTAGAAAATACACAATATGTTAATTTTTCTGTATTGAAAAGTACAAATTAAAATGTTAAAACAGTTAAATGGAATGTTTTAAGCAATTTCGACACTTTATTTCGAATTAAATCTCGATTGATGTTAATAAAAGATTGTTCTTTCTACATCGAATTTAAGGTTAGAATTATTGTGGGAAACATTTACACAATTAAAAATTGATTAAATTTAAATTTTTTTTTAAATTTGTAGTTACTGCGATATTTATTAAAGTTTTATTATTAAGAAAATTAATTAAAATATGTTAAAATTTAATCCATTTGGACGACAATTTAAAAATAAGAAACACACTGCACTTTTAACTTTATATTTTAACACTTTGAATACACAGCTTGCGCAGCGAGCAACTAAATTCTTGTGTACGTTATTCTCTCGCACACATCTAAGCCGAATATTTTAAGAATGTATGCGTTATATACCTAATTTTAAACTCCTGATTCTAGAGGATTGAACAACATTTTTAGCTACCTGGCCACCTTGCTTTCCTTTACTTTGAAACATTAAAGCCATAAAAGCATTATGGGGTGAAATACTACTGTCATTTATTTCTGAATTGCAAATTGAAGTCTCAAGAAAGTATTTTCAGATGAAACATTATTATATATTTATTATCTAATATATAAATTTCTATACGACCATGTATGTATGTATGTATGTATGTATGTATGTATGTATGTATGTATGTATGTATGTATGTTACGCAATCACGCCAAAACTGAAAATGGGATCGCCACGAAATTTTACACACGTATTTGCCAACTTTCTAAAAGTAAAATAGGCATATTTTCAACGCGAATGTAAACCGCGAAAACCGCGCAAAAAAACGCAGTTCGCGAAAAAATTGGCTTTTACCAAAAATGATTGCGGGAATCGGTTTGTCAGTAGTCAATTAATAAAAGACATGTCACGAAAAAATCCGCGAAATTTTCCGTGGAACTATCTAATATATAAATTTCTTAACGACCGTGTATGTATGCATGTATGGTACGCAATCACTCCAAAACTGAAAATGGGATCGAAACGAAATTTTACACACGTGTTTGCCATCATTGTAGAAGTAATATAGGGGTATTTTTACCGCGAAAATCGCGAAAAAATCTGCGTTTTTTCGCGGAACTATCTATTATATAAGTAAGTAATAATTCGTAAACGACACATATATTTGCCAATATTGTAGAAGTAATAGAGACGTATTTTCAAAGGGAAAATAAACCGCGAAAACTGCGAAAAAAGCATGTCGCATTAAAATCCGAGAAGTTTTCCGCGAAACTACATATATTATATATATACGGGCGTGTTGGTGTAGGAATCAATCAAGCTAAACCCGTAAATGGGATCGCCACCAAATTGCGAAAAAAACGCGGTTCGCGAAATAGTTTACTTTTCCTAAAAATTAATGGGGGGAATCGATTAGTCACTATTCATTTAGTAACATTCACATCATGAAAAAATCAGCAAATAATTCCATTAAGATTCTCCGCGCAACTATCTACTGTTTGGGTACAGGAATCAACCAGGCTAAAACGAACATTCAATACGAAAATTTACACAAGTATATCACAACACTCTAGAAGTAACATAGGCATATTTAAATAATGAAAATAAACCGCGAAAACAATAGTGGTTCGCCTAAAAATTGCTTAATTATTAACGTGAAATGAAACACGAAAACCATGAAAACCCACCTTGCGAAAAACCTTGCCGAAACTGTAAATGGGATCGCTCCGAAAATTTTCACACGTATTTTTCAACATTCCAGAAGTATTTTGGAAACGCGAAAATAAATAGAGTAAAAAAAATACCTCACGAGGAAAGCTGTCAATAACTCAGCGATTTTCCGCGGTAATTAAGTTCGTCTAATACATAAAAATTAATATGATCCTTTTAAAAACACCTCGCCAAAAAATTCGACCATAATTCTGTGGTTTTCCACAATTTCGGTTTTATAGTAAAGATTTTTTTATAATCACACCCAATACGGAAATTTCATAAGCGTGGGAAAAAACGAAAAAAAATTGCTAAATTTTTGTTGTGTTTCCTTTTATGAAGTTGAAAGATATTTCAGAAAAAAGAGAAAAAATGCTACGAAATCGAAACCATTATGAACAAGCAGCAGCTTTATAAAAACAAAATTCTGCAAAATAATTGTCATCGTTTTCAATTTTAACTTTGATTACAATAAATAAAAACTTAAAAATAGACATTCTTTCGTCAAATATTTATGATATTAAAGTATATAAGTGATTACTAAAAACGTTTTTAGAAAACAACATGTTGTGTCCGAGCAGCGCACGGGTTCCTCCGCTAGTATATTATAAAATATTATAAATTATCTGAATAGATCATAACATTTTTTTAAATTGCTACACATTTAAAAAAGGAACAAAAATACTCCCTTATGTCAATTATAATACCACATATGCCACCGGAAGGTTTGATGAAAAAAAAATCGGTGATTTTTGTAAAATATTCAATTAAAATAGTAGTAATATTGAAATGTGCTCAAATATATTTAAATATAAATTTAAATAATATAGCTTCAAATTTGCATTAAAACAATTTCAAAAAATAAAAAACTGTACTAGACAGTTACAAGAATGTGCATGAAGTAGGAGTATACCAAACAAAAGTTTTGTAGAAAATACACAATATGTTAATTTTTCTGTATTGAAAAGTACAAATTTAAATGTTAAAACAGTTAAATGGAATGTTTTAAGCAATTTCGACACTTTATTTCGAATTAAATCTCGATTGATGTTAATAAAAGATTGTTCTTTCTACATCGAATTTAATGAATTTACTGCGATATTTATTAAAGTTTTATTATTAAGAAAATTAATTAAAATATGTTAAAATTTAATCCATTTGGACGACAATTTAAAAATAAGAAACACACTGCACTTTTAACTTTATATTTTAACACTTTGAATACACAGCTTGCGCAGCGAGCAACTAAATTCTTGTGTACGTTATTCTCTCGCACACATCTAAGCCGAATATTTTAAGAATGCATGCGTTATATACCTAATTTTAAACTCCTGATTCTAGAGGATTGAACAACATTTTTAGCTACCTGGCCACCTTGCTTTCCTTTACTTTGAAACAATAAAGCCATAAAAGCATTATGGGGTGAAATACTACTGTCATTTATTTCTGAATTGCAAATTGAAGTCTCAAGAAAGTATTTTCAGATGAAACTGAAACATTAAAATAGATAAAATGAAGCAATGCGAATTTGAAATATAATTTACAGTCGAATTTCTTCAACTTGATTTATCACAATGCATAAAGAAAATTTCACATCTTAGACCTCGAATTATAGAATTATTCATATAACTAGCAAACTTGAAGAAATAAAGAAAGAAACTGCAAGAAACTATAATTTTAAAAATTGTATGGAGTTTTCGATCAAAGCGCTACAGCAACTCGATTTCGTTCAAGTTATGGAAAATTCGGTTAGAGAAATAGATTCATTGTAGCATATATTTTTTAAGTTATTCATTCATTGAATATATCTTGATTAGAAGAAATAATGAGAAAGTCGAAAAAACCTTTTTAAATAATAAAACAATAAAATCTGGTAAGTATTTCCTCGTTGAGTATACCTTTCACCTTTTTCAATTTTGTACCTATACTACAATGTTTTCAAAATTTACTAACACATCATAGATATTCACAAAATATATAACTATTGCCATCTATGTTATGCATAATGAGTTGAACTATATCGGAGAGTTACGCATCAAAATTGTCGCACAAATTCGAATATTTTGAATTTACATACAAAATCGCAATCGGATTTAAAGTGTTAAAACTTATATAAAAATACATTTTTGAGGAATCATTTTTTGAAATATGGTATTTGATACACAGATTTAAAAAATTATTGTTTTTAAATTTTTTTAAAATTAGTTTTAAGGGCAATTGAAAGTCTATTTTTTAGGAAATCAATTGTAAAGTTTAAAAATTAATATCTTTTTAACTATATCAAAATTCAAAAAAAGGCCAACTAAGAGCCCTCAATAATTTATTGAAGATACCTAATTAAAAAATTCGTATCTGTGACTTCAAAAGTGGCTTCACAAAAGTGTTTATAAAATGGGCTTATTTTGATCAAAAAGTGTTAAAAACTATTAGCTTTATCAAAAAAAGGCCGACTAGGTGCCTTTGGGAAAGATCTTATATCATAAATTAAGCGGCGTACGGAAGTACTTTTGCACATTTTTTCTAGACCACTTTTTTGGACTCAGGGGGTGTCAAAACGAGTTTCTGCATCATCAACTTTTTTTCCGAAAAAAGTCGGATTACAAATATTTCTATGTGCCCTTGGGGTCGTATATAAATTATATATCATAAATATATCATATTCTTGAGTTTGTGCCGTTCATTTGAAACAAATTTGTGACTATTAATTGCAAACAAATATTTTTTATTTATTAAACAAATAATAAAATTATTGTTAATTAATTTAAGAAAGAAAAAATATTGAAAAAACGTATAAAAAATGAAGTGTATCGTTGAAGAGTGTGGCAGCAAGAACTTATCTCGAGCATCGAAAATTTCATTTCATAGGTGCGCTATTTTTTTGTCAATTTTATAAAGTGTTACAATTTTTATAAATAAGTTTATATATCAAAGTTTATTTATCTACTTTTTTAAAGGACGCACCTAGTATACCTATCTAATATATTAATTTCTAAACGACCATGTATGTATGTATGTATGTATGTTGCGCAACCACGCCAAAACTGAAAATGGGATCGCCACGAAATTTTACACACGTATTTGCCAACTCTCTAAAAGTAAAATAGGCATATTTTCAACGCGAATATAAACCGCGAAAACCGCGAAAAAAATTGCGGTTCGCGAAAAAATTGTCTTTTACCAAAAATGATTGCTGTAATCGGTTTGTCAGTAGTCAGTTAATAAAAAACACGACGCGAAAAAATCCACGAAATTTTCCGCGATTTTCCGCGGGACTATCTATTTTATAAATTCCTAAACGACTGTGTGGGTATTACTCTAAAACATCGCCACAACATTTTGCACACGTGTTTGCCAACATTGTAGAAGTAATATAGGGGTATTTGTACCGCGGAAATAAACCGCGAAAACCGCGAAAAAAATCGCGGTTCGCGAAAAAATTGTCTTTTACCAAAAATGATTGCGGGAATCGATTTGTGAGCATTTAATTAATTAAAAACATGTCGCGAAATTTTCCGCGATCCTATATCTATTTTATATATTTCTAAACGACCGTGTGTCAATGGGATCGCCTTAACATTTTACACACGTGTTTGCCAACATTTTAGAAGTAAAATAGGGCTATTTTTACCGCGAAAATAAACGGCGAAAACCGCGAAAAAAATGTAGGTTCGCGAAAAAATGTACCTTTACCAAAAATTATTGCTGTAATAGCTTTGTCAGTGTCATTTAATAAAAGCGGAACTATCTATTTTATATATTCCTAAATGACCGTGTAGGTATACCTTTCAGTTACGCTAAAACCGACAAAGAGATCGCCACAAAATTTTGCATACGTGTTTACTAACATTGTAGAAGTAAAATAGGGGTATTTTTACCGCGAAAATAAACCACGAAAATAGCGAAAAAAATGTCGGTTCGCGAAAAAATTTACCGCGCAACTATCGAAAATTTAAAAATATAAGCGGCCGTTTGGGTATAGGAATCAACCAGGCTAAAACGAACATTCAATACGAAATTTACAATTGTAGCACAATACTATAGAAGTAACATAGGCATATTTAAATAATGAAAGCAAACCGCGAAAACCGCGAAAACAAAGTGGTTCGCCAAAAAATTGCTCAATTATTAAAGTGATAAACTCCGCGATTTTCTGCGGTTATGTTTTATAATCCAATATAAAAATTCAAACAACGGTAAAACTATAAACGGAATCGGAGATTTTACTCACGTTTTTGTCAGCATTCGGTAATTAACAAAGGCTTTTTTGCGAAAAACCTTGCTGAAACTGTAAATGGGATCGATCCGAAAATTTTCACACGTATTTTTCAACATTCCAGAAGTATTTTAGAAACGTGAAAATAAATAGAGTAAAAAAATACCTCAGTATATATATATATACCTCACGAGGAAAGCTGTCAATAACTCAGCGATTTTCCGCGGTAATTAAGTTCGTCTAATACATAAAAATTAATATGATCCTTTTAAAAACATCTCGCCAAAAAATTCGACCATAATTCTGTGGTTTTCCACAATTTCGGTTTTATAGTAAAGATTTTTTTATAATCACACCCAATACGGAAATTTCATAAGCGAGGAAAAAAATGAAAAAAAATTGCTAAATTTTTGTTGTGTTTCCTTTTATGAAGTTGATAGATATTTCAGAAAAAAGAGAAAAAATGCTACGAAATCGAAACCATTATGAACAAGCAGCAGCTTCATAAAAACAAAATTCTGCAAAATATTTGTCATCGTTTTCAATTTTAACTTTGATTACAATAAATAAAAACTTAAAAATAGACATTCTTTCGTCAAATACTTATGATATTAAAGTATATAAGTGATTACTAAAAACGTTTTTAGAAAACAACATGTTGTGTCCGAGCAGCGCACGGGTTCCTCCGCTAGTAATAAATAAAACTTAAAAATAGACATTCATTTATCAAATATTTATGATATTAAAGAATATAAGTGATTACTAAAAACGCTTTTAGAAAACAACATGTTGTGTCCGACCCTTGCGCTGGTTCCTCCGCTAGTTTAATTATATATTTTCAAAAATCATGTTGGTAAAACAACCTCCAATATTTGCAATAATGTGCCAGTGACGTTCTAGACCCCCTTGTAGGAGTCTTCGAAATTTTAGAAATCCTTTGTGATTTTGTTGCCGAGGTGCCCCGATTTTTTCGATGTTTACGGCGTTAATGTAATTTTAATGCCAACCAATACACATAAATGCATTGCAATACATAGAAACATTTGGATAAAATATTTGTTCTACGTGCCATGTCTACCTAATGATGTCTTTGCCTAAAACATATAGTATTTGAATTAAAAATTTTCATTGTAAAAATATGACCTTGAGTTTTCAAAATTTGACCTTGAAATGTTCAACAAGTTTTGTTATTTTATTTATTCCTACAATAATGTGAAAAAAAAATATTTAGGGTTTCTGAGATACATGCGCCGTACGTCGAACCTTGAAATTTCCGATTTCGACCTTGAAATGTTCAGTAAGTTTTTTGTCTCATTTGAGCCTACAATAATGTGAAATTTTTTTTAAAAAAATATTAAAGGTTTCTGAGATATAAAAAATTTGACCTTGAATTTTCCAATTTTGACCTTGAAATGTTCCGCAAATTTTCTTATCTTATTTTATTCTACAATAATCTGAATTTTTTTTTTGATATTGTGCAAGGTGGCTGAGATAGAAAAGTGGGGTTTGTCCTTGTCCACCCCCTTTTTCGCCAGAAGGAGCATCTAGCGGGATATAGGATATATGCAGTTTTGTTTAAGATACCTTGAAGATTAATTGTTGTGGAAATGAAAAAAATTATAGTACTTTTTGAGCCCCTATACGAAAAAAAATTCTTTTGTCAATAACTTGACCTTGAAGGATCTGACCTCGAAAAATCGAAGATCCTATTCTTATATTTTTGTTTAATAGTTTACGAAAAAATTTCATACAAATCGGTCCAGTAGTTTAGAAGTTTTTTTTTTTCGACCATTTTTCTATAGTACGGAATACGGCACACGGCGTACGGCACACGGCGTACGGACGTACTTTTACACATTTTTTCTAGACCACTTTTTTGGACTCAGGGGGTGTCAAAACGAGTTTCTGCATCATCAACCTTTTTTCCGAAAAAAGTCGGATTACAAATATTTCTATATGCCCTTGGGGTCGTATATAAATTAAAAAATGACTTTTCTATGTGATTTTCAATGCAACATTTCTAAATTCAAAACCGATTTAAAAAAAAAACATTTTTTTGTTTCAAACGTTTTTTTACACCACATTATAATTACAGCTTCCTCTATCTAAATCTAACGGGTTTCGATCACTCTGTGTCATTTTTAGAAGATATTTCCGTTTTACTGAATTCAATGCCGATAATATTCATACGCGAATTGTTTGAAGTTTGGCGGGGGAGCGGTGATACGAAGCCAACATCTACAAAATCCTTATGATATGAGTGAATTTGTTAAGGCAAAGATAAGTGGACATCGGATCACCAGAAAATCATTAAATTTTTTGAAACATTTTGCTACTAACATACTCAAAAAATGAAAGTTCAGAATTAGCTCTAAATACACGTGTAAAAGTATTAAAAGATGGGAATATTGATGCTGCTTTCATCTCAAAAGAAAGTACCGACACAACATCATCAAGAGCAAATATTTACAGAAGGAGTTATGAAAAGAAGAATTTTATAAATAATTTAATAAAGAAACACTCACATTATACAAAAATTGATTTGACTACACAAAACAACGGATACGAATTTCTGCAATTTAGAAAAAAAACGAATATTGCATGGTGAAAAATGATATAATTCAAATTTATCATTTTTTAAGGTACATGTTTTAAGTAGGTTTTATTTAGACGGCATTGTTGTCGAAATGTTATGTTGGTGATAAAATTTGCGCCTGAGTTATGTAGAAAATAATTTTTTTGTGACATAATACATGATTTTGGTAAGAGTCCGGGCTAAACAGCTGACAAACGATTACATACGAATTAGCCATATAAAAGCTACAAAAGGAGAAAGGTTCAACCGCTGTATTTTAAATGGGTTCAAATGTGTAAGTTTCGTCCGGTGTTTTGGTAAATAAAGGAGTAATTTTGTTCCTTTTTTTAGTTTTCCTTCAAATAAAGAAGCCCAATGTATTTTAAGAATATTTGAAAAGGATTTATCCAGTGAAATCGCAATTTAATATCAGTATTTAACAAAAAAAGTAAACGTAATTAACGAAACTTTAAAAAATCGCACTTTTAAAAAAAGTAATGAGTGTGTTTCAATACATTCGAAATTGATTTAATTAACGCTGCTTTATTTTATATTTGTTAAGTTATTTTGAAGTGGTTGCGACTCTGTAGATAGTATATTGATGGTTCAAAAATTTGAAGTGTCAACATTTCAGGTTGTGGGAATGTTCGATTGAAATAATGTTTTGACTAACAAGAACCTGCAATCTTTGAAGGCGTTAGCGGTTAGAGGACGTCGGTTAATATTTTTCAATTAAGGTCATTTGGACAGGGGCCATATATGGGCGTTTAAAGATTTTCGCCACTCAGAATTTTAGGTTGGCGGTATTGGGAATTCGAAATTATGTTTGCCATGATTTAAAAAAATATATGGGGTGTTTCATATATAGTTGTTAACCTAGTAATAAAATTAGTAACAGTAAGAAGTATTTATGCAGGGAATAAATAAGCCTCGTACGATATGTGTGTTTTTAGATTTTAGCCCATCGGGATGTTATTTTGCCAAGTTTTTAACTTACGGAAAATTGGGTAGATGACGGGATAGTCTCCTATCACGAGTAGTAATTAACTAATCACCAGTAATTATTATAATTATTTTATTTTACCGAGAAATAGGACGTTAAGATTTTAGTTATACAAACAAAAATACAATTAAATGCTGATCATTCTAACCTAAGTTCTAAGTAAGTATAGGTTCTTGTTGTTGTGGTAGTAAATCATTGGAAATTTCACAAAATATGTGATTTGCATTCAACAAAATATGCCAAAAAGAGAAAAAAGGAAAAACGATAAAATATGAGAGATTTAAATTTTTTTTCGGAATTGTACAAAAAACTGGTTAACATTAGTAGTTATCAGCACTGATATCAAAAAAAAAAATTAGTAACCTCGTTATTTGCCTCGTGCACTATGCAATCATTGGCACCAATGACGTCACAGACTAAATCGCGAGATACGCAATGCGCAATCTTTCTTTCTATAATTCCTACATATATGTACATATATATGATGCACGATTTCCTAGTTTGTAGATGTCCTAATAAATTCACTGATCGCTTTCCCTGCGATGTAGTTTGTACGAAATCGTAATAGATTCACAACTCATATTCACTGCGATGTTAATGTGTTTTTGAAAGAAATATTGTTGTTTAAGTTCTGTTAGTGTTCACACAATTATTTTAGTGTACATACATACATGCTCCAACTTACAAATGGTTGCCTCGTCGCAAGATTTCGAATCGTATATTTTTCAATAACAATATCTGCTAGGCAATACTTTGGACGAAAATCCAATCCAACGCCTTTTAACTCCGCATCTGCATTTAAACATTCATCAAAATTACCGAATTGATAAACAGAACCAAATTCAACACCAGTTGACGATTTTGCTGTTGAATCATACACTGAAAAATAATAATTTGTATAAGGCAACGCTAATAGATTTAAAAAAAAATTATAATTCGACATGTTCCTATATATATGAATATTTTGTCTTGCAGTTTAAAATTATATTCGCCATATGAATTCATAACATATTACATATATTTATTATTCCAGTAAATATAAATTCGGAAATGCCAGCACAATACATTTCTTGAGTAAATGTGAATCGCAAACAATTATGCTAATATTTGCATTTGAATTGTGAGAAACGTGTAATATATTTTTATTTGAGGATGATATATACGACCATGAAGTAAATATACAATAATGAACAATACATTAAAGCATTGTGCGATTATTATATACCTATAGAAGAGGACAATGTGTACATTTTATAAAGTAAATATCATTTTATTTAATTATTTTGTAAAGTCAGAGCATGAATATAAACATATAACAAAATTGAAAAACACGTATACTTTTGAAGGTTAAAATTACTTGTGAGTTATGATAAAACTATGTTCAAACATCTTTATATATTATTCAGACATTTTTTAAATTTCTAATTAAAACTAATAAAGCAGAGTATTTTTATCTTTACTTTCTACAGCCCATGATCTTCTTTCGGACAACCCATTCAGTAGGTGTATTAAATGTTTAACGCATTCAGGTGTCTGGATATTTTTAATTGAATTTGATATAATATTTAATTGATTATTGTAAGGAATTTTGTTATAATTTAGTTCATCAATTATAATATTCTTTATTGGCATATTCAATAGGCCTGAATTAAATCTACTGCCAAAGTCGAGACATAAGCAATTTTCTATTAATAGAATTAAAGTAAATATCACACACAATTTATTTGTATTACAATATTTCATTTTATATAGGAGTAATTTTTTAAAAACAAAATACACAATTCAATAAATGACAATGCAGTATTTTAAATTTATTTTATTGACTTCAGTGCCGGTTTTTATTGTATCACATAAGTTTTCACTGTAAGGGCCCATATACTATTGTAACAGTTCAAATCACGACTATTTGATTAGCATTTTTAGTTATAACACAAAATTGACGCATGCTACACGATTGGCCGGTTAAATCAAACTGATCAATGGTTTGTCATTTTAAAATACATGTTTAAACAATCGCGAGTGATTGCCGATTGGATCTAATAGTCAACGCAAAGGTGAATGGGTAATGCGACAAGTCTTGACCATGCTTAATTTTATTTCCTACTTCATTATTATAATAAAACATTGTAGGCCTAAAAAAAAGCGTATTAGTATATTGACTTTTAGAACAGAAAAAAAATTATGAATAAGAGAGAAATTATGCTAAAAAAATGCATAAAAGTCTTTGAAGAATTTCAAATAATATAAAGGTATTTTAATAATTACTAGAATAATAAAAAATAATTTTATGAATTTGTATGTACACTTAAATAAGGTTTTTAAAAAAGTTCCCACTTATAAATTTTACAACAAATATCATTAATGTTTTATCAAATTTAAAAAAAATAGTTCTGTTCCGTTTTGCGACTTTTGCGTTTTATAGACAATTAAACATTTTAACTGCAGTTTTTTTTTTTAATCATTGAGGTCGTTTAAATGCAATATAATACTAATGACAATGCAGTATTAAATGCAGTAAAAAGTGGTCCAGAAAAATGTGCAAATGTGACGTACGCCGCAGAGCGGAAAAAAATGCTCAGAAAGCGGAATAAATTCGTATCTTCCTAAAAAATTTGTGAAAAGGTGTATTTTTAGTCGCTAACAACGAATTTAATAATAAAAATTTTCAAAACAAAATGGCGAAGTTATAATAGCGGTTTAAAAAAATGTTCTGTGAGCATTAATTATTTTTGAAAATAGAATTTTTTTTTTGTTTTGAAATTGATTATTTAATAACAAGGACTAATATAAAAAAAATCTACATCGCAGGGAGAGCAAGGTGTGAGTTTATATACGACTGTTGATTAACTACATTTTAATAAAGCTTTTCGGAGATATGGAAAATGTGACCTTGAAATTTATGAATTTTGACCTTGGTTTTCGTCCGAAATTGGTACTTTTATTGGGATTAGCAATAATCATAAACATTTACCCAGAGACACACAGTTTTTGAATTACATATTTTTCAATTATACAAATATGACCTTGAGTTGTAAAATTTTGAACTTAAAATTTTCAACAAGTTTTCTTAACTTTACATTCTCAATTATTAATCCTACAATAATGTGAAAAAAACATTTCAAAAAAATTTAAGGTTTCTGAGATATAAAAAATTTGACCTTGAATTTTTCGATTTTGACCTTGAAATGTTCAGCAAGTTTTCTTATCTTTTTTAATCCCACAATAATCTGATTTTTTTTTTTTTGATATTATGTAAGGTGTCTGAGATAGAAAAGTGGGGTTTGCAGTTTTGTTTAGGATATATTGAAGATTAAGCATTGTGAAAATAAAGAAAATCGTAAGGCCCATTTTTCAGACCCCATACGAAAAAAACTGCTCTTGGCAATAACTTGAATTTGAAGCATCTGACCCTGAAAAAACAAGAACTGCATTCTTATATTTTTTCCCAATATTTTCCAAAAAAAATTTCACACAAATCGGACCAGTAGTTTAGAAATATTATTTCTGCCATAGTACGGCGTACATACGTATATTTTGCACATTTTGTCTAGACCACTTTTTTTCCTCAGGGGGTGTCAAAACGAGTTTCTGCATCGTAAACTTTTTTTCCGAAAAAAATCGGAATAAAAAAACTTATATATTGGAGTCGTATATAAATTAGAAACTACATCGCACGGAGAGCGAGGTGTGAATTATCAATAATGTAGAATATCATAGTACCCTAAAACACACAGTATGTATTCTAATTACATATTTTCATTATAAAAATATGACCTTGAGTTTTCAAAATTTGACCTTGTTTTCTTATTTTATTTAATCCTACAATAATGTAAAAAAAAATTTCAAAAATATTTAAGGTTTCCGAGATATAAATAATCTGACCTTAAATTTACCGATTTTGACCTTGAAATGTTCTGCAAGTTTTCTTATATTATTTTATCTTACCATAAGGTAATTTTTTTATTTTAAATATTATATTAAAGGTTTCTTAGATAAAAAATTTGGAGATCAACAAATCATGCAACTAAAAGACGGAAACATCGTTAAGACCTTAAGATGGAGGTTGACGGGTTTGAGAAGTTGGACGAAAGGGGAAGCTGCAGAACAGAAATGGTCACCGATCGAAGCCACGGTACGTTTGGAGCGCTTGGAGAAAATTTGGGACAATTTTGAAATGGTCTGGGGGAACATCAATTTAAAAGAAATATCTGAATTAGAGCTGATAGATTGTGAGGAAATATATGAACAGGGAACAAATCATTATTTGATCAACAAGACGAAACTTCGTAATATGATGCAGCCAATAATCTTGGATCAGGTTACAGAAAATTTTCAAAGCACAAACACAATCTCAGGAAATGAACGGTTGGTTCAAATTCAATTAACGGAACCACCGAAGATTCCGAAATTCTCGGGTTTAGAAGTTGATTGGGCAAATTTTCGTGTGGCATTTGAGGCTGAAATACATAATTGTCCTTGTTTATCAAATATTCAAAAGGCAAGATATTTGTATGAGGCTTTGCAAGGACGGGCAGAAAAAATATATAAGAGTTGGTCAATTATAAATGACAGAAGTTATGATGAGTTATGGGCAGCAATTTGTAAGCAGTACGATAACGAATATAATACTATTCGAACACATGCAAAGACTTTACAATTTACATGCAATAAAACCAATACAATTGGCATCCTGTGAAGCAATACGTCATATATTTTATACTGCGCGCGGTGCTTTTCGTCAATTTCAGTTGCTATTACCACCGACCGTGTTGTAGAATATTTGCTTTTAAATCAACTGAAATGTGTATTAGATGTTGAGAGTCAATCAGTAATCACAATGGGCATTACGACGTCCAACTGAGACATTACCTACTCGTTCACAAATTTTTGAGTTTTTGGAATTACGTGCAAGTGTATTAGGTCAGATAACAGATTCAAGTATACAAACGAGTTTAAGCCATCGACGCTATAAGTCAAATACAATACATACGGAGGTTTTGGAAGAAATTGACAGATCCCCAAATTGTGATTTATGTCCTGGGTAGCAACATAGGCAATTTAAATTATGAAACATATGGCGAGAAGATGTCATGAAAGGATTTGTTACGTATAGCGAAAAGTTATGATAGAAAACCATCAGAGAAGAAATCGTATCTAGATAATTCCAAAACTCAATATCAATCGAAGATAATTTCAAGACGCAGTGTCCTCGGTCCCTGGAATGAAATGTCCAGCACCAGCTTATATGTTGTTGGGTGCTCGAGTATGGGCAATAATTATAGAGGACAGAAGTTTCACAAAAGAATTAGGAATTGCATTTCAGCCGTCAAAACTTGGTTTTTAATATTTGGAGGGGAGTCAAATCCATGATGACATAGCAGTTCATACAGTGTTAAATAATAACTTGGAGCCAAAGCTTGATGTGGTGTTACATCGACGATTTTGGGAAATTAAGGAGATTTCTCTTAAAAGAATAAGAACATTAGAACAGGAGTAATGTGAAGAAGTATTCATGAGAACTGATCAACGATTATCAAATGAGAGACTCCAGGTAAACATTCCGTTGCAAAATGATGCTGAAAAGCTTGGTTCATCATAAGAACATTAGAACAGGGCTAGAAAGAAATTTCAAACGAAATCCAGAATTAAAGAAGTCATATTTCGAAGCAATCGAAACATTATTGCAGGCAGTTATGTTACATCTATATTACATGTTTTTCTTGTCGTATAGGCGAGCTGTGCATAATCAGATGTGCAGCGGCTATACACCCGTAATTTTGGATTGGCTGCATATGATACGTAATTTTGCTGTCATATGTAAAACACAAGCTGGATTAAGCCTAAATTTTTTTGGAAATATTAAATAATTTCTTTGTTTCGTGATTTTTATATTTATGATTGTATAATTGGTATGTAAGACGAAATAGAGGCTAAGCAATTATGTAATGCGATGGATGCACTATTGCGATCATATGGGTTTGAACTTAGTAAATCGGACGAATGTGACTCCGAAGGAGGGAAACGCGCAAAACAATTAATAATTTGAAGTGGTTATAACCCCCGCCATTGTTGGAAGGACGAGAAGCGACGAAAAGAAAAAACTCTTGAGCCACATTGCTCAAATCTTTGATCCAAACGGCTATTATTATATATATTATTTTAGAGCGGTAGTTGTCATTGGTAAATAATAACGCAAAAATTTGGAGTGAACACATTTGCTGGGTTGACAAGAAATGTTTTTACAACGTCAGACTGGTTTTCGCAGGAAGGATCAAATTTCTTTACATGGTTTCGCCGATGCTTCATTACGTGGTTATGATAGTACTTGCTTGACTTGTGAAGGAGGCGGTATGAATTGGCGATATGTTCGAAGTTACTAGGAATCATGTTATGTTAGCACGAACTTGTTGCGATATATTTATAATCTATGATATTAAAATAAACGAATAGAATGCTGTCGAACCGGTCTATTAAGTAATATCGAATTAGAGGAGACACTGAAGTATAGGGTTCGTAAGGAGTTTGTGTGTATGATCACAAAAGCCATACATCTGGAATTAGTAGAAGGTTTGTGAACAGCGGTTTTCATTCAATGCCTTTCTTTTTTACAAGTATTCGTGGAGCATGTACGCATGTTTGGAACGATAACGAAAAAAAATTACGGGCGCAGAGAAAGATGACACAAATGTTATGGATTAAGGATAGATATATCAAAGATGACAATACACCACCGACAATTTGGAAAACAGCAGGCGTAATTAAGTTAATCCCAGGATCGTATTGGTTCGAACGGCATGATGGAAGATGGCAACATTAAATTGGGGTAAACATGTACAGCCATTGGAACGTCCAATACAAGTTGTGCCGACTTCTTATAGATGGAATTGAAGCACAGACTTCAATGGGCGCAGTGGTATGAAGCCGGAAATTATGGTACAATGTGGGAATACGATATATTAATATCATGGAGACAAGTAGTTTTAGAAACTTGTTTTTATGATAATATAGGAAATTAGGAGTTTTTTGTAAAATTGTAAGCAGCTTGGAAAACAAGAGAAGAAAAATTATATTATTAAAAAGGTTGTTCTGTGATATTGTCGCAGAAGAAAATTATTTAAACGAAAAAATTGTGTAAATTATTATTGTAATAAAAAAAAAACTACATCGCAAGGAGAGCGAGGTGTGAATTTATATACGACTGTCGCTTAACATTTTAATAGAGCTTTTCGGAGATATGAAAAAATTTGACCTTGAAGTTTCTGAATTTTGACCTTGATTTTTGTCCGAAATTGGTACTTTTATTGAGAATATCAATAATGTAGAACATCATAGTACCCTAAAACACACAGTATTTGAATTACACATTTTCATTATAAAAATATGACCTTGAGTTTTCAAAATTTGACCTTCAAATGTTCAGCAAGTTTTCATAATTTATTTATTTCTACAATAATGTGACTAAAAAATTTCAAAAATATTTAGGGTTTCTGAGCTACGTGTGCCGTACGCCGTATGTCGAACCTTGAAATTTCCGATTTCGACCTTGAAATGTTCAGCAAGTATTTCTGTGTCATTTAAGCCTACAATAATGTGAAATTTTTTTTTTTTTAATATTAAAGGTTTCTGAGATATAAAAAAATTGACCTTGAATTTTCCAATTTTGACCTTGAAGTGTGCTGCAAGTTTTCTTATCTTTTTTAATCCTACAATAATCTGAAATAGTTTTTTTGATATAGGTGGCTGAAAAGAAAAGTGGGGTTTGTCTTTGTTGACCCCCTTTTTCGCCAGAAGGAGCATCAAGCGGAATATAGGATATATGCAGTTCTGTTTAAGATACCTTGAAGATTATTTGTTGTGGAAATAAAAAAAATCGTAGAACCCATTTTTAAGCCCCTATACGAAAAAATATTCTTTTGGCAATAACTTAACCTTGAAGGATCTGACCTTGAAAAATCGAAGATCTTATTCTTATATTTTTGTCTAATACTTTACAAAAAAATTTCATACAAATCGGTCCAGTAGTTTAGGAGTTATTTTTTCCCACCATTTTT
Source organism: Sylvicola cinctus (assembly GCA_963854165.1). Classification (NCBI taxonomy): domain Eukaryota; kingdom Metazoa; phylum Arthropoda; class Insecta; order Diptera; family Anisopodidae; genus Sylvicola; species Sylvicola cinctus. The sequence continues at coordinate 21,630,968 of OY974084.1, forward strand.
CTATAGTACGGCGTACGGACGTACTTTTGCACATTTTTTCTAGACCACTTTTTTGGACTCAGGGGGTGTCAAAACGAGTTTCTGCATCATCAACTTTTTTTCCGAAAAAAGTCGGATTTTAAATATTTCTATATGCCCTTGGGGTCGTATATAAATTAATAAGACAATCCTGGAGTGCAATCGAGAACAACCTGAAAGAATTTTTTTGATAAGTGTAAGGTGTCTGAGATAGAAAAGTTGGGTTTGTTTTTGTCCATCCTCTTTTTCGCCAGAAGGAGCATCTAGCGGGATATAGGTCATATGCAGTTTTGTTTAGAATACGTTGAAGATTAATCATTGTGAAAAAAAAAAAATCGTAGGACCCATTTTTGAGACCCCATACAAGAAAAACTAATCTTGGCAATAACTTGACCTGGAAGCATCTTACCTTGAAAAAACAAGAACTACATTCTCTCTAACATTTTACAAAAACATTTCACATAAATAGATCCGTTTAGGATTTTTTTTCCCGCCACTCCGTACGGCGTACATACGTACATTTGCACATTTTTTCTGAGCTCAGAAGGTGTCAAAACGAGTTTCTGCATCGTCAACTTTTTTTCCGAAAAAGAATACCAAAATCTATCTATTATGCCCTTGGAGTAGTATATAAATTAAAACATTTCAACTATTGAATTCTCAATGACTTTAAGCATGGCTTAATTGTCTGAACAATTGCTTCTCTGTGTTAAATTGTCAAATATGTAGTTGTTTAATGTTGTCAAGTATCTAAATGTCGCGGGTTTAATAATAATAAATATCTCCTATCTTGTTAAGGATATTGTGCGAGATTCTTTAATTAATAAATTACGCAGAATTACAGAATGGTCAGCATTCGGAAAGCAACAAAGGCTTTTTTTAAAGCGAAATTAAATACGAAAACCATGAAAACCCACTTTGCGAAAAACCTTGCTGAAACTCTAAATAAGATCAATCCGAAAATTTCACACGTACTTTTCAACATTCCAAAAGTACGAAAAGAATCGCAGTCCGCGAAAAAATTATCCCTAGAATCAATTTCATAGTATTTGATTAGTAAAAAAACACCTCACGAGGAAAGCTGTAAATAACTCCGCGATTTTCCGCGGTAATAAAGTTCGTCTAATACATAAAAATTAGTATGATCTTTTTAAAAACACCTAAAGATTTATTTTATAATCACACTAAATGCGTAAATTTCATAAACAAGAGAAAAAAACGAAATAAGGTTTCTAAATTTTGAAATAATAATAATCATGAAAACAAATTTCTGCATAATAATTGTCATCGTTTTCAATTTTTAAACTTGAAAAATAGACACACTTCGATCAAATATTTATGATATTAAAGAATATAAGAGATTACTAAAAACGTTTATAGAAATCAACATGTTCTGTCCGAGCAGCGCACGTGTTCCTTCGCTAGTATTAAACCGTAAAAGTATGGAGGAGTCGTACAACTTCTTCAATTTTGAAATCGAATAACTACAGGGACGACTTGTATGATTTTTTTTTGTAAAATATTAGAGAAAAAATAATAATAGGTGTATTTAAAAAAGTTTAATTAAAAATTTTATATGCAATGCAACAACAGAATAAACCTTGCTATTTTGTAAGGTTTACTTATGGCCTAACCACATAGGCGCAAAGCAAAGCGAACGGTTGCGTTCGAATTTGTCCAGCTTCGCGTTCGAAAAATTTGCTACTAAATATTTTTTGAACAAAAATGATAGGTTCATTTGTTTTGTTTATGAAATCTTTTGACATTCGCGAAAAAACATGAACATAATAATTTTGCTGTTTATATCCACATGAATTCCACAACACAATCATTGCCCCATAAAAAAAAGCAATTGGGAGAAATCGTCTAATATCTCCTAGTTTTGTCTAAAACCAAATTTTGTAGTATTAGATGTGTTTTAAACAATTTTTGAAGCCGGCGTTGAGGTTTGTCACTTTTATATGAAATGCCAGCTTTCTCCGACTTTGTTTGTGTATACCGTGTTTTGGACTAAATCTAATATATAAATTTCTAAACGACCATGTATGTATGTCACGCAATCACGCCAAAACTGAAAATGGGATCGCCACGAAATTTTACACACGTATTTGCTAACATTCTAGAAGTAAAATTAGGCGTATTTTCAACGCGAATATAAACCGCGAAAACCGTGGAAAAAATCGCGATTCGCGAAAAAATTTACTTTTACCATAAATGATCGCTGTAATCGGTTTGTCAGTAGTCAGTTAATAAAAAACTTGTCGCGAAAAAATCCACGAAATTTTTCTATTATCTACTATCTATTATATACATTACTAAATGACCGTGTGGGTATACCTTTCTATTACGCTAAAACCGATAATGGGATCACCACTAAATTGTGCACACGTATTTGCCAACATTGTAGAAGTAATAGAGGGGTTTTTATACCGCGAAAATAAATCGTGAAAATCGCGAAAATAATGTCGGTTCGCGAAAAAATGTACTTTTACCAAAAATTGATTCTGTAATCGGTTTTGTCAGTAGTCGATTAATAAAAGACATGTCAAAACCGCGAAATTTTCCGCGATTTTTCGTGGAACTATCTATTTTATATATTCCTAAGCGACCGTGTATGTATACCTTTCAATTACGCCAAAACTGAAAATGGGATCGCCACGAAATTTTACACACGTGTTTGCCATCATTGTAGAAGTAATATAGGGGTATTTTTACCGCGAAAATAAACCGCGACAACCGCGATAAAAATGTCGGTTCGCGAAAAATTTACTTTTAACAAAAATTATTGCTGGTATCGGTTTGTCAGTAGTCAATTAATAAAAGCCATGTTGGAAAAAAATTTCGCGAAATTTTCCGCGATTTTCCGCGATTTTCCGCGGAACTATCTATTTTATATATTCCTAAACGTCGTGGGTATACCATTCAATTACGCCAAAACTGACAATGGGATCGCCACAAAATTTTCCACACGTGTTTCCCAACATTGTAGAAGTAATATCTATTAAGTACCGCGGTAATTAACCGCGAAAACTGCAAAAAAAATGCCGGTTCGCGAAAAAATTTACTTTTACCAAAAATGGTTGCCGGGAATCAATTTGTGTGCATTTAATTAATAAAAGAGATTACTACATTCCTAAACGACACATATATTTGATTCTAGGACGTTTCATCGGGGGACTATTCATCGGCGGACGGTTCATCGGAGGACGGTCCATCGGAATTAAAAATATATATATTGTTTAGAATTATTATCTTTATTTTTAGTTTGTTGCACGCTTACTCAAATTTTGTTGCACACTTATTCTACAATTAGTTGACATCGCATTATAAGTGCATCAACCTAATTGTAATAAGATATTAACGCACGCGCTTTGCAGTAATTCACCATTGCATGGGAATTGCTGCACAAGCAAATTTGGCAAAGTCTATACCAAATAATTTCAATATAATAAAATTGTAAACATAGCATGTAATTAGTATATAAGTGAAATTTAGATATGAATAAAATTCAGTTGTTCTTGGAAACTTGTGATATTAAGCCAAAAATTACATCGGTTAAAGTGAGGCTGCTTTAACCTTCACTTTTCCATTTTCAGCTCAAATTGGTAACTTAACCAGTTGCAACTAGTGCGCTAGTTGCAACATTTTTGGTCCTTCGAACCGGATCCGTTCGATTGATAAAATTTTGTATTTGCCTAAAGAGAACATTATAAAGTTCTAAAAAGCAAAAGTGTTAGAATAGTGTTAAAAACTAGTATCAGTGCAGTGAATACTATAAGCTTTCTCTCACTACGTATAACGTAGTTTATCTCTAACTGACATAAGTAGTATATTAAATATATTACACTATGCCTACTACAGGCAAAATTTCCCAACGGGACAGTTTTTTAGCGATTTCTCGTATGCGTACAAACTTTGCTAAAGACAGCAAAGATAGATATAATCTTGGGTATTTTCAAGCCCGCTGCTCACGGTTAGCTGAGATATGGTTTGAAATTGCAAAAATACATCCTAAAATTCTATCAGAGAATGCTCATTCGTCGGAATTGACGAAGACATATCTCGAAGAATACGAATCAGTAGAGGACACATACATGTCTCTACTATCGTTATTCAAGCAGGGAGTTGTCGACTACACCGACACTTCCTCAAAAAAACCAGTAGTAACCCAACTAGCTAATTCATCAGCAATTAGGCTAGAGAGAATGACATTTCCAAAATTCGACGGAAAGTACGAAAATTGGAGGTCATTCAATGATCTATTTAAATCCCTTGTGAACAACAATGAGACCCTATCGAACGTAGAAAAAATGCAATATTTAAAAACGCATTTAACGGGCGATGCTGCAAGAGTAATTCAACATTTAGCCATAACTGAGCAAAATTACGAAGTTGCTTGGTCTCTTGTACAGAAGAGGTTCGACAATAAAAGGGCAATTGCTTTTAACCACATGAATTCGTTTTTTAACATTCATACAGATAAGAATGATAAAGAACATAAAAACGCTGATGGATTCAACTTCTGAATTCATAGCAAATATGAAAGGAATAGACATTAATACAGACAATTGGGATCTCTTAATAATATATATTATCAGCAAAAAATTGGATGTTCAATCCCGGCTTTTGTGGGAAACATCTCTCGGAGCGTCAGGAGATCTTCCTACGCTTGACAAATTTATTGAATTTCTTTCTGGGCGATTTAGAACTCTGGAAGCTATGAGTTCAGCGTCTCCAAAGCATAATAAAATAAATGTGCTTATGGTCAACGAAAAAGTAATAAAATGTCCGAATTGCAATGAAAAACACTTTATTCAAAAGTGTGAAAAGTTTAAAAAGATGTCCATCGCGAAAAGACAAGAAGTTACAAAACAACATAATCTATGCTACAATTGTTTAAGATCGGGTCATTCTGTCGCTCAATGCAATTCAAAATTCAGATGCCAACAATGTACGAAAAAACATAATTCTTTGCTACATATGGATCAAAAACTGTCAAAAGACGCAGTGCCGTTCACTCCCATAGCAAATTCACTTGTTGTGACACAATTTTATTGGCAACCGCTAAAAAATTAGTTGAAAATGCCACTGGTGAATACGTAAACTTGAGGGCGATAATAGATACAGGTTCTCAACGTAGCTTTATTTCCGAATCTGCTGCCCAACTACTTGGTCTGTACTTGGTAGTCCTGCAAAGGAAATTACCATAAACATTCCTCTTAATTTGAGAATTGAAGATTTAGCTGATCCATGCTGTGGAAAACCAGGAAAAATATATATTCAGCTAAAAGTTATTATTTACCGCATCATGCAGTTTTCAAGCCCGATAGCACTACGACAAAACTTAGGGTTGTATTTAACGCATCTCAAAAAGCGGAATCAGGAAAATCTTTAAACGATTTACTTCTTATTGGACCAAACCTTCAAAATAATATTGTAAACATTTTGATGAAATGGCGAAAACATAAGTAGCCGCCGACATCGAAAAGATGTACAGACAAATTTTGGTTCATGAAGATGATCAAGATTATCAAAGAATAATTTGGAGACGCAATCCATCTGAAGCAATTAAACACTATCGATTAAATACAATAACGTATGGTACAGCAAGCGCACCTTATTTAGCTATCAGAACTCTACATAAGTTAGCGGAAGATGAACAAATTAATTCACCATTGGCGAGTTATACGTTGTTAAATGATTTTTATGTCGATGATGTACTTAGTGGTGGCTCGGACTTAGAGGAAACTAAAAGACTACAATCAGAATTAATCTCAACTCTGAGAAAAGGTGGATTTAATTTACGCAAATGGACAGCAAATCATGATGCATTACTAGAATCAATTCCCGAGGGTGACAAGGAAATACAATCAGTTTTAGACATTAAAATGACTGGGGATATTTAGACATTAGGCTTAATATGGCATCCAGCGACGGATTCTTTTGCATTTAAAGTGCAATTAACTTCAATTGATTCAATCAAAATAACTAAACGTCAACTATTGTCTGAAATATCTAAATTGTTTGATCAATTGGATGGCTGCAACCGTGCATAATAATTGGCAAAATTATTATGCAACGCTATGGCTAAAAACTACAAAATGGGATGAAGTTATTTCCGAAAACGTTTACATAAGATGGGCAGCTTTAAGAGATCAACTTACAATTGAAAATACCTCGATGGTTACAAATAGAATCTAGTGAAAAAATTTAAATACACGGATTTGGTGATGCATACGCTGCAGTTATCTATGTGAGAATTCTACATAGTAACGGGGAAGTAACTAACAAATTTAGTTACTTCAAAAACAAAAGTTGTGCCTTTAAAAATATTGTACCACGCTTAGAGCTTTGTGAAGCTGCTTTACTTATCGATCTTATGAGAGTAACTATTGAGGCACATGATTGGGCTCTAAATACTGTGTTTTATTGGACTGACTCCACATTTGTATTGTATTTGCTTCAAGCTTAGTCTTCAAAATGTAAAACGTTTGTCGCAAATCGAGTTAGTCCATACAGCAATATTCAGATAGTAGACAATGGCGCCACGTTGGAACTGCTTCCAACCCAGCCGATCTTGGATCACGAGAGGTTCTTCCTAACGACTTAATTTACAACAAGTTGTGGTGGAAAGGGCCTGCCTGGTTACGCGAAAGTTCGAATAAATGGCTTAAACGTATTAAAAAGTCGGTTGAATCCGGATTCTGAATTACGGTTAATAAATACATGTAATAAGAATTAACATAAGCCATGAACCTTTAGACGATTTCTCAGAGAAATATTCATCTCTGAATGTGGAACTAAAACAAAGTTCTTAAACACTGAAGAACTTGAAAAAGCTGAGAAATGTTGCATACGAATTGTACAACAGAACGAATTTTTGGAAGATTTTAAGCTTCTAAAAAACAATAAGCCGTTGCCAAAGTCAAGCAATCCTCTGAAATTTTCTCCCTTTATTGACTCTGATCAATTGCTCAGGGTGGGCGGCAGAATACAAAAAAGTAACTAAAATGAGAATAAAACCCATTCATTATTCTTCCTCGTGGTCACTTCGCCAATTTGATAATTAGACTTTTTCATATATTAACTTGGCACGGCGGATCACAACTAGTGCTTGCCACAATCCGAGAGAAATACTGGATAATTCGTGGACTTACTGCTGTTAAGAGCCTTATGAGAAACTGCACTACTCGCTTCAAAATAAATGCTAAGCCAAATCATCAATTGATGGGTAATCTTCCTGCTGAGCGTGTAAACCCGGGAAAACCATTTGAACAAAGCGGAATTGATTACGCCGGTCCTATTAGTATAAAATGGAATAATGGAAGAGGTAGTAAAACAACAAAAGCGTACATTGCGGTTTTTGTTTGTTTAGCAACAAAAGCGGTACACCTTGAAGTTGCAAGTGACTTGAGCACTAAGACATGCTTGGCAGCAATTCGTCGTTTTGTAGCCAGACGAGGAATGTGCAACACACTTTTGAGTGATAATGGCACAAATTTTGTAGGTGCGAATAAATTATTACAGCTTGATGTAAAAAAAGTAATATTAGACGTACAAGAAAACTTAGCCGTATCTGGTATAAATTGGAAATTTATTCCTCCTGGGAGTCCGCATTTCGGAGGTCTTTGGGAAGCGGCGGTAAAATCAATGAAGCGACATTTGATCAAAGTTATTGGATCACATTTATTAAATATAGAAGAGTTAAACACAGTTTTAGCTCAGATAGAAGCCTGCATGAATTCTCGTCCCTTATGTCCAATAAGCTCGGATCCAAATGACAGCAATGCTTTAACTCCTGGTCACTTTCTTACAGGACACAATTTGTTTGAGCTCCCTGACATTCCAGTAGAAGACGATGTAACTAGAAAATGGCAACTGGTTCAAAAAATCAAACAAAGTTTTTGGAAAAATTGGAGCGTAGAATACTTGTCACAACTGCAACAACGAAACAAATGGTTTACAAAAAATAACCAAATTCAAAAGGGTGATCTTGTTCTGATTAAAATAGAAAACATGATATCGACAACATGGCCGTTAGGACGAGTAGTGGAGCTTCCAGGCGACGACGGATTAACCAGAGTAGCTTCGGTGCGCAATAGCAACAACAAAGTCACGAAACGACCTCTAACAAAGTTATGTTCGTTACCTATCAATAAAGCTTCACTTGACAATCAGAAAAAGATGAAAGATAACACTTTAGCTAAAATTCCTAAAGTTATGACAACACTTTTGCTGATACTATCCTGTTGGACACCTGGAGTATTCGCTGGAGAATCTTACAACATAACATATCCAAGCGGCGGATTGTACGTTGAACATGCTGGAACTGTCCAACTAAAAAGAGGCAATTTCAGAATTTCCGTAAACTTATCAATCCATGATATACAGGAAAATTCAGGTATCGAAAATACTCGCTCAATGAGCGGTGATGAGCAAAAACAGATGCTCAAACTCACGAGTATGAATAATTTTTCAAAATGAGTTTGCTCATCATTCACGAGTGCGAGCACAAATTTCAAACGAGTATGCTCACGCCACGAGTAATGAGTTTCATTTTTTTTTAAATTACTCATCGCTTGATGAGCATTTTTAAAAATTTTGAAAACGAATGCTCAAGCCGCGAGTAAAATTTTTGATTTTTTTTGGGATGCTCGTTTTGATTATTAATATAGAAAATTTTCGTTTTCGGAAATTTTTTTGATGCAAAGTTGTTTGAAACCGCCATAAGAATAGAAATGCATCAAAAAAATGTCCGAAAATGCACATTTGACCGCGAGTATTTTAAATCAAATAAATACGAAATGTTTAGGCCGCGTGTAGAATATAAAAAATATTTTTGGAATGCTCGTTTTGATTTTTTATATAGGAAATTTTCGTTTTCGGAAATTTTTTTGATGCAAAGTTGTTTGAAACCGTCATAAGAATAGAAATGCATCAAAAAAATATCCGAAAACGCACATTTGACGTATGAAAAGCCGCCGCGAGTATTAAAAAAAAAGTAACTTTTTGGCCCAGCATTCTGTATGGGAAAATAATTTTTGCAGAATAAATACGAAATGTATGGGCCGCGTGTAAATAGTTTTTGGGAATACTCGCGGCGGGTTTTTATACAGGAAATGTTTGTTTTCTACGATGTCTAAAATCAGCTTTTGGATCAATCATCGGAAACGTCGAGGATTGCTGGGGAATTTGTTGCAAGTTATTTTTGGTGTGAACGATGAGGTTTACGCTGATATCGACAAACTGGACTCAAATCAACAGCATTTGAAGGATACATTGGACAAGCACGGGCAAGTTTTATTGAGCACCACTGTGCTCCTTAAGAATTCGCAGCAGATAATAACAGGAAAATTTAACCAACTTGTGACAAAAGTTAATCACTTTGCAACCTTAATCGATACGATGTCTGAGTTCTATTTAAAGAAGCTTGACGATGTAGAACTAGAAATTCGATTTCTGGCGATGTTTCAATTAGCAAAAGGTTTTATGATGACGTAAAATATCTTTATTATGTACTTCACCAAATCAAATTTGAACACAGTAGGTTTAACAATATATGTGGTCTACTAAAAAAAATTTCTATCATAAAAGATGCTCAAACAAAATTAGCGAATTCAATGTTTATATCACACGTTGAAGCCACAGCTCCGGTAAAAGAACAAGATTATCACAATATAATCATTAGTGGTACATTTCTGATGGTCGACACAGACCATTTTGAACTTATCAAAATAACTGGTATCCCTCACAAAATTAATAAAGAAATATATGCGGTTATCGACACTCCATCCTCCTTTATTGCAATAAATGACAATAAACAGAGATGTACTTTGAAATAAGTAACGCAGAAATTCAACAATGTGTTATACCAGAAAAACATTCTAGATATTGTGTTCAAAATCATGTATCGTTCATAATCCAAATTGTGTAATCGATGAAATCTTTAATCGGCTAAACAAATAGATTTGTGTACAGCAATCGGCAACATCTTATGGAAGCAACTGCATCGCTCAAATACATGGATGTTTTTGACAAATGATGTTCAAGCAATTGATATTGTTTGCAATAGGAAACGCGAAGAAGTCCACATAAACTGTACAGGTATAATTCTAATTAACTCAAATTGTTGTATACAAACCCCAAAGACGAATTTGCGAGCTTTAATTCAGGCCAAATCAGAAATGGAAATTCACTCAACTTTTCTGAAGCCAGTGTAGTAGTCCAACCTACTTACCAGAGGACTTCATACAAACATCAAGATCTCGAAGTGTTCCTGACAGAAGATGACGAGTTTATTCATTACATGGAAGTGGTGCACAAATCAGGGCCTCACAATCAATGCGACAAAAACACACATAATTCCGTTCACCAAGCGTAACAATAATAACACTCCATCGCTTCACCTGAACGGTACACACCTTCCACTGAGCAACGAAGTGAAATATCTTGGACTTATTCTGGACAAGAGACTCACTTGGAATACTCATATAACCAACATCACTGCAAAGGCAACACGTGCCTTGTGGTTCACCAAGAAAATGGTTCGTAAGAGATGGGGGCTCAAACCTCATATTATAAAATGGTTATAGGAAGCAATCGTCCGTCCAACCATATCTTATGGCTGTGAAATATGGTGTCCCAAAACTAAACAAGTAACTGCCACTGCTATTCTCCAGAAAGCCATTAAATCGATTGATTTGCGTATGAGTGGGCAATAGACGCATGCGTGAATGGCTCCTAAATCGCTAGAAAAGAATTATACCACTACGCATTTAAATATACAATACAAAATAACCATTTTGCCTTTTTAATAACTTTTATTTATATGCAGCACATTTTAAAACACAAAACAGAAAAAACAACATTCGCAATATAAACAATGATGGAATAATAAAGCTAAAATTCCATAAATCGTTTTGGTGATTCCAAGAATGCGCTTGAAAATATCAAACATATCGAGTGAAAGCGACAGACTTATGTGATTTTCATAAGAGCGAGTTTATATAATATAATTTATATATAAAATCCTAAACGATGAGTTGAACTGTCATTTTTATGGCAACATTTATAGCAATACAACACATTGAAATTTATTAAATAAAAAGAGATTGCAATATTTTGTTGCGAAATAAATTAAAAACTAATAATATTAAGTGAAGATTTCCTGATGTTAGCGTACGTTTGGCTAACGGATTGTAGCAAGAGGCCCAGAAAAAAAGAAGCCGTGAGTTCTGTGGTCTAGAAACTCCAATATGTGCGTAAAAAAAATGTTGGGTTGACCCATACTACGAAGGACGGAGTGCCACAGGTGCTTTCATCACAACTTTCAGCAGCTTGAAGGATCCTATAATGTTTAAAAATTATATAAGGATGACTTCAAGTCAGTTCGAGGAACTATTTTGTATGGTGGGCCATATTGTTACAAAAGCCAAATTGACAAGGGAACCAATTTGTGCAAAAACGCGACTAGTTGTAACATTGAGGTGGTTAGTATCCTACATTAATTGGTATTCTAAAGAATATGTACATAATATAACATATTTGAATAAATATTTTCATTCAAGTTAAAACTAACTCTTTTTATTCATTGTATAAACTGAAATAAGTAATATATTTTAATTTGCCTTGACATTTGTTATGTCAAATATTTGAGCGGGATTTTCCACCATAAAATCATTCACAATAAACATCGAATTTCTATATGTTTATCTGACATGCAGCACAAATCACTAAAATCAAATAGATTCAAAACTATTGCATTTGTGCGGTATCTGCTTGATCCCATAAAATAGTTTTTAATTTTTGAAACTCATCGTGCTGCATTTTTCAAGCGCTTGCCGCATTTTTGTAGTGTCTAAGCTTTAAGCTTCGATTCCATACATCGATTCGTTCATAAACTAATTGAGACAAAGTAGGAAGATACAATAAACAGTAAAGCCAGTGAGGGACAGCACTACAAAAATGCGGCTTGAAAAATGCAGCACAATGAGTTTCAAAAATTAAAAAGTATTTTATGGCATCAAGCAGATACCGCACAAATGCAATAGTTTTGAATCTATTTGATTTTAGTGATTTGTGTTGCATGTCAGATAAACATATAGAAATTCGATGTTTATTGTGAATGATTTTATGGTGGAAATTTCCGCTCAAATATTTGACATAACAAATGTCAATGCAAATTAAAATATATTACTTATTTCAGTTTTTATTGCGTCCAAACAACAGTAATTTACAATGAATAAAAAGAGTAAGTTTTTAACTTGAATGAAAATAATTTTAAATTTTATACATAATAACTTTTTTCTTTACAAATATTAGTACACATTATCAAAACAGAGGTGCTGAAAAGGCCACGCTCCCAAATGTCGTTGTTTCAAAGTGGCAGCCCAACTGAGCTTAGGAACGATTTTGACGACAATGCACTCTCAAGTTTCGACAGTACCGAGTTAGAAGTAAATTCGCAAGCATCCAGATTTCACATCTACGAGAATTTAGACGAGACAGTCTCAAGTGACCATGACGAGCTGCCGAATGAAGATCTGACAGAGTCGATGACGGGTAATTTTGTATATATTTATTTATATATTTGCCTAATGTTTAAAACTTGTTATTATTTAGTAAAAATGTGTGAAGCCCTGGAATTGCGTCCCGAAATTTGGGACATCAGGAATCCGCTTTATAAAAACAGGACTGTTCGCGATAACCAATGGCATGAGGTTCTGAAGGAAATTGGTAAAAAGTTATATGATATTATAATTTATTTTTGTTAAATATGAACGGTTTTTCAGGATTGCCGTCGAAAATGTTAAATGCGGCCAAAAAAAAGTTTCCGACGGTAAAAGGCGGCAATGATCGGGCGAAGAAACAGCTGGCAAGTGGTTCGTGTGCTGGCTCACAAAAGGCATATAAGTTCGCGAATTGTTTAGCCTTTCTTAATGATACATATGTCCCACGAGCGTAAGTAAATTTTTCGAGAATATTTTAAATTTGCTAATTTATTATTTTTATATTCAGAACCACATCTTTATATAGCGAGGAGAGTCCAACTTGGGAAACGCCGCTGAAAAGAAAGAAGATGAGCACTCCAAATGGTAAAAAAAATTTTAACATTTTAACACGAGCTGTAAATATAATGTATTCTTTAGATACACAGCCTACCGTTTCCATGGTGTCCAACCAGCAACAGGGAGACACGGACGTGGATATAAGGAGAGGTATTGCAAATTATTTACAAGAAAAAAAAAAGAAGAAACAATCAACGACTTAAGAGGCAAACTATATGTTCAACATCTCAACTCGCTGTCGGAGGAAGGCCAGTTTATTGTTGAACGAAAGTTAAACGAAATCATACTCGAACAAAAAGCTTTGGAAAAATCTAATTTTAAAATATAATTATGGATAAAAATTAAAAACGTTTTAACTTATTTAAACAAATAAAAAACATTTATTTCAGATCATCTTTGTCTGCCACTCGACTGAACCTGACTTCATAAAATGTTTAGTGAAATCTTCCCTTATCTGCTTTGCAGTTTTTGTCGCATTACCACAGTTTTGCTTAACTGTTGAAAATTCATGTCTTTTTTCCGCCATTCTCCTGGAATAACCTCTCCATTTTCTACTTCTTGGTCCACGAGGTTTTTTTCAAAGTATCCGGTACTTTGATGACTTCTGAGCCAATTGTGAAGACACACTGTCGACTTCACAATGCTCTCCGTCATCTCCAACGATGCCGCGATAATGGTTCTATATACTCGCCACTTTGCTCCTAATATTCCAAAAGAATTTTCGATTATTCTCCTTGCCCTACTTAATCTATAATTGAAAATTCTTTGTGGAATGGAGAGGCCACAACTCCCATATGGCTTAAGCATATTATTCGTCAGGCTAAATGCGTCATCGGCAACGAAAACAAAAGGAGCATTTGGTAACTCCGCCGAGACGAAACGCGATGGTGGAATCCTGAAAATAAATAAATAATTATAATTGTACACATATGCTCCAGACATGTCTGTGCTCCAGACAATAAAAAAAAAACAGATATATATACTAACGGTAGTTCATCGGCATAAAATTGTTTTCCATAGCTGAAATTGCGGAAGATACTACCGTCACTTTGCCGACCTGCTGCACCTACGTCACACATAATAAATTTGTAGTCATGATCGCATATGGCCATAAGTACAATTGATGAAAATTTTTTGTAGTTGTAGAATTCGGATCCTGCATTTGGAGGTGCTTGTATGGTCACATGTTTGCCATCAATTGCCCCAATGCAATTAGGAAAATCCCAACGACTTAAAAACTTGTCAATTTGACTTTTGTAACAATAGGACCCACCATACAAAATAGTTCCTCGAACTGACTTGAAGTCATCCTTGTATAGTTTTTAAACATTATAGGATCCTTCAAGCTGCTGAAAATTGTGATGAAAGCACCTGTCGCACTCCGTCCTTCGTAGTACGGGTCAACCCAACATTTTTTTTTACGCACATATTGGCGTTTCTTGACCACAAAACTCACGGCTTCTTTTTTTCTGGGCTTCTTGCTACAATCCGTTAGCCAAACGTACGCTAACAACAGGAAATCTTCACTGTCCATATTATTTATTATATTATTATATTATTTATTTATTTTGCAACAAAATATTATAATCTCTTTTTATTTATTAAATTTCAATGTGTTGTATTGCTATAAATGTTGCCATAAAAATGACAGTTCAACTCATCGTTTAGGATTTTATATATAAATTATATAAACTCGCTCTTATGAAAGACCACATAAGTCTGTCGACTGTCGCTTTCACTCGATGTTTGATATTTTCAAGCGCATTCATGGAATCACCAAAACGATTTATGGAATTTAAGCTTAAATAACAATATTCACAGAACTTAAAAATTTTTAATACTAAAACACGTATTAATTAAACTCGATACAGCTCCGTATATCAGCAATCACCCTTCAACTGCAAAAGGTTTCCAGCGACTATTTAGTGTTTTCATAATTCATTTCCTTTACACGTTTATTGCACAAAATTTCAAAGGAAAATTATAAGCTAAAGAAAATAACAAATATACGCGCAAGTACACAACATGCATAGATGGTGACATGGTATTACTTATATTAGGTACTTGGAAGATGTGTTTTTTCTTTTACGTGTTTTATCTGTGTACGCATTTGAAATAAACGTGGGAAAATACATATATTTAAAATCACTATGTCCAATGTGATATATGATGAAAAATCTAATATATAAATTTCTAAACGACCATGTATGTATGTCACGCAATCACGCCAAAACTGAAAATGGGATCGCCACGAAATTTTACACACGTATTTGCCAACTTTCTGAAAGTTAAATAGGCATATTTTCAACGCGAATATAAACCGCGAAAACCGCGGAAAAAATCGCGGTTCGCGAAAAAATGGTCTTTTACCAAAAATGATTACTGTAATCGGTTTGTCAGTAGTCAGTTAATAAAAAAAACATGACGCGAAAAAATCCACGAAATTTTCCGCGATTTTCCGCGGGGCTATCTATTTTATATATTCCTAAACGACCGTGTGGGTATTTCTACAAAACCGACAATGGGATCGCCACAACATTTTGCACACGTGTTTGTCAACATTGTACAAGTAATATAGGGGTATTTTTACAGCGAAAATAAACCGCGAAAACCGCGAAAAAATTGTCGTTTCGCGAAAAAATTTACTTTTACCAAAAATGATTGCTGTAATCGGTTTGTCAGTAGTCAGTTAATAAAAAACATGTCGCGAAAAAATCCACAAAATTTTCCGAGATTTTCCGTGGAACTATCTATTTTTATATATTCCTAAACGACCGTGTGGGTTTACCTTTCAATTACGCCAAAACTTAAAATGGGATCGCCACGAAATTGCACACGTGTTTGCCAACATCCAAGCAGTAACATAGGCATTTTTACAACGCAAAAATAAACCGCGAAAACCTCGAAAAAAACGCCGGTTCGCGAAAAAAATTACTTTTACAAAAAATGATTGCGGGAATCGATTTGTGAGCATTCAATTAATAAAAGCCATGTCGCGAAAAAATCTGCGATTTTCTGCGGAACTATCTATTATACAATATAAGTACATTCCTAAACGACCGTGTGGATAGACATTTCAATCACGCTAAAACGGACATCATGATCGCTAAGAAATTTGACACATATATTTGCCAACATTGTAGAAGTAATAGAGGCGTATTTTTAAAGCGAAAATAAACCGCGAAAACTGCGAAAAAAATCGCGGTTCGCGCAAAAGATGACTTTTACCAAAAATGATTGCACTTATCGATTTGTCAGTGTTCAATTAACAGAAGACATGTCGTAGGAATCAACCAGGATAAAACCGTAAATGGGATCGCCACCAAATCGCGAAAAAAAGCGTGGTTCGCGAAATAGTTTGCTTTTCCCAAAAATTAATGGGGGAAATGGATTAGTCAGTATTCTATTATTACTCCGCGATTTTCTGCGGTTATGTTTTATAATCCAATATAAAAATTCAAACAACGGTAAAACTATAAACGGAATCGGAGATTTTACAAACGTATTTGTCAGCATTCGGAAAGCAACAAAGCCTTTTTTTACAGCAAAATGAAACAAGAAAACCCACCTTGCGAAAAACTTTGCTGAAACTGTAAATGGGATCGCTCCGAATATGTTCACACGTATTTTTCAACATTCCTGAAGTATTTTGGAAACGCGAAAATAAATAGAGTAAAAAAATACATCACTAGGAAAGCTGTCAATGAAGTTCGTCTAATACATAAAAATTAATATGATCCTTTTAAAAACACCTCGCCAAAAAATTCGACCATAATTCTTTGGTTTTCCACAATTTCGGATTTATATTTATATTTATGATATTAAAGTATATAAGTGATTACTAAAAACGCTTTTAGAAAACAACATGTTGTGTCCGAGCAGCGCACGGGTTCCTCCGCTAGTATTATATATAAAGGTTCGAACATATAAGAACAACGACCGGTCATTTGTCGCATACTCCATATAATTTCTAGATATGGGCCGATATATACATATGTGGTTAAATTTTGTCTTTCTATAATATAAAACCGATAACGTAATACTTATGCATCTGGTAATCAACTAGCCAGCCATAGGCTAATTGTCCGTTTTAGCTTATATACTGTCGAGTGGGTAACTATTTTAAAATTATATTTAATAACGTCCATGCATACCAAATGTTGATCTGACTAGATCAGGATCAACAAATTCATCGATGTAAACACGACATTTGTAACAATAACTATGCATTCCGGCCTTAGAAATTTTAGAAATGAAAATTTTATACGCGTTTTGAGATAAAAGAGTTAAAACTATTTTACAATATTTGATACTTAAAATGAAAACTTACATGAACCACATGTAAAAAAAAATTAATTGTTGATCCACAGCTGCCTTGTAAGTTATATGATGAAGTTCTGCCTGATTCCGCTACTGCTAGTAACTAAAAAAACTTTTGTTTTTCTGCACCGTTTTTTTTAAATCTGTTTTTTTAAATTCTGTTTTTATCGATACTGTTTGTTTTTGATTCTGTTTTTTTGTAAAGCGTTTTTTCCTGAGAAGAAGGTAGTTGTTTATGTTTTATCTTCCGCTATTTTCTATAAAATGAAATGAAAAAGCTGTTCTGCTTCTGTTTTTTCGTCTGATGGTCGATTGTGTCAATTAGGAATTATGTTAATATGAATTTATGTATTGGATAGATTTGCAGCCCCATATTTTTTTTGAAGAGTACAATATACTGCCCAACTAGCATATACCATATATAAGGCCAAACGAAGAAAAAGACGACGGTGCTTACTAATGATCGTTGATTATTGTTTAATGCACCGTGCATGTATTGCACACACACACAAGCACACGCACACGCTCATGCATGCATGATTAGCTCTGAAATCTCTGAAAAAGAATTATACTATACTACGCATACATAAATACAAATAGATGACCATTTTGCCTTTCAAAATAATCATTTTTCAATATTGCACATTTTAAAACACAAAACAATAATCACAGAAGAATTTAAAAGCTTATAATAGTAAAACTTATCATTACGACGTGTTTTAGTATGTTAAAATGTACAATATTGAACTCGATGTACAGTCTCCGTATACACGACCTTCTACAGCAAAAGATTTTGAGCGACTACTCATAAGTCATAACTCAATAAATGCAAGAGAATGCGAGTAAAAACTAATTGAACCGATAATACGTATTGTATATGTACGTAGAATGTACAGAATAAAACGTGGGAAAATACATTTTTCTTATCACACACGATGAAGGAGAAAAAAAAGAGAAATAAACAATATTTATATGTGCGCAGCCCGCAGTATAGCTGTGTGGATGATGCCTCACAAAAATAAAATTATTTCCTAATACATAACGTTGTATATAAGAATTGCCGTCCAACATGTCTTCGCTCGCCTAGTACATTCCAACTATATACGTAGCGGTTGAGTGCTCTTGCAATCATTAATGATTGTTTTCTTCAGAAACGCTTGTTGGGTGTTATTTCGTATACAGACATATGTATCCATGAACAAAAATTGTATTTTCTAATATAATGTTAATACGCAGTTTTGTTCCAGTTGTAGATTTCTAGGTTCAACTATATTGTAATATGTTTTAGATTGATAATGACAAAATATTTCTAATATTAAGATTTCTATTGCATTTAAATTACGCAGTTCCCTAAAAATACAAGTTGGATAAAATGGTAATATATTTTAAGGAAGAGAAAAAGGTTACATTAAAATTCCACATCTGATAATATTTCCTTATTTAGATTATTGCCTTAGACACAATTCACTTTATACTTTAAGTGAATATCAAATTTTAGATACAAATTAAGTATAAATAGAAGTCCTAAAAACTCGAATTAAACATTAGTTAGACACGTTATTCAGTTGTTAAATTTATAGTGAACTAAAAAGTGTTATAAGTTAAAGTGTTAGCAAAAAAATAAAATCATGGATGATAGGCAAAGAAGTGAAATATGGAACTACTATAGACAAAAAAACAGGAAGTGAAACTGCTGAATGCAACATGTGCAAAATAATTGTGACTGACTTATAAGTCGACCATAACAAATCTCAAAATGCATTTAAAAAGGATGCACGTGCCAACTTATGTAAAATTAATTGAACAACGAGATAAAACTCAATTGTGGGAGTTGTCGATAATCCACCCGATTCTCAAGAACAGAGTAAAGAAATGCATAGTGTACAAAATATTGATGCTGAAATAGTTCAAGTAGCACAGGATGTGAATGCAGTTCCATTGTATGCCATTGGGGTCGTATAAAAATTAAAAAGTGCAATGTAGTGGTCACATACTTTCCCTGTGAAAGACTTTTTTCAAAAACTGGAAATATAATCACCGATCGGCGAAATCAATTATCCGCTGACACTGTAAGAAAACATTGTTTTTAAATAGCAATAAATAATATAAATAAATTAAACATACATAAATTTTTTATTTCACAATATTTTGCTTTTATATTTTATTTTTATAATATTTTTTTAAATTTTCCCCACAAACAGTTCTAATATAAGTACAAAGTAAAACAACATTCAGATCCAAATATTTCTTTGTATCTACTTATGTATACAGTATATATTATAATTTATAAGTATAAAAAGAAACAGTTTTTTCAAACAGTTTAAAAAAACAGTTTCCGTTTTTTGACAAACAGCTTGTTTTCGTTTTTCGAAAAGAGCAGAAACGCGCACCACTAGTTTCCAGAAATATGTGTTTTCTTCACGTAAAAATATTTGTTTCACTTTTTATTTTAATGTTTCCAGTAATATGTTTTTTTTAAACTTAAAATAGCTTGTCTCCTTCTCAACATAACATTCTTTTATCCACCGCCGATATTTATGATGCGCTTGAAAGAATATTAAGGCTTCCTTGCAGAATCGTGAAATTCGACGATTTTTCAACACGTAAAACGTAGTCTATAGGTTATCCGATTTTGATCAAATTAGTCTTAATTCAAAGATAAGATCTTTCCCGAGGGCACCTAGTCGGCCTTTTTTTGATACAGCTAAAAGTTTTTAAAATATGATACGTTAAAGATAGGCAAAACTCACTTTTTGAGCAAAATTAGCCCATTTTATAAACACTTTTGTGAAGCCACTTTTGAAGTCACAGATACGAATTTTTTAATTAGGTATCTTATATAAATTAAATAATATATATAATAAATCTTAATAAATTATTGAAGGCTGTCAGTTGGCCTTTTTTTGAATTTTGATATAGTTAAAAAGATATTAATTTTTAAACTTTACAATTGATTTCTTAAAAAATTTACTTTTTCAACGGCCCATTTCTATTAAAACTAATTTAAAAAAAAATTTAAAACAATAATTTTTTAAATCTGTAACCAATATTCCAAAAAATAATTCCTCAGAAATGAATTTTTTTTATAAGTTTTAGTTTTTAAATCCGATTGCGATTTTGTATGTAAATTCAAAATATTCGAATTTGTGCGGCAATTTTGATGCGCAATTCTCCGATATAGTTCAACTCATTATGCATAGATGGCAATAGTTATATATTTTGTGAATATAGTTGATGTGTTGGTAAATTTTGCTTAGGTACAAAATTGAAAAAGATGAAATAGCTATTAAAAAAAAAGTTATGTACTAGTGAGATAATTTATAATATATTATAATATAATATATAATAAATAAATTTTTATTTTTAATTCCGCAATGTAGACTCAATATTTAACAAAAAAACGAAATTGCAGAAACTTGAAAAAATCTCATTTTATTTACACCTGCTATGCCTTTTTTTAATTTATATACGACCCCAAGGGCATATAGAAATATTTGTAATCCGACTTTTTTCGGAAAAAAAGTTGATGATGCAGAAACTCGTTTTGACACCCCCTGAGTAAAAAAAGTGTGGTCTAGAAAAAATGTGTAAAAGTACGTCCGTACGCCGTGTGCCGTACGCCGTGTGCCGTATTCCGTACTATAGAAAAATGGTCGAAAAAAAAAAACTTCTAAACTACTGGACCGATTTGTATGAAATTTTTTTGTAAACAATTAAACAAAAATATAAGAATAGGATCTTCGATTTTTCGAGGTCAGATCCTTCAAGTTATTGACAAAAGAATTATTTTTCGTATAGGGGCTCAAAAATGGGTCCTACGATTTTTTTCATTTCCACAACAATTAATCTTCAAGGTATCTTAAACAAAACTGCATATATCCTATATCCCGCTAGATGCTCCTTCTGGCGAAAAAGGGGGTGGACAAGGACAAACCCCACTTTTCTATCTTAGCCACCTTGCACAATATCAAAAAAATTCTTGCAGATTATTGTAGGATAAAATCAGATAAGAAAATTTGCGAAACATTTTAAGGTCAAAATCGAAAAATTCAAGGTCAATTTTTTTATATCTCAGCAACCTTTAATATTTTTTAAATTTTTTTTTCACATTATTGTAGGCTTAAATGAGACAAAAAAACTTGCTGAACATTTCAAGGTCGAAATCGGAAATTTCAAGGTTCGACGTACGGCGTACGGCGCACGTATCTCAGAAACCCTAAATATTTTTGAAATTTTTTTTTCACATTATTGTAGGAATAAATAAAATAAGAAAACTTGCTGAACATTTCAAGGTCAAATTTTGAAAACTCAAGGTCATATTTTTATAATGAAAATGTTTAATTCAAATACTGTGTTTTAGGGTACTGATGATGTTCTACATTATTGATAATCTCAATAAAAGTACCAATTTTGGACAAAAATCGAGGTCAAAATTAAGAAATTTCAAGGTCAAATTTTTCATATCTCCGAAAAGCTTTATTAAAATGTAGTTAAGCAACAGTCGTATATAAATTCACACCTCGCTCTCCCTGCGATGTAGTTTTAAAAGTTATGGTGTGTTGCAATACGAAATTGATATAGTTAACACTACTTTATTTTTGGTTCGTTTAATTTTGAGGTGGTTGTGACTCTGTATACTCTGAGGTGTTAACTTATATTCTTCACTGAAACAGTCGACGTGCATCTTATGGAGTTCAATGCATTGTGAACGATAGCTCTAAAAATTTCATTTAACGATGACGATGTCGTTGACGTAACTGCAGGAACACGTCATTTACGCGTTCCGGGCATGACGATAGACGACGGCGGATGCACAAATCTTCCATTGTCAATGTATCCTAAAATTCCACAACTCTCGCCGCTCTTCGACCACCGCAAATAGATTCTTAATTTCTTGGTGGGACCAACAGTGTTCCACCTTCTTCATGTAGTTACGTCTTTTCTTTGGTGGCGTTTCGCAGGTGTTGAGCCACGCATCGTCCACCAACTTATCGAATATTTCTTCGACGGCACTCATTTCACAAAAAAATGGTAAATTCACCAAAAAATACGAATGAATATGTAGATTTGTACTAAAATCAATTTTTTAATTTTTTTAAAATTTATTCGCTATCGAATTAATAGACACCCAATTACAGCCCCAAATTTGCCGCCTGTAAAATCGGCCGCTTGTTTTTTCAGAGCCTACTCAGTGATCGAATAAAAACCGATTTCACGAGTGCATAAATATTAAACATGAATACTTAAATTTGATTTATATATGCCAATTTATGTAGGGGCCTATATAAATGAAAATATTGATTTTGGGACAAAGATACATAAACCGTCTGAACCATAAATTTTTTGCCAAAAAAATAAATGATTAATGCATCATTTTTGTGCGTCGTTCCGAAACGAAATTTATGTGTAAACAATAAACATTAATCTATTGATCGGACAAATGATTTTGTGATAATTTATGTACCATTTGATATTTTACATAATTTATGCAGTCATGAAATTAGTGCAAATATAAATCCGTAAATTATTTGAGTTTTGACAGTTCAGTACAATATAATATACACAAATATTAACTAATATAAAATTATTCAACTTATAACGTATTGATAGTGAAATTAGGTCTAATTTTAGAAGAATGTAATTTTTTTTTCTCTTAAGATATAATAATTAAGTTTTTAATATTTGAGCGAATGAATAAATAATAAATTTTAATGTAAAAAAAATGTCACGCCTTTGTGCAAAGCCATTCGGCAGATTTTGGGTTCATAGTTGCCCGGTATGAGGATGTTTGGATTTTGGATGGCTTCGATTTTATTTTTTTTCATAAATTAAATAGCGTAGACTCTTCTTTTAAAATTTGCACAAACAACTTTGATGGCAGTTGCCTTTGGAGGGTTTATTGAGTTTTTTGTTCAAAATATTTTTTTTCGTGTCCATTGCTACCAAGGTTTATTTTGGGTTATGAGTTATAACTGGATGGCCAAATCAAGCCAAAACATCAAGTTTTCATCGGAATGGTATTGACATATCAGTCATTTACTGCCAATCTAGACTGAAAAAACTGGCTCCGATATTTTGTAAGGGCATATTAGCATCCAAAACAAAATTTTCTCCAGAAACTTTTTTTTTCAATGAAAATATTTTTTTTGGTTCACAGAATACGGCAAGATATATCTCATCGTCCACGATACTTTTCAAGTTATTAACTTATATTTGACCTCAAGAGCATATATAGATTTATGGATTCCGGATTTTTTCGGAATAACGAAACGATGACGATGCAGAAACTCGTTTTGACACCCCCTGAGTCCAAAAAAGTGGTCTAGAAAAAATTTGCAAATGTACGTCCGTACGCCGTACGCCGCACATTGGTTCAAAACGTTGATTTTTGCGGTTTCTGACAATTTTTCGAAATAAATGAAGATACATTATACAAAAAATAATAATTTTTTTATGTGAGTTAGTAGATTTTTTGCTCCAAAGTCGGAAGTTTTGCATTGAAATAATTAAAACAAAAATTTTGGAAAAATTTCCTGAATTGCCATTTTCATACAAGTTGCTATGTGTATGATAAATTTTATATTATTTTTAAAAATAATACTATGCACTATGTGCTAAAACTGAAACAGAAAAACACAGCGGCAATCCCGAAAACGACATTGCTGACACTCTCGCAAGAGAAGGGTTCTGTGGACCAGAACCTTGTAGGAATCTTCTATGAAGGACTAAAAACAGAAAGGTATAAAGAACTGTCAAGATATCACTAAGAAAGACAAACCGCTTTGGTGAGATTGAGTGAGAAGGGTAGTCAGTGGATGGGCTATACAAATAATGTGCCCAGTTGAAAGGAGATGGCACAATGGACCGAAGGTCGAAGTGTCTAGACCTCGATCAGATGGGCACATATGATATCTTTCATTTACATTTATTTTTTTACATTTTTATGCGTATCAACGTTTACCAAGGTTCTGTTAACATATTATATTACAGTACGTTCCAGTAAACACTACCCATATAATTTTGTTTCCTGGATGTTCCTGGGGATCCCTTTACGGATGTTTGAAGAAAAAAAGGCACTCAAAAATTTTGCGTCCATGGAATTGTTGGTTAATATTTATTTTATATATAAGTTATACTTGTTTAATGGGCTGAACGTACGTAATTTTAGACGTTTTGTTTTATTCGAATCTGGGGATTCTGACCTACTATTTGCTGGATTTAGCGTTGATGTATACGGCCCTAAAAGTGAATAAAGTATCATAAAATTACTGTGAATCATTTTTACAGGTAAAATCAAATATACCGAAACTTTATTGTCATTTTTGGTTAATAATAAAACTTTTCGTGCATTTTTTTCCAATATTTAAACGATTTCTGGGCCTACTTCAGTTTGAATAATAATATTAATATTCAAAAATTAAAATGCGAGCATCACGTCTGTTAGCATAAAAAACTTTCAAGTGAAAGACCTAAACGTAAACAGTTGCAGATACTAAGGAGCTCAGAAGGACCATCGCAAATAATAGATGCAATTATAAGTAAGGTGTATTCATAAGGAAGAAAAAAGAGAAGCTCTTTATTAAGAACAATATGATATGCTACTCCTAGAACGACAAAACGCATCGCTAAATGTATAGAGAACAAGTTCGAAACTCATTGAATGTACACAAAAGACGAAGCTTGAGCTCTAATATTGGACTTGAAACTTTCGAAGTACCAGTACCAGCAGTTACGAATACAAGCAAAAAACAGGAACGCCATAATTTATCCACGATATGAGTCCTTGAAGCAAAAAATGGAGAAGAACAAAAATTCAAAACAAAAACAGCCGAGATTGGAATTTCGTCCTGAGGAAGCAGTTCTATTAGATCAATATGAAGACGACTGTTAAATTACTAAATTTAACGGCAATTTTTAGTATCTGTAATTTTCTAATAATTAAAAATTTATTATTTTTATTTAACTATTATTTTTTATTTATAATTAATTAAACTTTAAATTAGTGCCTATTCCCGATGTCACGTACTAACTGCATATTATTTTCACATTGTCATTTTTAGTCAAAAAGTCGAGATGAACAATATATATATTATTTTTAATATGACTCATCGATTTTTTTACTTTTAATCGTCTAGCCGCAACATTCCACCCCCCCCCCCGTTATTTGACATCTTTATGGTAGGTTACCAACATTGTCGTTGCGGACGTCGGCGATACGTTGGGATATTCGCCAATTTCGTCTCATCAAAAAAACACTGTCGTCAAATGTCCCCGCGATTTTAATTTCATTGAATGACCCGAGCAGAAAGAGATTTTGGGTTAGTGCTTCCTGTTCACCTTGTTCAATCGGAATGTCAGTTAAGGGTCGTGAGTTGAGAATGCTCTCTATTTCCATTAGAACAGAGTGCAACAATTCATCACTGGGATGCCTGGTAGGAAGTATGGCATGTTGACCGCACAAGCCTTTCCCAGCATCCCCCTATGTGTTGCGATGCTGGTGGGTTGAAGATCCATGTCGGTGGACCTTCGTATCTGTACCCATATTCTTGCAGTTTTTCCACTCAGTTCTGAGCTCTTTTTCAGCCCCGTGAAAGTTCGTTCCATGGTCACAGTAAATTTCCAGTGGCGTTCCTCGGCGTGACGGGAAATTGCGAAGGCATAAAATGCACGAGTCTGATGTTAGGGTGTGTGCAAATTCTATATGTATAGCACGTATAGTTAGACATGTGAAGAGTACGCCATATTGCTTTTCAGTTCGTCGACCCAAGGTCAGAGTTATTGGTCCGAATAAATCAACCCCTACATATGTGAATGGTCTTGTAAAAGCAGCCATTCTTGCTTGAGGACGATTTGATATTTCAGGAGGCCTCGGTACTGCTGACAATACGAACTTGAGAACGGTACGTGCATTTATTACCCATTATTTTTGCCGTTCGTTGATGACTGTCTCATGATTTTGATCTATTGAGCTACTCGGCAACCCTTTCGGCCTCTTCCATTTCTGAGGAACTTATCGGTAGAAAGGTTTTAGGAACTTTTTTGGTGATTTCTTTAAATCAGAGACTTTAAAAAAAAAGACTTTTATTTTATTGATACGAAATATTTAATAAAAAACTACATCGCAGGAAGAGCGATGTGTGAATTTATATACGACTGTTGCTTAACTACATTGTAATAAAGCTTTTCGGAGATATGAAAAATTTGACCTTGAAATTTCTGAATTTTGACCTTGATTTTTGTCTAAAATTGGTACTTTTATTGAGATTATCAATAATGTAGAACATCATAGTACTCTAAAACACACATTATTTGAATTACACATTTTCATTATAAAAATATGACCTTGAATTTTCAAAATTTGACCTTGAAATGTTCTGCAAGTTTTCTTATTTTATTTAATCCTACAATGGTGTGAAATAAAAATTTCAAAAATATTTGGGGTCTCTGAGATACGTGCGCCGTACGCCGTACGTCGAACCTTGAAATTTCCGATTTCGACCTTGAAATGTTCAGCAAGTTTTTTTGCCTCATTTAAGCCTACAATAATGTGAAAAAAAAATAAAAAAAATATTAAAGGTTTCTGAGATATAAAAAATTTGACCTTGAATTTTTCGATTTTGACCTTGAAATGTTTCGCAAATTTTCTTATCTGATTTTATCCTACAATAATCTGCAAGAATTTTTTTGATATTGTGCAAGGTGGCTGAGATAGAAAAGTGGGGTTTGTCCTTGTCCACCCCCTTTTTTGCCAGAAGGAGCATCTAGCGGGATATAGGATATATGCAGTTTTGTTTAAGATACCTTGAAGATTAATTTTTGTGGAAATGAAAAAAATCGTAGTACCCATTTTTGAGCCCCTATACGAAAAAAAATTCTTTTGGCAATAACTTGACCTTGAAGGATCGTACTTTTACACATTTTTTCTAGAACACTTTTTTGGACTCAGGGGGTGTCAAAACGAGTTTCTGCATTTTTTTCCGAAAAAAGTCGGATTCCAAATATTTTTATATGCCATTGGGGTCGTATATAAATTAAACTACATCGCAGGGAGAGCGAGGTGTGAATTTATATAGGACTGTTGCTTAACTACATTTTAATAAAGCTTTTCGGAGATATGAAAAATTTGACTTTGAAATTTCTTAATTTTGACCTTGATTTTTGTCCAAAATTGGTACTTTTATTGAGATTATCAATAATGTAGAACATCATAGTACCCTAAAACACATAGTATTTGAATTAAACATTTTCATTATAAAAATATGACTTTGAGTTTTCAAAATTTGACCTTGAAATGTTCAGCAAGTTTTCTTATTTTATTTATTCCTACAATAATGTGAAAAAAAAATTTCAAAAATATTTAGGGTTTCTGAGATTTGAAATTTCCGATTTCGACCTTGAAGTGTTCAACAAGTTTTTTTGTCTCATTTAAGCCTACAATAATGTGAAAAAAAAAATTCAAAAATATTAAAGGTTGCTGAGATATAAAAAATTTGACCTTGAATTTTTCGATTTTGACCTTGAAATGTTTCGCAAATTTTCTTATCTGATTTTATCCTACAATAATCTGCAAGAATTTTTTTGATATTGTGCAAGGTGGCTGAGATAGAAAAGTGGGGTTTGTCCTTGTCCACCCCCTTTTTCGCCAGAAGGAGCATCTAGCGGGATATAGGATATATGCAGTTTTGTTTAAGATACCTTGAAGATTAATTGTTGTGGAAATGAAAAAAATCGAAGGACCCATTTTTGAGCCCCTATACGAAAAAAAATTCTTTTGTCAATAACTTGACCTTGAAGGATCTGATCTCGAAAAATCGAAGATCCTATTCTTATATTTTTGTTTAATAGTTTACAAAAAAATTTCATACAAATCGGTCCAGTAGTTTAGAAGTTTTTTTTTCGACCATTTTTCTATAGTACGGCGTACGGCGTACGGACGTACTTTTGCACATTTTTTCTAGACCACTTTTTTGGACTGGGGGGTGTCAAAACGAGTTTCTGCATCATCAACTTTTTTTTCCGAAAAAAGTCGGATTACAAATATTTCTATATGCCCTTGGGGTCGTATATAAATTAAAAAATATGGGTTTCTTATTTTTTCTCTTACTACTTTAAATACAATTTTCAGAGAAATCGGCCCAGTAGTTTCTGAAATGTAACTTTCGATTTTTTTGTTAATAACTCGGCATTTAAGTATCTGACCTTGAAAAAAAAATGGTGGGTCTTTTTTTTTGCCTTTACTTAACTGCGTTTTTTGTCAATAACTCGGCTTTGAAGCATCTGACCTTGAAAAATAAAAAAACCGCCTCGTTATATTTTTGTATAATATCTCACCAAAAATTTTCATAGAAATCGGTCCAGTAGTTTCGGAGATAAAAGTGTCGATTTTAACGGCCAAAATCGTATGGCCACCATAGTAATTACAACAACAAAAAAACGCACATTTTTTCTAGACCACTTTTTTGAGCTCAGGGAGTGTTAAAAAGAGTTCCTGCATCGTCAACTTTTTTTCCGAAAAAAGTCGGATTACAAATATGTATATATGCCCTTGGGGTAGTATATAAATTAAAAAGATTTTTATTTTTTGAGTTAAGGACAACTCTTATCCAATTATTATTATTTTAAAAATTTTGGTAAAAAAATTTATCAATGCAAAATGTAAAATGAAATATTTCTTGATTACCTAAAGAAATTTTTTTGAAAATACATTTTTAATTACATTAAATATACAAATCACATATACAAATTAAAGCAATTGCCTATCACGTTTGATGTGATTTTTGTATGTTTATTTATTTGTGTGTGTTTAAGCAGATTTTACACACTGTTAGAAGTCGGGCTCAACATAGTATAGTAATGTATTGTTAGATTATAAGGTATTAGTTTGTAAGAACCAATAGTTCTTAAAATAGTTGTACGGAAATAATATGTTTACAGTTATATCGGACCATTGGCGACGGATGCATTTACAACTAAATTGTATGTTGTCTGAAAATGCATGCCGGTCGTTAAGAATATGACGGACTTATTATGGTTTTATTATGGTCGGCTAAAAATGATGCATCATAGCAACCAGAGGTATGCCATCGACTTGAAGGGAATATAACGAAAACTGGTAGATGATCTGTTTGGGATATTTCTCCTCGTATTAAAGGGTATAAAACCAGGATCAAGAGGTGATTCGGTCTCTTTTGTGTTTTGTATTTCCTTGCGAGGAAAGTTTAGCACTTAGTTCTATTTTTTATTTGTTTTGTAAAGTCCTTGCGATGAAAGTTTAAACGATGAACCTTTGGAGTGAGTAGAGTTTTAACAAAACTTTGTTTTATGTTTATTTTTATATAATTATAAATTTTTTTTTCGTGTAAAGTAAATTAATTTTTATAAAGTGTACTTATTTTAAAAAGAAGTGTGCTAAAACCTTCAACACTATACAAAAACTTTTTTCCGTAACTAATTTTGGAACTACCAATTACCGGGTTAACACCTATATTATATCAACCTATATTCCATAAAGCACTGTAAGTAAGTAAATGCAAAACTAAATAAAGAAACTAAAATTCGGCATGTAAATATAAAATAATGTTTTTTATTTTAGCAACGGCAAAATATAAGGAAGGATTAAGAAAAGAAACAAAAAAATTAATAAAATTTAACAAAAAAAATACTTGCTGCTTAAAACAAAACAAATAAGCTATTGCAAATTTTGATTAATAAATAAATAATAAAAAATTGACATGCCAACATGTTTCTTTATAAAAAAAACTACATCGAATTGAGAGCGAAGTGTGAATTTATATACGACTGTTGCTTAACTACATTTTAATAAAGCTTTTCGAAAATATGGAAAATGTGCCCTTGAAATTTATGAATTTTGACCTTGATTTTTGTACAAAATTGGTTCTTTTATTGAGATTATCAGTACTGTAGAACATCATAGTACCCTAAAACACACAGTATTTGAATGACATATTTTCATTATAAAAATATGACCTTGAGTTTTACAATTTTGACCTTGAAATGTTCAGAAAGTTTTCTTAATTTATTTAATCCTATCATACAATAATGTGAAAAAAAATTTCAAAAAAATTTAAGGTTTCTGAGATATAAAAAATTTGACCTTGAATTTTTAGATTTTGACCTTGAAATGTTCCGCAAGTTTTTTTAACTTATTTTTTACTACAATAATCTGAAAGAATTTTTTTGATATTGTATAAGGTGTCTGAGATAGAAAGTAGGGTTTTGCTTTGTCCATCCCCTTTTACTTCAGAAGGATCATCTAGCGGGATATAAGACATATGCAGTTTTGTTTAGAATACCTTGAAGATTAATCATTGTGAAAATAAAAATAAACGTAGGACCCATTTTTGAGACCCCATGCAAGAAAAACTACACTTGGCAATAACTTGACCTTGAAGCATCTGACCTTGAAAAAAACAAGAATCACATTCTTATATTTTTTCAATAACTTACAAAAAAATTTCACACGAATCGGACCAGTAGTTTAGAAGTTTTAGAGAAATCGGTCCAGTAGTCTTCAAGCATCTGACCTTGAAAAAACTACATCGCAGGGAGAGCGAGGTGTGAATTTATATACGACTGTTGCTTAACTACATTTTAATAAAGCTTTTCGGAGATATGAAAAATTTGACCTTGAAATTTCTTAATTTTGACCTTGATTTTTGTCCAAAATTGGTACTTTTATTGAGATTATCAATAATGTAGTACATCATAGTACCCTAAAACACATAGTATTTGAATTAAACATTTTCATTATAAAAATATGACCTTGAGTTTTCAAAATTTGACCTTGAAATGTTCAGCAAGTTTTCTTATTTTATTTATTCCTACAATAATATGAAAAAAAAATTTCAAAAATATTTAGGGTTTCTGAGGTACGTGCGCCGTACGCCGTACGTCGAACCTTGAAATTCCCGATTTGGACCTTAAAATGTTCAGCAAGTTTTTTTGTCTCATTTAAGCCTACAATAATGTGAAATAAAAAATTTAAAAAAATTAAAGGTTGCTGAGATATAAAAAATTTGAAATTGAATTTTTCGATTTTGACCTTGAAATGTTTCGCAAATTTCAAAAAAATTCTTTTGTCAATAACTTGACCTTGAAGGATCTGACCTCGAAAAATCGAAGATCCTATTCTTATATTTTTGTTTAATAGTTTACAAAAAAATTTCATACAAATCGGTCCAGTAGTTTGTTATTTTCGACCATTTTTCTATAGTACTTCGTACGGCGTACGGCGTACGGATGAACTTTTGCACTTTTTTTCTAGACCACTTTTTTGGACTCAGGGGGTGTCAAAACGAGTTTCTGCATTTTTTTCCGAAAAAAGTCGGATTCCAAATATTTCTATATGCCCTTGGGGTCGTATATAAATTAAATAAAAATGGGTCTCTTATATTTTTCTTTACTGTTTTTAAAAAAAATTCAGAGAAATCGGTCCAGTAGTCTCTGAAATTTAACTTTCGAGTTTTACTACATTTTTTTTAATAACTTGGCCTTGAAGCATCTGACCTTGAAAAAAAATTTGTAATCCGACTTTTTTTCGGATAAAAAGTTGATGATGCAGAAACTCGTTTTGACACCCCCTGAGCCCAAAAAAGTGGTCTAGAAAAAATGTGCAAAAGTACGTCCGTACGCCGTACTATTGAAAAATGGTGTACTATGGTGGAAAAAAAAAACTCCTAAACTACTGGATCGATTTGTATGAATTTTTTTTGTAAAGTATTAGACAAAAATATAAGAATAGAATCTTCGATTTTTCAAGGTCAGATCCTTCAAAGTCAAGTTATTGATAAGGGAATTCTTTTTCGTATAGGGGCTCAAAAACGGGTCTTACGATTTTTTTCATTTCCACAACAATTAATCTTCAAGATATCTTAAACAAAACTGCATATACCCTATATCCCGCTATATGCTCCTTTTGGCGAAAAAGGGGGTGGACAAGGACAAACCCCACTTTTCTATCCACCTTGCACAATATCAAAAAATTCTTTCAGATTATTGTAGGATAAAATATTATAAGAAAATTTGCGGAATATTTCAAGGTCAAAATCGAAAAATTCAAGGTCAAATTTTTTATATCTCAGAAACCTTTAATATTTTTGAAATTTTTTTTTCACATTATTGTAGGTTTAAATGAGACAAAGAAAAACTTGCTGAATATTTCTAGATCGGAATCGGAAATTTAAAGATTCGACGTACGGCGTACGCCGCAGGTATCTCAGAAACCCTAAATATTTTTGTATTTTTTTTCACATTATTGTAGGATTAAATAAAATAAGAAAACTTGCTAAACATTTCATGATCAAATTTTGAAAACTCAAGGTGATCAAATATTTTTATAATGAAAATATGTAATTCAAATACTGTGTGTTTTAGGGTATTATGATGTGAAAAAAAAGTAAAAATGACGGTGAAAGACGTACATAAAGTGAAAAGAACGATGACATAAATATAGGTGTTAACCGGGTAATTGGTAGTTCTAAATTAGTTACAGAAAGAAACCTTCGTATAGGGAAAAAAATAACCTACTAAAATGTGTGTGTGTTTTCGATTTTGACTCATCGGGATGATTTGACAAGAGGAAATTGTGTACCGGGTTGGTCGATGACCAATCAAATAATTATGACCCCATGAGATTTTATTTTACCGAGAAAGAGGATGCCAGAATTTCAGGTTTAATAATTCAGGTTAACTTGACTTTGGGAGTGTGACAATGGGATTATGGCCAGTCAGAATTTAAATTTGAATCGGTGTCGAGTTTCTGAGTTGCCGGGATTTCAGTTTACTTATTGAGTGTTATAATTGTGGCTGACTGTATGTTTGATGAAAACAATTTCGGCCCGTAGGTTGCCGGGATTTTGCTCCTTCGAAATTTTATTTTCCGAAGATTTTGACTACGAATGGATGTTATACTGTTTATAAAATGTGTGTTTCAACTATGCATAGCGCCGACGAATGTCTCAAATTAATAATTTTAAAACATAACCCCACCGTAGCAACTAACAACACCTCAGAGTCCCGAGGTACTTTTTACACATTTGCTGCGTTAGGGATTCAGTTTTTCCGCTTTTTGAATGGCGTAAAGGGGAACAATCATAGCACTTATATTCATACATTTTTGTACATACAAGCAAAGGTAACAACTAACAACTAACAATTTGTTACAGAATCGCTCTCTTGGTCTTCTCAGATAGTATAAAATAAAAGTGTGTCAGAAGAGTATGGTTTATATTTGGAAAACTTTAATACAATCAATTTTATTTGGCCTTAGGAAATATTATTGTATCGCCATCTACGAAGACCTGTTGAGCTTGAGAAGGGTTCATCAAGTTCATCTTTTTCTTCTCCTTGTTCAAATTTTTTTGAATTATTTTCTTCTTCCTCCTGCCCAGATTCTTCCTCAGATTCCTCTTCAGATTCCTCATCTTCGGATACAACAACTGTTTTCTCATTAAATATTACAAATGGTTTTGAATTAAAATCTTCAACTTCAGGTTCTGAAATTGTCCATGAAAGTCGTTTCGAAGAATCATTTGTCGTAGCGGGTATGACGTCTTCTTCATTTTTTAAAATTGGATCAACGGCTTTTGATTCCTTGTGCATTATTTCCTCTCCTGCGTGATTTATCGTATTTGTTAAATTGTTTTCTAAACTCATTCTACGCAATACAATTTGGTTAATTTTCGCCATGGGAAAATCAAACAGTATTGATATCAAAACAGCCAAACTGATAATAAGTAGAACTTCCACAATATCAACCTTTAAAGAAAGCAAACACAAAATCTGAATAGTCTGCTAAATTAAATGCATTACTTTTGTATACACACCACTAATGACAGATTAAAATTTTGTGATGCATGCGAAGTTCCAACAAAAGAAAATACTACCAGAAACTGTACCAAGAGTATAGAATACGAGATTTTACTAAAAAATGCAAATAGTTTTGCTGAAAGAAATGTGTCCAAACAGCCTCCGAAACCATTAAAGCAAGCAAAAACAATCCACGATAATCCCAAAGACCAAATTATCGGTGCCCAGGCAGCATATTGGGCCGCTTCCGTGGGTTCATAAATATAGTCACGATGCGATAAATTTAATGGAGTCCAGAAGCACCATACAATCATTAGTCCCGAGCTAATCCATCCTGCCCATTTAATTCCTTTCGGAAGCTCAGTACCTTTGGTTTGTTTCAAGAAGTAGCCGGTGCTGAAACCTATTAAATATGTGGTTGATCTATGCAGTGTATTGCCGAATGACCAGTTCATCGTTCTATAAAGTTGACTCAATCTGCAATGGGTGTAAAAATTGATTACATTCCTTACTTTAACATTTTGATGGTTCATTATTCACTTCATGCCATAAAAAACGACATACGATAGACGATCACGAACTGTGCTAGAATATCGCACTCCAACTGAAAATGCCAAAAGAATTCCATAAATTGCAAACCCAATGTCAGGTTTGACACGCAATAACCAAACCAAAATTGGTGTAACAGCAAAGAGTTGTACAAGAATTGCCACGTCTTGTAAATGCGGTGCACATTGAGTTTCGAATGGTGATAGATTTTGTATATTTAAAATATTACGCCATAAACCTTGCTTGCAAAGCTTGGAATTCTGTATAACTAGATCACCCCATTGAGGACCTTTACCAATATGCGGCCATATCCAAGCAGTGAACATAAGAACGCATATCAACGCAGGCAGAACCCTAAAACAATTACAAAAAGTTTTAAATAAACATTTAAAAAAAAAAATAATAATAATAAAAATTGCTCTTCGTTTATATGTACGAGTATGTACTATATGAGAAAATCACAACTTTTATATCGAAATAGCCTTTAAACGTAATTAATAGGATTAAGGGGACAATTCTTGAATAGGGATGATTAATAATATTATAATTAATAAGCCTTTGTTGGCTGCGTAACCGTTTAACCAAGGCGCAACGCAGAGCGAAGCGAAGCTAATCAAAATATTAAACACATTGATTTATATGAGAGCTCCCTAAATGAGCGCGCAAAGTTGCGCGTAAAAATTGAATATTTTCATTTATTCGCTCGCTTTCGCCCGGCTCACTAAATTTTGGATTTTCGAAAAATAAATATTATATGAATAAAAGCGCAAATTTTATATATATTACGCATGATTAAATTTTATTACCCATTTAGTCCAAAAGACGGTATTTCGATTTTCCAATTTTTGATTAGTAAAAAACACCTCACGAAGAAATCTGCCAATAATTCAGCGATTTTTTGCGATAATGAAGTTCGTCAAATATGTAAAAATTGATACAATCCTGTAAAAAACACCTCACCAAAAAATTCAAGCTTAATTTTGAGGTTTTATTACGGTTTTATAGTAAAGATTTTTTTATAATCACATCCAAGTCGGAAATTTCATAAACGTGGGAAAAAACAAAATAAAGTTGCTAAATTTTTGTTGTATTTCCTTTTATAAAGTTGAGAGATATATTTCAAAAGAAATATAATTTTTTTTAGAAAATTAAAACTATTATGAACTAGAGTTGTAACGTTATTCACAGAACCTATTATTGAGAAAGGCTCTTCATATAGAGCTATCAGTGCATGTTCTCAAAATATGATATAACCGGTGATTAAAATCACTATATTCATCAGCATCACTATATAGTAGAGCCATTCACTCAATATCGGATCGTATTCGTATATGCAGAGCCCCTCCGTCAATCGCGTATCGTATTGCGTATACGACAACCGAATCACCGTTCATTTCAAGCGATATTAGGAAAAAACTGAACGGTTCAAAACGGCTCTGAAAAAAAAGCGTGATTTAACACGACTAGTAATAACTAACCGAAACAAAAATGTTGTTGATTTTTGGCCATATTTTTAAATACACCCGAGAACAGAGCGCTTCATTTTGATATTTAATTTTACATATTTGATAATAATTATATATAATTATTAAATAAAAACTACTCAATACTTTTTTTTTACAAATCCAAAAAACAAATGCACACAACGAAAAGTTTGCAAATTTTCCTAGGAAGCGCTTTATGCAATAATTGAAACAAAAGAAGATATAGATATAATTTCTGTTCAAGTGTTTGTCTAAAGTTGTTTTAGTAAGATTTTTAATAACGATTTATGTTTTTTATCATGTTTTAATAGTATATTTTTAAAATTCGTAATTTATTTAGCGGTTTATTTTCACTTATAATATATTAATTAGCATAAATCAACAAGTTTTAGGCCTTTTGATAACGAAATGAACTAGAAACTTGAATATTTCGATGACACTACACGCACATTGGTCATCTTAAAAAAATTAAATTCGCATTTTATAAATGAAATTTGACAAAAAACGCAATGAAATGAGTTATGTGAGTAAATAAACACCTAACAAGTAAATTTCAAAAACTGTTACAATGTCAAAATTGAATTAGTTAACTAATTATTAATTATAATAATTTTATTGTGTGTATGAACACAAAATTTAATTAGTTTGTGTTTAAGCTAGAAAAGATGAGAACGATGCACAAATATTTCAATAGCATTTTAATATATTTTCCTATCTAGGGTACATATAATCTATGGTCTAAATCTAGTATATTACAAGCTCACATTTTATTCATATTTTCTATCGTTTTTAATTTATATACGACCCCAAGGGCATATAGAAATATGTATTTGTAATCCGACTTTTTTCGGAAAAAAAATTGATGATGCAGAAACTCGTTTTGACACCCCCTGAGTCCAAAAAAGTGGTCTAGAAAAAATGTGAAAAAGTACGTCCGTACGCCGTACTATAGAAAAATGGTCGAAAAAAAAACTTCTAAATTACTGGACCGATTTGTATGAAATTTTTTTATAAACTATTAAACTAAAATATAAGAATAGGATCTTCGATTTTTCGAGGTCAGATCCTTCAAGGTCAAGTTATTGACAAAAGAATTTTTTTTCGTATAGGGGCTCAAAATGGGTCCTACGATTTTTTTCATTTCCGCAACAATTAATCTTCAAGGTATCTTAAACAAAACTGCATATATCCTATATCCCACTAGATGCTCCTTCTGGCGAAAAAGGGGGTGGACAAGGACAAACCCCACTTTTCTATCTCAGCCACCTTGCACAATATCAAAAAAATTCTTGCAGATTATTGTAGGATAAAATCAGATAAGAAAATTTGCGAAACATTTCAAGTTCAAAATCGGAAATTTCAAGGTTCGACGTACGGCGTACGGCGCACGTATCTCAGAAACCCTAAATATTTTTGAAATTTTTTTTTCACATTATTGTAGGAATAAATAAAATAAGAAAACTTGCTGAACATTTCAAGGTCAAATTTTGAAAACTTAAGGTCATATTTTTATAATGAAAATGTTTAATTCAAATACTATGTGTTTTAGGGTACTATGATGTTCTACATTATTGATAATCTCAATAATAGTATCAATTTTGGACAAAAATCAAGGTCAAAATTAAGAAATTTCAAGGTCAAATTTTTCATATCTCCGAAAAGCTTTATTAAAATGTAGTTAAGCAACAGTCGTATATAAATTCACACCTCGCTCTCCCTGCGATGTAGTTTTTTCATCTTCTATAATAAGTCTATGGATCGTCTGCTGCATTTTCTATCTATGTATGTGGCTAAAGCTTCTTCTTTAAACTTCTGTTTACAGAGGATAATCTGCGAAATGCAGCTTTGATGTGAGTAGCTCTATGTGGAAATGTTGTAGTCATTTCCTTGATTAGTGATGTTGCGTCTCTATATAGTGATACTCCTACTGCAGATACCAGTTCTCTCGCACTGTTATTTTTTACCAATTCAATAGTCCTTCTCATTTTGGTTCTGTAATTTGCTTCAATGAACACAACTTTTGGGCGACCTGGACCAACTCCAACAGTTCTTGACGTAGATGGCATCATGTCACTTTTTGATGAAAAAATCATATTGGCCTCCAGCCAATTTTTAACGAAAACGTAGTTCTATGATATTCTTGCCATTTCTGCTCAACCTTGATAGTAAAACTCCTCATTTTCCTCTTCATAGCACCTTTTACAGAATCGAAATGCTGAATAGTGCGTTCCAATAACTTATTATTTAGTGACTCGTTAATGCATTCGCATATCCACACTTCAAACAAAATTGCACGAGAAATTTCACACATTGTATCTGAAAAAGACGATTAAATTAAAAAATTGCAAATATATGCAATATATTGAAAAGCACTTACCTTTATCTAAAAAATCCTGTATTCACTTTTTTTTGTTTAAACACGTCTGTATCGTATGCATAATGCACTTAAAATCGTCAATGAAATTTTTTTTTTGTTTACCTGTACATATGCCCACTTTGTAATTGCAGATACACAATGCCATAGTTAGTCAGGTTGGCTAGGTTAACGCTAACTGTGCTACTCAATGTACTTATGTGGTTAGTTAAAGTTAACTTTCTTAACTCCACGATTTTGAATAGGTAAATATTTAACCATTCGGCATTCATATAATCCCATTTTTGGAACAGTCGATTTGCTCTGTTGTCGATTTACTATAGACATATATAATTGTTTGAATATTTTGATTATTGACACCTCACGAAAATAAATAAATTATGATGTATAAAAACAAAATGAAAAACAATAGCGCAGCATTGCTAATAGCACTGCATTTGTACAAATAGCGCTGCGTTTGTGCTGTATTTGGTTACATTTTGTAGTTGTGAATACAAATTTCACAACGATATATCTTTGATTTTATATGTAACTATATTTAACTAACTATGGCATTGTGTAATGGTTAAATAGTTAAAAATGACGATTAACTTTCACTTTATATATATTAAAAATTTGACCTTGAATTTTCCGATATTTTGATTTCGCGAAGTAGTCCTTATTTTATGCCTTTTTAACGCAGGGTTTCAACGTAATTTCGAAAACAGGCTCGTTATTTGGAGTCTGGTGCCCAAACTGAAATAGTGACAATTTATCACCCAATATTGGGTGATAAAAGTTATGGGAACACACTATTTTTGTTATGATATTACCTGATTACTCTTCCTATGATAATACGCTTCCATGGAATCGAAGTTCGGTTTTCCATTGTACTATATATGCTAAAAGCAGCCAATGCACCGCTTATAAAAACAAATGTGTCCATGTAGAGAAATGGTACCCGTATGAAGACAGTTATAGGTGAACTCAAAAGCTAAGTATGCATTAAAATATAAGCATTATATTTATTATTTATTACAAAACAAACCTCTGAAAAATTAGTTCGATTTGCTAGCGGCATGTGCCCCACGCTCAAAAATTTAATGGTTATAAATAGCAAAAGACTTGCTAATGCTTTTAGACCATGAATGCATCCAATATCATTGTCGTTAATCGAAAAAAGTTTCTTTAGTGAATCCTTAACCGAAAATGCCATTATGAACTGATTTACTAGACTTGGAGAATCATGTTTTCTTTCATCACTTTCTTCGCAGAATGTTGTTTTGTCAAATAATGGATTTTCGGAATCCTCCAAATCATTGACAAAACCGTTATTGCTCTCCGCATTTGTAGTATCTACTGGTTTCGGAATTTCCTGTGCATCGGCTAAAGTTACTGATTTTTTTCGATCAGGTGCTAAAAAGACGTCCAGTTTAAGAGTTATCCAGAAATCATTTATCGTCGCAAAGAAAGCCGCTGCACAAGCCAGGCCAAAGTAAAGCCTGCATATAATATATATTATTAGTAATTTGATTTCTATTTCACTCTTTTTAGGCTTTCAACATACATTGCTACAAATGTTTGCCAGTTTTTAAGCAAAGATTGCCATTTAGTCGAGTGTTCAATATAACAATTATCCTCATCAATATTAATTGAGATTTTTATGCCTGTATTGTTGTATGGACTCCATGAATTCAAAAGCGATTGTTCGGCATCTCTATGCGAGCATTTATGTGGAATGCAAAGACCCCATTTGATAGTTGTAAAAGGTGGAAAGAAATGAGAGGGCTGAAAATATAAGAACAACGTTTTCGTACCAGTATACGAGATCGCTTATCATTTATCATGTACGTTGAATCAGACATACATCTCTTAGATTACTTCGCAATAGATTTTTGCCATGTATTAAATGAACTGGTCCCTTCAGCCCTTCATTAATTGCTTTGATATGAATATGTGCCAAACAATATTTTCCTTTAATATTAATAGATTCCTCATCAGACACTTTTACTTTTGTTCGTATTCCGGTACATACATCAAAATGGCCCAGCTGATTTGCATTGCCTAAGAACAATCCAGATGAAATTTTTCCAGATGAGTCTATCACTGTAAAAAAAAAATTATTGTTTTGCATAAAATTCATTAATTTGAGAATGTTATACTTTTAAGCGGCCATAATTTCTGTCCTTTAAGTTGACGTAGAAATATCTGGCCAGCACGCTGACAACTCTCGTCTGACAAAGATTGATATTCGGGGACAAATGAGGGAAAACTATAAAGTAATTTCATCCATTCAGAGGATGTAAGTGTCGGAGACGGCTTTTCCATATCTTCCAATTTATGAAACACTTGAACTTTATCTTCGACAACTGAAACGACTTCATTGGATTTGGTGTTAATTGTTGTCCAAACAGATTGAAATACATTTTTCAGATAGCCGATATGTTCTATATTTGGTGCATTTATTTCCTCAGATTTCACAATAATATTCTTCGGAACAGTATTAATTACATTTACAGATGAGGTTCTAAACCAACTAAAAAACCCACCAACGGATTCAGTTTGATTTTCTTTGATTTTTTGATTTCCAGCTTCATTTTCTTCGGTGACAAATTTTCGTAATAATTTTTCGTGTTTTGTATTTGCGTTTTTTTCTATATTAGCTTTGTTCACTTTTTCAAACACAAATTTGGGTTCTTTATATTCGTCTTGATTTCCCATATCGTCATTTGCTTCATTTAAATTGCTTTTATCATCCTCTTCGTCATCAGTTTCATCATCATCTATATGTTCCACTCTTTCAATTTTGCGAAAAGGTAAATCTCTTGTCGAGGACTTCAATGAAGCTGCTTCCAATACTTTTGACACAGTAAGTTTTAAGCGTGGCTGTAATTTATTGTCATCCTCACTTAAAATATCTCCTCCGCGCAACTTCCATCCCCCACATTTCGCGCAAACCACTAAGAGTATTAATAGTACTATGAAAATAAGTTTCATAATAACAATATTTAGCTACAATCTAATGTCCCGTTCGATCTATATTCGATTCCGATAAATTCTAAAGCGATTTTATTATTGGTCCTTTTTTTCATTAGTGATTAAAATTAAACACATTGATTTAAACTTATTTTGATTAAATCAAAGCAATAATAGCTAAATTATTACAAACATATCAAAACAACAAGTTATTAAAAATTTATAAAGAAATTCTCGGTTATTTAGTACTTTACAGTTTACACCACCTCGACAAAATATCTCACAACTGAATTAAAACGGGATAGTCGTCAGCTACCATTGCGGAAACTGAATTTGTAACGTATGCTGCAAAGAAACCATAAAATAGAAATACGTAATACAAAAATAGAAATAGAGCAAACGCACCATCTGCACTTCATAAGACTAAAATAATATTTTTAAATTGAGGACCAATTTTACATAAGAATATATTTTGGGTTTACGTAAAAGATTTTCGTATATAATATGTAATTTGCAACTTTCTGCTCAACATACAGTTTTCATAACTACAATACAACCCAATAACCAACATATGAAGGGTAAAAACCACGCCGCGAAAAACTCAGCGATTTTTGCGGTAATGTTTTATCTAATACTAGCGGAGGAACCCGTGCGCTGCTCGGACACAACATGTTGTTTATTAAAAGCGTTTTTAGTAATTACTTAAATTCTTTAATATCATAAATATTTGAAGAAAGAATGTCTATTTCTCAAGTT
Source organism: Sylvicola cinctus (assembly GCA_963854165.1). Lineage (NCBI taxonomy): Eukaryota > Metazoa > Arthropoda > Insecta > Diptera > Anisopodidae > Sylvicola > Sylvicola cinctus. The sequence continues at coordinate 21,673,318 of OY974084.1, forward strand.
TTTATGTATTGTAATCAAAGTAAAATTTGAAAACGATGAACGCTATTATGCAAAAATTTCCCAGGTAACAAATTCGGCCATACATGAGCCCATAAATGAGGATATACGGCTGATTATATCACTATTCAATTAATAGTCTAGCATATATTTGATATAAAATATGGAGAGCGATTTCGTGGCCAAACTCTCCTGAAATATTCTATAACTTCATAAAAGAAAAAACAAAAAAAATTTTGCAACTTTATTTCGTTTTTTTCCTCGTTTATGAAATTTCCGCATTGGATGTGATATAAAAAAACTACATCGCAGGGAGAGCGAGGTGTGAATTTATATACGACTGTTGCTTAACTACATTTTAAAAAAGCTTTTCGGGATATGAAAAATTTGACCTTTAAATTTTTGAATTTTGACCTTGATTTTTGTTCAAAATTGATACTATTATTGAGATTATCAATAATGTAGAACATCATAGTACCCTAAAACACACAGTATTTGAATTACATATTTTCATTGTAAAAATATGACCTTGAGTTTTCAAAATTTGACCTTGAAATGTTCCGCAAGTTTTCTTATTTTATTTATTCCTACAATAATGTGAAAAAAAAATTCAAAAATATTTAGGGTTTCTGAGATACGTGCGCCGTACGCCGTACGTCGAACCTTGAAATTTCCGATTTCGACCTTGAAATGTTCAGCAATTTTTTTTTCTCATTTAAGCCTACAATATTGTGAAATTTTTTTTTTTTAAATATTAAAGGTATCTGAGATATAAAAAATTTGACCTTGAATTTTTAGATTTTGACCTTGAAATGTTTCGCAAATTTTCTTCTATGATTTTATCCTACAATAATCTGAAAGATGTTTTTTGATATTGTGCAAGGTGGCTGAGATATAAAAGTGGGGTTTGTCCTTGTCCACCCCTTTTTTCGCCAGAAGGAGCATCTAGCGGGATATAGGATATATGCAGTTTTGTTTAAGATACCTTGAAGATTAATTGTTGTGGAAATGAAAAAAATCGAAGGACCCATTTTTGAGCCGCTATACGAAAAAAAAATATTTTGGCAATAACTTGACCTTGAAGGATCAGACCTCGAAAAATCGAAGATCCTATTCTTATATTTTTGTTTAATAGTTTACAAAAAATGTTCATACAAATCGGTCCAGTACGGCGTACACCGTACGGCGTACGGACGTACTTTTGCACATTTTTTCTAGACCACTTTTTTGGACTCAGGGGGTGTCAAAACGAGTTTCTGCATCATCAACTTTTTTTCCGAAAAAAGTCGGATTCCAAATATTTCTATATGCCGTCGTATATAAATTAAAAATATTTACAATAGTAATATTTTTATAAAACCGTAATCGTGGAAATTGGATAACCACAGAATAATGCTCGAATTTTTTGGCGAGGTGTTTTTTATAGGATCGTATCAATTTTTATATATTAGAAAGTTTTCTTCGTAAGGTGTTTTTTACGAATCAAAAGATGGAAAATCAATTCCCGAGACCATTTTCTCGCGGCCCTCGATTTTTTCCGCAATTTTCTCGATTTTTTTTCGCGTTTCCAAAATTAAATTATATTCGGTTATAAAACATAAGCCTAGTTGATTCCTATACCCGCACGGTCGTTCATATTTTCATATTTTAGTTCCGCGGAAAATCGCGGAATTTTTTTGCGATGTGAATTTTACTAAATTAATAACGACAAATCGATTCCCGACATAGTTTTTGGTAAAAGTAAATTTTTCGCGAACCGCGATTTTTTTCGCGGTTTTTGCGGTTTATTTTCGAGTTTAAAATACGCCTATGTTACTTCTACAATATTGTCAAACACGTGTGTAAAATTTCATAGCGATCATACTGTGAGTTTTAGCGTGATTGAAAGGAATACAAACACGGTCGTTTAGAATGTATATAATAGATAATTACGCGGAAAATAGCGGATTTTTTCGCGACACGCCTTTTTTTAACTGAATAATAAAAAATCGATTCCGGACCACGGTTTTTTTCGTGGTTTTCTCGATTTATTATCGCGTTTCCAAAACACTTCTGTTATGTTGAAAAATACGTGTGAAAAATTTCAGTGCGATCCTATTTCCAGTTCCATCCTGATTGATATCTGACGGCTGAACGTACGTAATTTTTGACGTTTTGTTGTTGATTTCTCCGATCGGATGGCGAAATTTAAATTTTTTTAATATTTCTCGGCTACATCTTTTTCTCATTTAGAGCATAATTTTTTGATGACTCTCACAGGTTTCCAATTTTCGGTAATAATTATGATCGGGAATTGAAATGTGCGAGCGCGTTCTTTGATTTCAAGAGAGCGCTAATATATATTCCTATCGGATAAAACGAGTAATTCAGTTGGAATGAAAATATTTGCCAAGCTTTCAACCCAGCTCATACTCAGAAGTAAAACTCAGTATAGAAACTATAGATCATTGTAATAAGATCAACTACTGGCAACACATTTTGTACAGAAAAATCTTCGGCAATATATATTTTATAAATAATGAATACATAAGTTCATACTTACATACCTACCTTCTCGTGTACACTATCGCTTGCAGTGCGTATACAAAATTTGTGAGGCATCATCACAGCAATACTGCGGGCTGAGCACATACTCTTTTTTTTTTCTCCTTCATCGTGTGATAAGAAAAATGTATTTTCCTACGTTTTATTCTGTACATTCTACATATACCAATATGGTTATACGTATTATCGGTTCAATTAGGTTTTACTCGCATTTCCTTGCATTTATTGAGTTATGAGTAGTCGCTCAAAATCTTTTGTTGTAAAAGGTCGTGATTGCTGATATACGGAGACTGTTTATCGAGTTCAATATTGTACATTTTAAAACACAACACACTAAAACACGTCGTAATGATAAGTTTTACTATTATAAGCTTTTAAATTCTTTTGTGATTATTGTTTTGTGTTTTAAAATGTGCAATATTGAAAAATGATTATTTTGATTCACATGGTCATCGCTTTGTATTTATGTATGTAGTCTATTATAATTCTTTTACATGTATTAGTAATTTTTAGATACAGCGATTTAGGGCCATATACTTCAACGCGTAATCGGAGACTACGAATTTTTCTCGATGGCATATGAAAAATTCGCATCCCCGGATTTTTAAAAAAATGGTATACATCAACACGGATAATTTTAGTACTATTGTGCACAATATTTGTTGCTATTTCTCTTCAACTAAAAGTGATCTATTGGATATATGATTATTGGAGAAAATGTTTTTAAAATGTCAGTTTTTGACATCTAACGGCTGAACGTGCATGAAACAAGTATAAATTATACTTGTTTCATGGGCTGAACGTACGTAATTTTTGACATTTTGTTTCATTCGAATCTGGGGATTCTGACCTACTATTTGCTGGATTCAACGAGTCATAATTCACGGATTTATTCGCCGATTAATCGAGGTTGATGTATACGAATTTCAAATTTTATTCGTAGTCTCGGATTAATTCGCGTTGATGTATATGGACCTTAGTTTTCAGCACTACTACAACCATGCAAACCGCGCTATGTGTGTTTGTGCAATACATACACGGTGCATTAAACAATAATCAACGATAATTAGTAAGCACCGTGGTCTTTTTCTTCGTTTGGCCTTATAATATATATATGCTTGATGGGATATATCCCATCTAGCATATTTATAAGGGAAATATAAAATTTGTCGCAACCATTTTCAAGCTAGTTGTAAATAATATGCACTTGTATAGTTCATTGCATGTGTATTATAAACAATACATACGTAGCGTTTTCGATATGCATGTATTGCACACGCACACATAGAACCACATACAAACATCCTGGCAAAAGCGCTAAAAATGTTGCCACTACATCTAATAAAAAAAAGGCGCATTTTCGGAATATATTATTTTTTATTTATACACATTAATTTTTTTATTTATCCGCGTGTCAATTGGACAGACGGACTTGGAATTGGATTATTTCTTGGATGGTTTTGGGAGCTGAACAAGGGAGTGCTGGATGTGGGTTGTGGCTGTCGATGTTGTGACTGTTGTTGAAGCACTTGTTGTGACTGTTGAAGCTGTTGTTGAGGCTCTCGTTGTGCTTGTTGTTGAGGCTGTCGATGTTGGGGCTGTTGTTGAAGCACTTGTTGAGGCTCTCGTTGGGGTTGTTGTTGTGGCTGTTGTTGGACTGTCGATGTAATTTATATTATATTTATAAAAAAAAAAAGTATCATCAATAATTCTAAATCTAATGTAAAAATACTATCTGCCTAGCGCCACTTTTTTAAAGTATTAATTTGATTGTTAATACAAATTAAAATGTACTCACTTTCTCAAAAACTATGGAGCGCCTTGTACTGCAAATATTATCCTCCAAATTGTATTTTATTCACTGTATTCAAATCTGAAATTGAATTGTTGTGATTAATAATATTATTATAAATTTTTAAAACACAATGAAAATTTACTTACTTTCTCAAAAATTAAGACACTTTTAATATATCACTGCAAAATGATTCAAATATTTGAATTAATTTTTTTAATATTTTTTCCAATGTGTAATTGTGGAGTTTGAAAATTGCGTTGTTTTCAAATATATTCAAAACAGCAATGACCGGCTAAAAATTCAAAGCTTATATATATATATATATATATATCCCAACCAGCATATATGAAGAAAACTATCATTAATGATTACAAGAGCACTCAACCGCTACGTATATAGGCGTATATAGTTGGAATGTACTAGGCGAGCGAAGAAATGTTGGACGACAATTCTTATGTACAATCGTTATGTATTAGGAAATCATTTTAAATTTATACCTACCTTCTCGCTTGCACTGCGTATACAAAATTTGTGAGGCATCATCCACATAGCTATACTGCGGGCCGAGCACATACTCTTTTTATTCTCATTCTTCGTGTGATAAGAAAGATATATTTTCCCACGTTTTACTCGCATTCGCTTGCATTTATTGAGTTATGACTTATGAGTTATGAGTAGTCGCTCAAAATCTTTTGCTGTGAAAGGTTGTGATTGCTGATATACGGAGACTGTACATCGAGTTCAATATTGTACATTTTTAAACACAACATACTAAAACACGTCGTAATGATAAGTTTTACTATTATAAGCTTTTAAATTCTTCTGTGATTATTGTTTTGTGTTTTTAAATGTGCAATATTGAAAAATGATTATTTTGAAAGGCAAAATGGTCATCTGTTTGTATTTATGCATGATAGTATAATTCTTTTTCAGAGATTTCAAAGCTATTCATGCATGCATAAGCGTGTGCCTATCATTAAGGGGATAATATCATTTGTATCTATGAGAATATAGTCTTATAGTTTTGGAACCAATAAATTATGTTCTTCAATTTTATGTTCGGTTATTATTTAACATGGACATGGTAGATATTAATTTGTGTGTTGAGTTACATTAAGTAACTAACCAATTCTTATCATGTGTAACTTATGCTTTGGAAACCAATAGAAATAGGTTATTCAATTTTCTGTGAATTGATTAGAAACTAATGAATTGTACCAAAAAATTTAAGGTGAAGATTTTAAATAAACAAAATTTAATCCGCAATAGCAACTCAGATTGTGTGTATTCTGGTGTTTTTATTTGGGTAGAACAAGCCATAATATTTGAAAGTGGGTACTGGGGCTGCTTTCAGACTCAAATCCAAACACTTAGAAACACATCTAAGTTACTTAGTAAATCGTCAAAAGCAATTGTGCACAGACGGTTACTAAGTGATTTATCTCATAGCTCCAGAATTGTTAAAAAATTATAGTCCAATATGATGATATACCTTTGTAAGGTAAATTAGGCAATATTGGTTTGGTAAACAATAAATCTTAACAAAATTTACTCATGAAGACCCCCAAAAAAATAACCCTAGATGAATATAAATTGAGGGTCGAAAAAAAATTAATCTCTCTACCGAAATCATCGGACAGTCAAATAGGACTCCCATTCCTTTGTATCTTCTAACAAGGCGTGGAGGTTTAGAATCAGCTTGTCGCAAGACAATCGTCGACTTGAAGCGAATAATTCAAATTGCTTCCTCTCCCGCTGAAAAGCAAAATTTCCAAGCTCAACTGAGTGAGCAAAACACAATTTGGAACGTTCTAGTCACAAAAAAGGCGTTTCAATAAAAGTAAAAAGAATAAAATATCTCGCCACCTTAGCCCATTATCCCTTGTTTTTATATTTCAGGGATCACTTACAAGTTTGGTATAAAAACCAAACTCATAATACTACAGAAAAAGAAAAGAAAACTGTAAGTATTAAATGATTGCACTGGTTTGGAATATTGGTCAAAAAACTGTTTTCCTTTATTTCAGTTTTAAATTAATATAGAGAGTTTGGGCCGCAGTCGTTTTAAACACATAGAAATATTTTAGGTATGTTTCTTTCTTTTTTATTTTTATATGGAATTAGCTTCATCAGAGACAATTATTTAGGAGATACGTCATCGTCATATAAGCATATATTGCCGTCGGTTTTAATTCTCAGCCATTCAAAATTTTCGTAATTATCGTCGGCCGTTAAGTTTGGATTTTGAATAGCTTCGGGACTGCAGGGCTGCTCACTGCTGCCTGCTTTATGCTTATCGCCCATCGAATATTTCTTTAAATAATATAAGTAAGGGAGTCGTTTTCAAAAGTAAGTGATTATAGATTTAAATAATTTTTTATTTTTATATGGAATTTGTTTCTAATAAAATTACTAGGCAAAACGAATAAACTTCTTTGATGACTGCTCGGAGGACTTGAGACTAACTTTACACAAACATTCCACTGATTGCCTTTTTAATTTTTATTGTTGTATTTCATTTTTGTTTGTTAAGTAAATTTGAAATGTCAAATATTTTTATTTATTTATTCTTTGTGTGTGTGCTTTAGAATATTGGTAATTTTTTTTATGTTGGCAGCACTGAAAATTCATATAATAGATATATGCATATACTAGATTTTATTTTTCATATAGATATATACATTTAATATTTTTCACATACCTTATCTAGGTTGTCATCCTTCAGAAGTCGACGACATTCGACTTTATCTGCTGAAATTCCTTGGAGGGCCGCAATACACTGCTTAATCTCCTCAGCTGTGGTGGTTGTGGCAGCACGACCCACGTGAAACCACTTGACCGCTTCTACCGCTACAATAGTTGAAGTAGAGCTTTTTCCCACAAAAGTTGGACGCCGTTCCTTACGGCGAGAAACAGTGGACCAACCTTGATTCGGCGCCACTGCCACTTTTTTTTTGCCTGTACTGACGGCGCTACTGACACACTCACAGTGTCAACAACACGAGCAGCATTGTTATTTACATTGTCTTTTGATTTTTGTTTGTTGCCTTTGTTTTTCCTTTTTTTTTTTTTCAATCTGTGCAGCAATCGGCTTTTGGGCCAGCTGCTCAGAGACCGTTATCGTACTGGACGCTTCCTTTGTTAACACAGCAGTATTTTTTTTAAAAATTGTGAACTGATTTTTAAGGTCAGTCACTTCATTCGATACCTTCATTATTGCATCAGATATTTCAATCAAGGCAGATAGGAACTCCTTTAAACCCGTGAGAGGCATCTTTAAGCAGCTGGGGCAGCAGTACCTTAAACTGGCATTCTTCAACGCCGCATTGGCAACGGGTTAGAAATACCTGCACACTCAGCGTGAAACCGCTGACTGCAGAAAAACCCACACTCCACAATGGGAAGAGCAAGTGCACTTTCACATATTCCACACACGTCAGAGGAAGACATTTTTTAAAAGTGAAATATAAACTTTTATAAGAAAAAAAAAGAGAAGAAAAAAAAAATATTTAAATTTACTAAATGTGAAAAGTGAGCTTAAAAAACACGTCCGTCTGTGACAATAGCTAACGGCCAAAAAAAAGACTATTATTTTGTTACTCGGGATTAAACCGGTCGAGATTTAGAAAGTAGAATTGATGATCACGAAATTTTGATTACTGTGATATAGGGGTCGAGTTTTTGCCTCTTTTGAATTTAATATTTTTGCGTTGTTTTTAACGGGTTTTAAGATATTCGGCCTGTCGGAATCTTAGATTTCCGGAATTTTGCATATCCATTCATTTATGTCATAGCATATTGAGGAAAGTGAATGAAGTGGGCCTGAAGTCTGATTACGAATCAGGTCATGAGATAAGAGGTTTTATCAGATGTCTCGCTGCGCTTTCACATGTTCCTGTCGATGACGTTTACCATGCCTTTGAGGTTCTGGTGCAGTACATGCCAAGTACTGACATACATTCGCGGAAGGCGTAGACCAGGACGTGGAGAAAATTACTCAGCAGCGGTTTTTCCTCTGCCTCTTTGGAATCAGTTTGAGTCAGCGGGGGAAGGCATTGCCAGAACGACCAACAACGTTGAAGGCTGGCATCACAGTTTGCAAGCAATCTTCATGTGCCAACACCCGACTATGTGGACATTTCTGTGCGGCATACATCGGGAATGCAGTATGAGCAAAGCCGCATATTTGCAGGCCACGACTGGTGCTGTCTATGTCGGAAAGAAAACGTATCGTGATCTGAAAGCTCGTGTTATGCGAGCAGTGGCTGCATATGGTGAAAGTGACATAGTGACTTACTTGCGTGCAATCGCGCATTTGTCACATTCTTAATTAAATACTCTATTGCTGATTTCGTTATTCTTTGTGTGAACTGTTTTGAATGATTCTGTGTTGTGTATAATTAGTATTATATAGACTCTATTTGTGATGTTGACTGTAATTAAAAAATAAAATGGAAAAAAATGGCCAAAAAAAGACCACGAAATTTGAAAAAAAAAACAAAAAAAAAACAATGAGGAAGGGTTTCTATAATAAAACCCCGGTGAATCGTCCACCGATGAAGCGTCCTAATTATGAAACGTCCGCCGATGAACAATCCACCGATGAACCATCCACCCGATGAACAGTCCGCCGATGAATCGTCCGGATACCCATAAAATAACCTACTACAATGAGAGTGTTTTTCGATTTTGGCCCTTCAGGATGATTTGACAAGATTTGATTTCACGGGAAATTGTGTGCCGGGTTTGTCGATGACGGGATATTCTCCAATCACGAGTCATAATTATGACCCCATGAGATTTAATTTTACCGAGAAATAGGATGTTGGAATTTTAGCTTCGTCAGAATGTCAGGTTTAATTTAAGATTATATGTACACAATATCTCTGTAACAACAATATCTCTGTAAATTATGTGTACAGCACCAAACAGCACATAATACTAAACCAGAGGCGTAAGTGTTTCTCGTTTCGTGAAACACCTATAATAATATATATAACAAAACGAATATAAGTTGGAATGCATAAGCCCCCATTGTATCCTGCGCCACTGTAATTTTTAGTAAGATTTTTAATAACAGTTTACGTTTTTTATCATGTTTTAATAATTTATTTTTAAAATTCATAATTTCTTTAGCGGTTTATTTTCACTTATAAAAAAATGAACTAGAAACTTGAATATTTCGATGACAATACACGCACATTGGTCATCTTAAAATAATTAAAATCGCATTTTATAAATGAAATTTGACAAAAAAACGCAATGAAATGAGTTATGTGAGTAAATAAACACCTAATAAGTAAATTTCACAAACTATTACAATGTCAAAATTGAATTATTTGACTTATTATAATATATTTATAATGTAACAGATCACACAGGTAGTTTCAAAGGTCTTCGGATTTTTTTTTATGCATATATGCGTTAAAAAAACGATAAAAATCAAACAGTTTAAGAAAATATCATTATTTTTTTAATTCATAAAAATTATGAAACCCAAAAAAATATTTAAAATGAATTAGAAACTTGCATTTAAAAACAACAATGTGTATTTTTTCCGGCTGTACTAATCTTTTTAAATTCAAAACTGACCAAAAATATGCTTGTTTTTTACCAGCTATGTAACGTGTTGATACACCCAGGCACTGAACATTCTAATTTATGCAATTATTTTAATTAAATTGTTTTAAATGATTAATTATTAAAGTTTGATAAAAGTAAAGACTATCACGAACAATAAAAAAATGTCATGGCTTGCTTGAACCAATCTTGTATGTATTTGACAAATCGAATGTTTTAATCAATACTTCTGTAAGAAAGAGTGAAATAGGAACAACCTATTTTAAATCTCCATCAGCCAGAATAAGGTAGATAGTGCTTACTTATTTGTTGTGTATGAACACACATACAGCCCTATTCTGAACACAGTCACAACTTGCTGTGACTGTCACAAAAGAGAAATTAGTCACAGCTTGTGACTGCGGAGAAATATTGGTATTCTGGTGACAGTCACAAGCTATGACAGTCACAGAAAATAGTCACAGCTTGTGACCTGCTATAGAGTTGGTCACAACAAATATTTTCAGTCACGCAGCGTATCAGTTGTGAATAATAATAAAAAAAAATTAACTCGAACTAAAATATAAAAGTTGATATATGGACGCAATATTGAATTTACTAGTAATTTTACTAAATGAAGAAGAAAACAAGTAAGTACTTTTAACAAATATTCATCAATTATAACTAAAACTATTGATTATAGATCACTGCGACGACAAAAACTTAAAAGTCTGAGAGATTCAACAAATCCCTTTAAAGAAAATGACGAAATTTTTAGACAACACTTTCGCCTTCCAAAAGTAATTGCCACAAATTTGATTGACGAGCTAGAACCATTTAACGTTCAAAACTCAGATATTCCATTTTTTTTTTATTTAAACAATTAAGATGTTGACCGACCGATTAATGTTTTACGGTTTGTGTTTTTTTTTATTTTGATTCAACATAACCTATGTACATTGAAATAGAAATGACATATGACTCGCATCAACTCTCCGCAGTTTTTGGAGAGTTCTTGTGACTCAAATTGATACTGTTGTTCCAGAATACCAAATTCGGAATCAGTCACAAACTCAGTCACAAGAAAAATAGTCACAAGCGCTTGTGACTGTAAAATAGTCACAGCGCCAGAATAGGACTGATACAGTCCTATTCTGGCGCTGTGACTATTTTACAGTCACAAGCGCTTGTGACTATTTTTCTTGTGACTGAGTTTGTGACTGATTCCGAATTTGGTATTCTGGTACAACAGTATCAATTTGAGTCACAAGAACTCTCCAAAAACTGCGGAGAGTTGATGCGAGTCATATGTCATTTCTATTATATAGGTTATGTCTATATCTATAGGTTATGTTGAATCAAAATATAAAAAAACACAAAACGCAAAACATTAATCGGTCGGTCAACATCTTAACAGTTTAAATAAAAAAAAAAATGGATAAAAAAGGTAAAAGAACTTCTCCAGAGCAATTAGAAGCTTATATAAGCTATTTGGAAAGAAGTCCTTCATTCGTTGCTGGAAAAAATACTCCGGAAGATCCGAAATTCATCGATAATTCTTGGCAAGAGGTTTCTGCCCAACTGAACGCCCTTAAAGGACCCGTAAGAACGTGGAAGGAATGGAAATTGGTAATGGTGTAGTAGTTAGTAGTTAATATATATTATTAAATAATATTTTTTTTTAGAATTTATGTCATTGGAAGAACCAGCTAAAATCTCGCGCGCGAAAGAAGAAAGTTGATTCACTTTTAACAGGAGGTGGTAGCAGTTTACAAATTGACGTAACAGATTTTGAAAGCAGAGCACTTTCCATTTTTGGAAAGGTATCAATTACTGGCGATGAAACTATTCGTGCATTAGGATTTCAAGTTTGTGTAAGCATGTTAAAAAAAATTATCACTAATGTATTATTTTATTGTAATTAAAGGAAATCATAGAGCTACCGGACAGCGACAGTAATCATGCATATAATCATAGTGCTGATATCGTCGATTTGTATAATGACATTTCTGAGTGTAGCCGTAGTGTAAGTATAGTATACAAACAACTTGAATTTATTTATTTTGAAATAAATTGGTTACTGTTTCTAGGACATATCAGTGCCGGATAATAGTCATGAACCACCATGTAGTTCGACTCCATTATCGAAAAAACCTGTGCATAGGAAAAGAGCAGCAGGCAGCGTTGCTGAGGTTGCAGAGAAAATATTAAAAATTGCCGAGGAACGGAATGAGTTTGAGAAAAAAATAGCCGAAGAAAGACTTCAAATCGAAAAAAAAACTGCAGAAGCTATGGAAAAAATGGGAGAAGCCCTTTTAATTATGGCAAAGGGTTTTGCTGCAAAAAAATAATAATTTTATTTTAATATTTTTTTTTATTGATTCATGTAAATGTGAAATTATTTTTAAAGTAAAATTAAACTTGCAATCATACTTTGTGATGTACATATTCAAAAATAGTTTTACAATGTATTTATATATTCATTTCTTAATCGCCGCCCTTCGCTTAAATAATTGTCAGCAATGTCAATGGTGTCTTCGTTATTTTCAGAATCTTTTTCATCATATTCGATGATATCATCAAACTCTTCAATTGGTACTGCATTATCAATCAGTATGTTGTGTAATATAGCACAGCTATAAATTATGATTGAAGATTTTTGAGGAGTATAGTGCAAAGTACGATGCTTATGCAAACATCGGAAACGATTTTTTAAAACTCCAAAAGATCTCTCAACAGTATTTCTGGCTTTTATTTGCATTTTATTAAATAATTCCTCTTTTCTGTTTTGTGGATTAAAAATTGGGGTTAAAAGCCATGGTTCCAACGGATATCCACTATCACCGATAAGCCAATTGCATGATCTTGAATCATGATGTTGAATTAAATGGATACGAACAGGAGTTTGGATCCATATAGCTGAATCATGACAGCTACCAGGAAATCTAGCATTTAGTGACATAAACTTTAGGTCTGAATCAACTACCTGTTAAAAAACTTAATGTTTATTTCTCATGTAATTTTATAAACTAACATATTTACTGCTTCGACGTTGATACTATAAAATCCTTTACGATTCATATATAATCGTGCAGGTCTATCAGCATCATCGATGGGAGTAGATATTATTGCGACATGAGTGCAGTCTATTGCTCCTAATACTCCTTTCATACCAAATTTTGTATAAAACCTAAATAGATAATTTATTAAATTAATAACATGTAAATTATCTATTATACCATCACTTTAATTACCCTTCTTTAACCCGTAATTTTTCCTCCATATTCCTACAAAACATGATTCGGTACGCTAATTTTGAAGTTATCATGCTGCAAACGTATTTTATATTCCGCGACACTGTTGGTTGACTCATAGGCAGAAAATAATTTGTAGCTATACATTTTTGATATGATCCCTGGGCCAGAAAATATAAGGTAGATAAAACCTGAATGCATAGGTATTAAATTTATGAACATTTTTTTACATTATAAAAACAACTTACTCTTAAATAAAATGGAATATCTGAGTTTTGAACGTTAAATGGTTCTAGCTCGTCAATCAAATTTTTGGCAATTACTTTTGGAAGGCGAAAGTGTTGTCTAAAAATTTCGTCATTTTCTTCAAAGGGATTTGTTGAATCTCTCAGACTTTTAAGTTTTTGTCGTCGCAGTGATCTATAATTAATAGTTTTAGTTATAATTGATGAATATTTGTTAAAAGTACTTACTTGTTTTCTTCTTCATTTAGTAAAAATACTAGTAAATTCAATATTGCGTCCATTTATCAACTTTTATATTTTAGTTCGAGTTAATTTTTTTTTATTATTATTCACAACTGACACGCTGCGTGACTGAAAATATTCGTTGTGACCAACTCTATAGCAGGTCACAAGCTGTGACTATTTTCTGTGACTGTCATAGCTTGTGACTGTCACCAGAATACCAATATTTCTCCGCAGTCACAAGCTGTGACTAATTTCTCTTTTGTGACAGTCACAGCAAGTTGTGACTGTGTTCAGAATAGGGCTGATAGTATGTGTTTAAGCTAGAAAAGTTGAGAACGATGCACACATATTTCAATAGCATTTTAATATATTTTCCTATCTTGTGTACATATAATTTAAGATTTTAATAATTCAGGTTAACTTGACTTTGGGAGTGTGACTAATGAGATTATGGCTCATGGAATCATTGTCTGGCTTTAGGGTTGCCAGGATTTTAGTTTACTTATTGAGTGTTGTGATTGTGGCTGACGGTATGTCTGATGATAACCCATTTCTGTTTATAAATAGTGTGTCTGTTGCGGCTAAAAGTAGTGACAAGTGTGCCATCACTACTGTATCGATGAGTCACGATTGGAACACAGACATTTATAATTGTCGATGAGGCAGTGTTCAACATTTCAAGTTTCAACAATTAATGGCTCAGTTGGTACGTGGCACTCAAAAGGAAAGCAGGCACTAATTTAAAGTTCTTATATTTACATTTTATTTACTAAAGCTCTTATATTTTATTTTATTTACTCAAGTTTCTTATATTTTATATTTTATTTACTAAAGTTTTATATATTCGTTATAATTCATACTTTCTTATATTTTATATTTTATTTACTAAAGTTTCATATATTCATATTTTATTTACTAAAGTTTATATATTCATATTTTATTTATTCAAGTTTTATATATTCTGTTCATTATCAGTAAAGTGAATAAAATTACGATATAACTACTAAAAATTGCCCGTTAATCAAGTAACGGTCATTCTACCGTTACTAATTTAACATTCTTTAAATTATTCTCGAATTGGAAATAATTTAACATTCTTTAAATTATTTCCAATATAATTTATCATTCTATAAATTATCCATTGTGTAAAACAAGTTTACGAAGTACTGTAACATTCTTTAAATTACTTCCAATAGACAATTTATCATTCTATAAATTATCCATTGTGTAAAACAAGTTTACGAACAATTACAGTACTGTTTCAAATCTGTGCTTTAAACTAACTGTAGATAATTCATCATTCTTTAAATTATCTATATAAGTATTTCAATATAATTTATCATTCTATAAGTTATATTAAAAACGGTTTAAGTTCAGTAATATTCTATTTGAGCAATTATTCTTTATCATATATTAACAAGGAATAAAATAGCATTTCATAAACTTTCCTTGTGTGAATATTTTCTATGAAAAATTTGAAATATACTTTGAAACAGTGAAAACTTGTGCACGTACTAACTACATCAGTAAGTTTTATCAATATAATCATTAATTATATTCTAAATTAAAAATAATATGAAACGCACACCACCATCTAAGTCTACATGCACTTATTGCAAAAAGGATGGAACCGACGAAATGGTTCAATGTTGCAGCTGCAATCACTGGGTGCACAAAGAATGTACAGGCGAAGACAAGAACCACAAAAACCGATTCCAGTGCGTGAAATGCGGTACACTTCCACAAACACGAAGCAAGAAGTCGACAGGTGCGATATCCAAAGAGCCACAGGTATCAAAAGCATCATCATGTGCTCACCTAGAACAGTTGCCTTCACGCCAAGAACACCGAGAGTCTAGCTGCATAAAGTGCGATCAGCTTGATAACGAGGAAATGGTGCAGTGTGATGTTTGCGATAAGTGGATACATTTTGAATGTGCAGGAGTTAATTCCACAATTCAATCTAAGCCATTTAAATACGACGTGTGTGCAATAAAACAAAACAGATTAACTGCTGACAGCATCATCTCCAAAGGCCAGTCTAGAAACACTGAGGCCTCAGCTCGTGCACAGTTGGAACTACTACAGCTACGCCAGGATTATCTGAACAAAAAATATGAGGTATTAAAAGCTAACGTATTGTTAGGATCACGCGCTAGTGGCAGACTGAGTGATCGATCTGCGTCATCAAGAGTGCAAGATTGACTAGAAAGCAATGCAGACCAAACGGAACAAAAGAGAAGGTCCATAAAAGAACTGCAAACATCTGTAGCCGTTCATAACGCGCAAAGTGTTTCGTACCTGTCAGCAAGGGAAAGGCCTTAACACCCGACTGTGCAACTCAATACACCGAAACAGTTGAATTCAAATTCAAATACAAAGATCATTAATTCTCAATATAATACACATATTTATGATTATCCATTTACAAGCGTACAGCAACCCCACAATATAGATGACCAAGGGCAAATGCACACTCAGTATGCATCCATTCAAGCGTTCCCTCAACAAGAGAAACCAACCGAAGTGCAACAATTGATGACAAGGTCCTTATTTTCGCGCGATCTACCACACTTTTCTGGGAGGGCTGAGGAATGGCCGTTATTCATCAGCACATACGAACGAACGACAAGGATGTGTGGCATAACGGATGATGAAAATATAATGAGGCTGCAACGATCCCTTAAAGGTAGGGCATTGGAATCAGTCCAACACAGATTGATGTTTCCAGCGTCAATGGTAATGGATACGCTTCGAATGCTTTACGGCCGTCCTGAATCAATTAAATTTAGCCTTATTAATAAAATTAGGTGTGATTCACCACCAAAAGCAGAGAAATTGGACACAATGTTTGATTTCGCAGTAAGTGTGCAAAATTTACATGCCGTGATGCTTGCTAGTGGTACACATAACAAATCCAATGCTGGTTCAAGAATTGGTTGACAAGCTAACGGCATCTTTTAAATTAGATTGGGCAAAACACATACAATACACATCCGCAAACGAGGTGAGCTTATCTACTTTCGAGATGTGGCTGTCAGAAATAGCCAAAGCAGTAAGCCGCGTATCACACATGTCTTTCCCTCCGTCAATCACTGCGAATCTAATTCGTCATAACCGAACAATGTTGGTACATTCGGTTCAGAGCAAAAGATGCTCAGTATGCGAAAGGGACGGGCATAAACTAAACAGCTGCAATAAATTTAAAAATCTGTCTATTGAGGAGAGATGAAAAAACATCAAAACAAATAAAATCTGTGGGAAATGTCTCGGCAACCATAACTTTAGAAAGTGCACTAACAATAAGGCATGCGGAGTCAGCAATTGCCAACGAAGACATCATCCTCTACTCCATCAAGAATATAAGGAGACTCAAAGTCAAAATCTGGAGGAGATCGTCACCACTCACGTACAGCAACAGTCATTTTCACCAAAAAAGATCCTCTTTCGAATAATTCCAGTAACGGTTCACAATCAAGGAGTGTCGATACAAACACATGCATTCTTGGACGAGGGTTCTTCAGTAACCTTGGTAGAAGACACTTCAGCAGATGAACTAAAAGTAATCGGATCTCCTGAGCGACTTTGCTTAAAATTGACATGTGATACAATAAAGGTTGAAACAAATTCTAAAAAAGTATCCTTTCATATTTCCAGCCAATCACCAAACGCCAAAAGGTATCGACTGAATTATGCAAGGACTACTCAATATCTGAATCTTCGAACCCAGTCGATAAATTTAACAAGGCTGAGAAAATATTATCATCTGAGAGGATTACCGGTGGAGGAATACTCGGAAGCCACACCGAAAATACTAATTGGCCTGGATAATTGGCATGTTGCTGCACCACTGCGCATTAGAGAGGGAAGATCATGTGAGCCGATCGCCACTAAAACGAGATTAGGTTGGACTATACAGGGGCCATGCACAGACGTTGCGTCAAATGTAAACAACGGCAATATTTTCGGTAGTTACCACGTTTGGGAATGCCAATGCGACGATAACATACCAAAACAAGTAAGTCAATATTTTGCGTTCGAGAATATGGGGGTGCAGCTTCCTCTTATACCACTAGAGTCCAAAGACGACGAGAGGGCTAGAAGTATTTTAGACTCACAAACAACCAAACATGGTGACAGATATACAACTTCGCTTCTCTGGCGATATGATAACGTCAATCTGCCAGACAGTCTTCCAATGGCGTGTCGTAGACTCGAATGTTTGGAGAAAAAGATGCGAACGGACCCAGTATTAGCAGACAACCTTCGCTCTGAAATTAAAAAATACCATACGCAAGTTAAACGAGAACGGTTGCAAACCTTTTCCCGAACGTGGTACCTGCCTATTTTCACGGTTCACAATCCAAATAAGCCTGGAAAGTTCAGAATGGTTTGGGATGCAGCAGCGAGGATTAAAAACATATCCTTAAACGATATGCTTTTAAAAGACCCAGACAATTTATCATTGCTGCTTGGAGTTCTCATCCGCTTTCGGGAACGGAAAATTGCAATATGCGGAGACATTTGCGAGATGTTCCATCAAGTGCGGATCAGAGACGAGGACCAGCAGGCGCAACGTTTCCACTGGCGCGATGGAGATACGTCTAGACTACCAGACGTATATGTCATGAAGGTCATGACGTTTGGGGCGACATGCTCACCAAGTACTGCTCAGTATGTCATGAATAAAAACGCAAATGAGGTAAGAACACAGTTTCCGCGAGCAGTTCAGTCCATCACCCAAAACCATTATGTCGATGACATGTTGGATAGCACAGAAATTTGGATGAGGCGATTAAACTGGCCAATGAGGTAAAACACATACATGCAAGAGCTGGGTTCAATATTACCAAATGGGTATCCAATTCGCCGGAAGTGATGACTGCTCTTCATTCCGTACAACCCGATTTGGAGAAAAATCTTAACCTTTCGGACTCATACACAACAAAGGTGTTAGGAATGAACTGGTGCACAAACTCTGACACCTTTAGGTATTCAGTATCGAGGTGTGCCTCTGTCACAAAGGCGTGTGAAACAGAATATATTCCCACAAAAAGAGAAGTTTTACGCGTCCTTATGACTATTTTTGATCCATTGGGTTTATTATCAAATTTTTTAATATTTAAAAAAATTATTTTTCAAGATATTTGGAGATCAGGAATTGGCTGGGACGATAAATTAGAAGCAGCTGAGGTCAAGAAATGGCGGATGTGGACCAGTCAACTTGATCAGGTAGCAACCATTAAAATTCCGAGATATCTTACTATTGATGTATTACAAGATAAGAGGACACTACAGCTTCATGTTTTTGTCGATGCAAGCGAAAATGCGTATGCCGCTGTGGCCTACGTACGCTACAAAACAACTGATGCTTTTTAGTGCCTAATAGTTGCAGCAAAAACAAAAGTAGCGCCATTAAAACCGCAGTCAATACCGCGTTTAGAACTTCAAGCTGCGCTTCTTGGAACACGGTTAGCAAACAGCCTCAAACGAATGCACACCATAATCTTCGACTAAACATACTTCTGGACGGATTCCTCCAATGTGCTTTCCTGGCTAAGAGCAGACCAACGAAAGTATCGTCAATTCGTTGCCTTCCGAGTTGGTGAAATACAAGAATCCACAGAGGTAAATCAATGGAATTGGGTGCCAACAAAAGCTAATGTCGCCGATGAAGCAACTAAGTGGACTGGAGCCCCAGATCTCACTTCATCAAGCAGATGGATAAACGGACCCGAATTTCTCAAAAGTGAATGCAGTGAGTGGCCGCTGGAAAATAAATTTGAAAGCAAGTCCGATGATGAGGAACTCCGAACTTGCAACTTCCATGAGCAAATCGTAATCATTAACCACACAATACTAGACATCAATGTAGATAGATTCTCAAATTGGAATCGTCTTCTACGCACAGTTGCTTATGTGATAAGAGCTGTGAGAATATTCAGATGCCTCAGCAACAAATTACCGAAAACCCTCACACCACTAAGTCCTCTAGAGCTGGAACAAGCCGAAAAGACGATTTGTCGAATAACACAGAAGGATTTCCAAAGTCAAGTTATCAAACTAATGAATGGACAGTCAATCGACAAGAAAAGCCATCTATACAAACTTTCACCATACGCGGAAAGTGATGGAGTCCTACGAATTCGGGGAAGAATTGATGCGTCAAACTCAATCGGGTTCCAAACCAAACGCCCGATCATACTACCTAAAAATAATAAAATAACATTACTAATTGTTGCTTTTTAGCACAGGAAATATCATCACCAAAACCATGAGACCGTCATTAATGAACTACGGCAAAAGTATTGGGTAATAAATGCACGTACCGTTCTCAAACGTGTCAAAACGGAATGCAATCAATGCAAAATAGCGTTAACAGTACCGACTGCTCCCGAAATGGCAAATCTTCCTCAGGCAAGAATGGCGGCATTCACAAGACCATTCACATATGTAGGGGTTGATTTATTTGGACCAATGACTGTGATAGTGGGTCGACGAACGGAAAAGCGATACGGTGTACTATTCACCTGTCTGACCATACGTGCTATCCACTTGGAAATAGCTCACACCCTAACAACGGACTCATGCATTTTATGCCTTCGTAACTTCCAGTCACGCTAAAGAACGCCGCTGGAAATCTATTGCGACAACGGAACAAAAAAAAAAGTTTCTTATATTTACATTTTATTTACTTAAGCTCTTATATTTTATTTTATTTACTCAAGTTTCTTATATTTACATTTTATTTACTAAAGCTCTTATATTTTATTTTATTTACTCAAGTTTCTTATATTTTATATTTTATTTACTAAAGTTTCATATATTCATATTTTATTTACTAAAGTTTATATATTCATATTTTATTTATTCAAGTTTTATATATTCTGTTCATTATCAGTAAAGTGAATAAAATTACGATATAACTACTAAAAATTGCCCGTTAATCAAGTAACGGTCATTTTACCGTTACTAATTTAACAGTGTCTCAACAAAGCAAGGTTTGTGACGGAACGACGTGTCTGAAAGTTGTTCAATAATAAAATTTATTTTCACATTTCACATAAAGTACATGTTTTTTCTTGGGCGTAGCAACTCGCGCCGGGTACCGCTAGTATACCATGAAAAAATAATTGTTTTTAATAAACATTTATGTTTTCAGCGCACTACGCTTTAATATTTATTAAAAATTCAATGTTTTTTTTTTCTTAAGGCCTGCTCACAGAAGAAATAAATTTGATAAAATAATTTTTATAATTTTTGATAAGCGCTCTGATTGGTGTATGTAATTTATTAATTTAAAAAGTAAATTTTTTGGGGCTTTTGCGGTTTATTTTCGCGTTGAATATACGCCTATGTTACAATGAATGTTTGCAAACTGTGTGTAAAATTTCGTGGCGATCCCATTGTCAGTTTTTTTAGACTAGCGGTGGAACCCGTGCGCTGCTCGGACACAACGTATTGTTTTCTAAAAGCGTTTTTAGTAAACACTTATATTCTTTAATATCATAACTCATAAGATATAACTCGCAGGGAGAGCGAGGTGTGAGTTTATATACGACGGTTGCTTAACTACATTTTAATAAAGCTTTTCGGAGATATGAAAAAGGTGACCTTAAAATTTCAGAATTTTGACCTTGACTTCTGTCCGAAATTGTGATTATCAATAATGTACAACATCATAGTACTCTTTAGAGTACTGTGTGTTATTACACACAGTATTTGAATTACACATTTCCATTATAGAAATATGACTTTGAGTTTTCAAAATTTGACCTTGAAATGTTTAGCAAATTCCCTACCTTATTTAATCCTACAATAACATGAATTTTTTTTTTAATTTCTGAAATATAAAAAAACTGACCTTGAATTTTCTGATTTTGACCTTGAAATGTTCTGCAAGTTTTCTTATTTTATTTAAGACTACAATAATGTGAAACAAGTTTTTTTTAAATATGATAGTTCTCATCATTCTGATGTTGTACATTATTGATAATCTCAATTTCGGACAGAAGTCAAGGTCAAAATTCTGAAATTTTAAGGTCACCTTTTTCATATCTCCGAAAAGCTTTATTAAAATGTAGTTAAGCAACAGTCGTATATAAACTCACACCTCGCTCTCCCTGCGATGTAGTTTTTTATATAAGACGAACTTCACTGTCGCGAAAAATCGCGGAGTTATAGGCAGATTTATTCTTAAATAGAACCAATTACAAATCGATTCCCGAAATAATTTTAGAAATAAACTGACAAAATTCCGTTTATAGTTTTACCGACGTTTGAATTTTTATATTATATAATATATTCTAAAACGTATCCGCAGAAAATCGCGGATTTTTTTACTTTTGAAATTAGTCAATTTTGTTTATGTTCCTTTTGTCAAATACGTATGTAAAATTTCGTATTGATCTACTGTTTTAGCCAGGTTGATTTCTATATCCACATGGTCGTTTAGATTTTTAGATTTTATATAGTTCCGCGGAAAGTCGCGGGTTTTTTCGCGTTGTGAATTTTATTAATTGAATACTGACAAATCGATTCTCGCAATCATTTGAACGAAAGTCAGTTTTTTCGGGAACCGCGATATTTTCGCAAATTCCGCGGTTCATTTTCAAGTTTAAAATACGCATATGTTGCTACTAGAATGTTGGCAAGCACACGTGAAAAAATTCGTAGCGAGCCTGCTATCAGCTTTAGCGTGATTGAAAAATATACCCACACTCTCGTTTAAGAATATATGTTATCGATAGTTCCGCGGAAAATCGCGCACTTTTTCGCGACATGACTTTTATCTAAATGACGATATCGATGAAAAACAGTTCGATTTTGACTCCCACTATCGGGTTGGTGAGATACGCTGCACTGCACACTTCACATATTGTATGGTGAGACTCTTTGCGACATTTTTAAATGAGCGACGCATGCTCAAAGACACTTCGTACACTTCGCGAAGTGTACATAAGTTCATCTCGCTCGAAAAAAGTATACCTCTCTCTCACACGACTGATGTGTGCACACTTCATCCCCCACCGATACACTACCCCCTCTCACCAAATCGAAGTGTGCACACTTTGCCCCCCATACATCCGCACTACCCCCTATTTCCCTATGATTACACTATATATATTCCAAAGCCTACTTTGGTATAAATTATATATGTCAAATACATTTTATTGAGAATTTAATTGTTGTTGTTGTTTTTTATTTGTTTACATTTCAAATAATTGTATGATTACAAAACAAAGTTTTTAATTGTCAAAAAATTGTACATACAATAATTATTTAAAATATATATCAAAAATATAAGAACACTCTCCTTACCAATTTGTTTATCTATTCTGTAAATCTCAGTGAATGGATTTATCTTAATTATTACTAAATTTTTAAACTGATGTAATAATTATCTTGTTAAATGAATGCAATTAAAAAAAAAAGGAAAATCCAGATTCTTTTTAACTTACGAGTAAATAATTACCACAAAATGGTTTTAAATATACGGCAAGGAAACGATAACCAACGCAAAACAAGATTCACTGCAATTAAAAATCGCAAAAAAATACAAAAAAATTAAATTGCTTTATTAGGAGGTACTATGTATAAAACACATACTGGAAAGGCTTCAATTTTCTAGAACTTCGAACACTCCGATTCGTGGATATAAATAAGAAGTTTGGACACCCCTACATGAACCTTTGGTATTCGTATTTTCCAGACTCCAGTGCTGATTGATAAATTCATCTGAAAATATATAAAAAAATTAAATAATGATAGGAAACACATTTTTAAAGAGCATTCATATATTAAGAAATAATACCTAATGAGTTCTTCAAATATATATTTCAAGGTCCAACCATAATATGTGCCAATGAATTTCCTTTTCAAGTATCTGATAAATAAATAAATCATGAAATAAAAAGTGTAATATATAAACGTATATGAGCTCCATAAATTAAATTTATACATACAAGTTTGAACTGAAGATTGTAGTTTTTATCTCATCAGTCGTCATTCATCACTCTTTGAATCTACTTCTCGCAGACGTTCCATTGTTCGATAATTTCATTCCCTTTTAAATTGCTGAATATAAACAATTATTAATTTGATACAATTGAGTGGCTTTAGAAAAATTAGGCTAATACTATTATTTAATAAATTGACGATCCACTTGAAAAATGTATAATGAAATGGATAAGTTTTTGTCGCAAAAATCCTCTATCACCTCTAAACCGACCCACAATTATTTACCTGTAAATATGATCGGGAAACATTAAATACAAGTACATATAATAGTATATAATAAATATGTGAGTTAGAAAAAAATCTCAAATTTAATAATTACCAGTTAATAAAATTTTACATATTATTATATATTTACAATTATATTACAACACTGGACTTTCGACTTTTGGATTTTGATATGTACTGAATACATTTTTCTTACGTTCTTGTAAATGAACTGGAAGGACCACACCTCTGATTGGACTTTCGACTTTTGGATTTTGACATGTACTGAATACATTTTTGTTACGTTCTTGTAAATGGACTGGCAGGACCACAACTTTGATTGGACATTCGACTTTTGGATTTTGATATGTACTGAATACATTTTTTTACGTTCTTGTAAATGGACTGGCAGGACCACAACTTTGATTGGACATTCGACTTTTGGATTTTGATATGTACTGAATACATTTTTTTACGTTCTTGTAAATGGACTGGCAGGACCACAACTTTGATTGAACATTCGACTTTTGAATTTTGATATGTACTGAATTCATTTTTTTACGTTCTTGTAAATGGACTGGCAGGACCACAAATTAGATTGGACTTTTGACTTTTGAATTTTGAGATGTACTGAATACATTTTTCCTACGTTCTTGTAAATGAACTGGCAGGACCACACCTCTGATTGGACTTTCGACTTTTGGATTTTGATATGTACTGAATTAATTTTTTTACGTTCTTGTAAATGGACTGGCAGGACCACAAATTAGATTGGACTTTTGACTTTTGAATTTTGACATGTACTGAATTCATTTTTTTACGTTCTTGTAAATGGACTGGCAGGACCACAAATTAGATTGGACTTTTGACTTTTGAATTTTGAGATGTACTGAATACATTTTTCCTACGTTCTTGTAAATGAACTGGAAGGACCACACCTCTGATTGGACTTTCGACTTTTGGATTTTGACATGTACTGAATACATTTTTGTTACGTTCTTGTAAATGGACTGGCAGGACCACACCTTTGATTGGACATTCGACTTTTGAATTTTGATATGTACTGAATACATTTTTTTACGTTCTTGTAAATGGACTGGCAGGACCACACCTCTGATTGGACTTTCGACTTTTGGATTTTGATATGTACTGAATTAATTTTTTTACGTTCTTGTAAATGGACTGGCAGGACCACACCTCTGATTGGACTTTCGACTTTTGGATTTTGATATGTACTGAATTAATTTTTTTACGTTCTTGTAAATGGACTGGCAGGACCACACCTTTGATTGGACATTCGACTTTTGAATTTTGATATGTACTGAATTCATTTTTTTACGTTCTTGTAAATGGACTGGCAGGACCACAAATTAGATTGGACTTTTGACTTTTGAATTTTGAGATGTACTGAATACATTTTTCCTACGTTCTTGTAAATGAACTGGCAGGACCACACCTCTGATTGGACTTTCGACTTTTGGATTTTGATATGTACTGAATTAATTTTTTTACGTTCTTGTAAATGGACTGGCAGGACCACAAATTAGATTGGACTTTTGACTTTTGAATTTTGACATGTACTGAATTCATTTTTTTACGTTCTTGTAAATGGACTGGCAGGACCACAAATTAGATTGGACTTTTGACTTTTGAATTTTGAGATGTACTGAATACATTTTTCCTACGTTCTTGTAAATGAACTGGAAGGACCACACCTCTGATTGGACTTTCGACTTTTGGATTTTGACATGTACTGAATACATTTTTGTTACGTTCTTGTAAATGGACTGGCAGGACCACACCTTTGATTGGACATTCGACTTTTGAATTTTGATATGTACTGAATACATTTTTTTACGTTCTTGTAAATGGACTGGCAGGACCACACCTCTGATTGGACTTTCGACTTTTGGATTTTGATATGTACTGAATTAATTTTTTTACGTTCTTGTAAATGGACTGGCAGGACCACACCTCTGATTGGACTTTCGACTTTTGGATTTTGATATGTACTGAATTAATTTTTTTACGTTCTTGTAAATGGACTGGCAGGACCACAAATTAGATTGGACTTTTTACTTTTGAATTTTGACATGTACTGAATACATTTTTGTTACGTTCTTGTAAATGGACTGGCACGACCACACCTTTGATTGGACATTCTACTTTTGAATTTTGATATGTACTGAATTAATTTTTTTGCGTTCCTGTAAATGGACTGGCAGGACCACACCTCTGATTGGACTTTCGACTTTTGGATTTTGATATGTACTGAATTAATTTTTTTACGTTCTTGTAAATGGACTGGCAGGACCACACCTTTGATTGGACATTCGACTTTTGAATTTTAATATTGTACTGAATTCATTTTTTAACGTTCTTGTAAATGGACTGGCAGGACCACAAATTAGATTGGACTTTTGACTTTTGAATTTTGAGATGTACTGAATACATTTTTCCTACGTTCTTGTAAATGAACTGGCAGGACTACACCTCTGATTGGACTTTCGACTTTTGAATTTTGAGATGTACTGAATACATTTTTCCTAATACCATTTTCTTTGGCAAAAACACAATCAATTTTTTTTCCAGCACTTTTTTGACGTTCGAAAGAATATGAAAAAATTGATTTTTTTTTGAGTTGGTATTAGTATTTTGTTATAGCGTTTACACATTGTTTTCTTTAAATGTACTTAGCGTCAGCTGGTCAGCTGGAAACACAAAAGTAACCTCACAAAAGTTATAATGCGAACAAAGCAGACATCTAGCTAGACCGGATTTAAATCAAATAATAAAATTAAATTAAAAAATGAGTTTACTAAATATTTATGAACTGGTGTTGGAAGAAAATGGAATGTTAAATGTAGAAGATGGAATGGTGCTGGTAAAAAATAAAATTAGTAAGTTACAACGAAAGTTATAGAAGTAGTAGGTACTGAGTAGTAATAATATGTTAAAATTCATTTATAGCTAATGAAGTAATACAAATGGACTTTCCTACGGCTAAAAGTTATTTTAATATAATGGATTCCAAAACATCTAGTAAGCATACACAACATATATGATTGAATAAATAATACCTTATTGAATATTTCAGAAATAAGCGAAGAAACAAGAGTTGAGGTCGGAAATGCAGAAGATATACTACATGAAAATATAATTGAAGTTAATAAAGGTAATAATATTTTTTAAACATATACTGAATAAACATATATTTTTGAATCTTTTAAATACAGAAAATGAAAATAATAAAATTAAGTGGGGCGATGGAGAAACAAAGTTCATGCTGAACAAATTTGCTGAACTGGTGGACCATATCGGACCATTAAGAAAATACCGAACGAAAAAACAAATGTGGAACGAGTTGGCTAGAATTGTAAGCGAGCAATTTAACCTTACAATTAATGGTGTACAGGTAGAAACACGTTACCGCTGCGTTATGAAGCGAATAAAAAAAATTATAGATAACAACAGAACCAACGGTGCAGTCAGGGTCGATTCCCCTTTTGAACAGGAAATAAATTCGATAATTCAAAAAGACGATTCGCTGTGTCCGGAAAATGCTTTAAGTCCCGGAGTGATAGTAATTTAAAAGAGAAAAGTAGTTTTTTCCCATTAACAAATAGCACTGCCCAGCCTTCAACATCACAAAATCGTACTTCGACACCTACAACATCAACGTCACGAAGTTTATCATTGTCACCATTAAATAATGATGAATCAGATTCTATGGACTTATTCAAAAAAAACGAAACACGGTAAGAACAGCTTGTACAGCTGATACTTCTTCAATACATTCAGAAACAAGAAGAAAAATATAAAAGACAGGAAGAGCTGTACGTACAAAAATTAAAAAACGAAGAAAAAAGATTCGAAGAAAAGATGATGAACAAACGAAAACAACACGAAGAAAAAGAGTTAAATAAAAGAAAAAGATATGAAGAAAAAGAGTTAAATAAAATGAAACTTGCAGAAGAAAAAGTTAAGGTTAATATCTCGTTAATTAAATCCATTTTATTTTTATTTAAAAACGTTTCAAAATTTTCAAGCAATTTAAAAAAATGTTAAATTGTTGATTTCATACGCTAAAATTCTAACCCAAAAACAGCTGTTTGTTTTGACAGTACAATTCATGGATTGGTAAAAATCAAATTAATTTTTGAGGGGTTCAAAAAATCTCAATCTGTAAAAAGTGATTGCAATCAAAAAAAAAATCAATTTTTTTTGCCAAAGAACATGAAAAGTGATTGCAATCAAAAAAAAATTGATAAAATTGATTTTTTTTTTGGAAAGAAAATGGTATTAGTTCTTGTAAATGAACTGGAAGGACCACACCTCTGATTGGACTTTCGACATTTGAATTTTGACATGCACTGAATACATTTTTGTTACGTTCTTGTAAATGGACTGGCAGGACCACACCTTTGATTGGACATTCGACTTTTGAATTTTGATATGTACTGAATACATTTTTTTACGTTCTTGTAAATGGACTGGCAGGACCACACCTCTGATTGGACTTTCGACTTTTGGATTTTGATATGTACTGAATACATTTTTGTTAAGCTCTTGTAAATGGACTGGCAGGACCAAAACTTTGATTGGACATTCGACTTTTGGATTTTGATATGTACTGAATACATTTTTTTACGTTCTTGTAAATGGACTGGCAGGACCACAACTTTGATTGGACATTCGACTTTTGAATTTTGATATGTACTGAATTCATTTTTTTACGTTCTAGTAAATGGACTGGCAGGACCACAAATTAGATTGGAATTTTGACTTTTGAATTTTGAGATGTACTGAATACATTTTTCCTACGTTCTTGTAAATGAACTGGAAGGACCACACCTCTGATTGGACTTTCGACTTTTGGATTTTGATATGTACTGAATTAATTTTTTTACGTTCTTGTAAATGGACTGGCAGGACCACACCTTTGATTGGACATTCGACTTTTGAATTTTGATATGTACTGAATTCATTTTTTTACGTTCTTGTAAATGGACTGGCAGGACCACAAATTAGATTGGACTTTTGACTTTTGAATTTTAACATGTACTGAATACATTTTTTTACGTTCTTGTAAATGGACTGGCAGGACCACAACTTTGATTGGACATTCGACTTTTGGATTTTGATATGTACTGAATACATTTTTCTTACGTTTTTGTAAATGAACTGGAAGGACCACACCTCTGATTGGACTTTCGACTTTTGGATTTTGACATGTACTGAATACATTTTTGTTACGTTCTTGTAAATGAACTGGAAGGACCACACCTCTGATTGGACTTTCGACTTTTGGATTTTGACATGTACTGAATACATTTTTGTTACGTTCTTGTAAATGGACTGGCAGGACCACAACTTTGATTGGACATTCGACTTTTGGATTTTGATATGTACTGAATACATTTTTTTACGTTCTTGTAAATGGACTGGCAGGACCACAACTTTGATTGGACATTCGACTTTTGGATTTTGATATGTACTGAATACATTTTTTTACGTTCTTGTAAATGGACTGGCAGGACCACAACTTTGATTGGACATTCGACTTTTGAATTTTCATATGTACTGAATTAATTTTTTTACGTTCTTGTAAATGGACTGGCAGGACCACACATTAGATTGGACTTTTGACTTTTGAATTTTGAGATGTACTGAATACATTTTTCCTACGTTCTTGTAAATGAACTGGAAGGACCACACCTCTGATTGGACTTTCGACTTTTGGATTTTGACATGTACTGAATACATTTTTGTTCCGTTCTTGTAAATGGACTGGCAGGACCACACCTTTGATTGGACATTCGACTTTTGAATTTTGATATGTACTGAATACATTTTTTTACGTTCTTGTAAATGGACTGGCAGGACCACAACTTTGATTGGACATTCGACTTTTGAATTTTGATATGTACTGAATTAATTTTTTTACGTTTTTGTAAATGGACTGGCAGGACAACAAATTATATTGGACTTTTGACTTTTGAATTTTGAGATGTACTGAATACATTTTTCCTACGTTCTTGTAAATGAACTGGAAGGACCACACCTCTGATTGGACTTTCGACTTTTGGATTTTGACATGTACTGAATACCTTTTTGTTACGTTCTTGTAAATGGACTGGCAGGACCACACCTTTGATTGGACATTCGACTTTTGAATTTTGATATGTACTGAATACATTTTTTTACGTTCTTGTAAATGGACTGGCAGGACCACACCTCTGATTGGACTTTCGACTTTTGGATTTTGATATGTACTGAATTAATTTTTTTACGTTCTTGTAAATGGACTGGCAGGACCACACCTTTGATTGGACATTCGACTTTTGAATTTTGATATGTACTGAATACATTTTTGTTACGTTCTTGTAAATGGACTGGCAGGACCACACCTCTGATTGGACTTTCGACTTTTGGATTTTGATATGTACTGAATACATTTTTGTTACGTTCTTGTAAATGGACTGGCAGGACCAAAACTTTCATTGGACATTCGACTTTTGAATTTTGATATGTACTGAATTCATTTTTTTACGTTCTAGTAAATGGACTGGCAGGACCACAAATTAGATTGGAATTTTGACTTTTGAATTTTGAGATGTACTGAATACATTTTTCCTACGTTCTTGTAAATGAACTGGAAGGACCACACCTCTGATTGGACTTTCGAGTTTTGGATTTTGACATGTACTGAATACATTTTTTTACGTTCTTGTAAATGGACTGGCAGGACCACACCTCTGATGGGACTTTCGACTTTTGGATTTTGATATGTACTGAATTAATTTTTTTACGTTCTTGTAAATGGACTGGCAGGACCACACCTTTGATTGGACATTCGACTTTTGAATTTTTATATGTACTGAATTCATTTTTTTACGTTCTTGTAAATGGACTGGCAGGACCACAAATTAGATTGGACTTTTGACTTTTGAATTTTAACATGTACTGAATACATTTTTGTTACGTTCTTGTAAATGGACTGGCAGGACCACACCTTTGATTGGACATTCGACTTTTGAATTTTGATATGTACTGAATTCATTTTTTTATGTTCATGTAAATGGACTCACAGGACCACACCTTTGATTGGACATTCGACTTTTGAATTTTGATATGTACTGAATACATTTTTTTACGTTCATGTAAATGGACTGGCAGGACCACAAATTAGATTGGACTTTTGACTTTTGAGTTTTGAGATGTACTGAATACATTTTTCCTACGTTCTTGTAAATGAACTGGAAGGACCACACCTCTGATTGGACTTTCGACTTTTGGATTTTGACATGTACTGAATACATTTTTGTTACGTTCTTGTAAATGGACTGGCAGGACCACACCTTTGATTGGACATTCGACTTTTGGATTTTGATATGTACTGAATACATTTTTTTACGTTCTTGTAAATGGACTGGCAGGACCACAACTTTGATTGGACATTCGACTTTTGGATTTTGATATGTACTGAATACATTTTTTTACGTTCTTGTAAATGGACTGGCAGGACCACAACTTTGATTGGACATTCGACTTTTGAATTTTGATATGTACTGAATTAATTTTTTTACGTTCTTGTAAATGGACTGGCAGGACCACAAATTAGATTGGACTTTTGACTTTTGAATTTTGAGATGTACTGAATACATTTTTCCTACGTTCTTGTAAATGAACTGGAAGGACCACACCTCTGATTGGACTTTCGACTTTTGGATTTTGACATTTACTGAATACATTTTTGTTACGTTCTTGTAAATGGACTGGCAGGACCACACCTTTGATTGGACAATCGACTTTTGAATTTTGATATGTACTGAATTCATTTTTTTACGTTCCTGTAAATGGACTGGCAGGACCACACCTTTGATTGGATATTCGACTTTTGAATTTTGATATGTACTGAATTCATTTGTTTACGTTATTGTAAATGGACTGGCAGGACCACAAATTAGATTGGACTTTTGACTTTTGAATTTTGAGATGTACTGAATACATTTTTCCTACGTTCTTGTAAATGAACTGGAAGGACCACACCTCTGATTGGACTTTCGAGTTTTGGATTTTGACATGTACTGAATACATTTTTGTTACGTTCTTGTAAATGGACTGGCAGGACCACACCTTTGATCGACTTTTTAATTTTGATATGTACTGATTACATTTTTTTACGTTCTTGTAAATGGACTGGCAGGACCACAACTTTGATTGGACATTCCACTTTTGAATTTTGATATGTACTGAATTCATTTTTTTACGTTTTTGTAAATGGACTAGCAGAACCACACCTTAGATTGGACATTTGACTTTTAAATTTTGAGATGTACTGAATACATTTTTCTTGCGTTTTTGTAAATGAACTACCAGGACTACACCTTTGATTGGACCAGTGGCGTAACTAGGGTGCCGCAGGCCCCGCGATCGCGGGGGGGCCCTTTAAAAAAAATGAATCAGGGGGCCCGTATAAAAATGACAAAAAAAAAATTTGTACCTAATCGCTCAGTTTTGGTCAATTATGAAAAAATTCAGATATAACCCATTTCCCATGCATCAATATAATATTCTATGTTACAATTTAGATCTTTATTTCGAGTGTGCTAAATGCTAGGTTCGTTTTAGCAAAAGGATCATAAACTGAAATATATATTTAAGATTCATTAGTCCCACAGCAGATTGTAGTAATATTCGTTTGTTTATGCGTCCGTCTAAAAAGATTGGCCCTTATATTTAGTTAAACAAAGTATGCTTTATTGCATCGGTTCATCAACAGACTGTAGTAATCTTAGTCTACCCTTATTTTATATGTTTATATTATTTATGTTTAGAATATTGATTTAGAGGTCTGCAGTTGTTTCCCTTTCGTTTTAATTTAGTTTTAAACAAAAAATATCAAAAATATTGCAAAAATTAAATTTAATTCGGGCCTATGATATTTAAAGGACTGTTTCAAATAAATTTGATGAATATCGGAAAAATTTCAGTAAATTTTTGAATAAATCAAAGAGTATATTGAAACAATTTTGAGTTTCGCCTGAATTTAAAAGTAAAAGAGTGAGAATGGTGAAGTGACACTTCGATCAATTTTTTTGTAGATCATCGATTTTAGAATGAAACAATAATATTTGAAGTCAATGTTTTTAACAGAATTTTAGATATAATTTTAGGATAATACAGCGTCGATTTGGGAGCATGTCTAAAATTTCAAAGTTTTTATAATTTTTATTGCCTGATAAACTGTTATCTTTAAATAATAAAACTAATAATTAGATACCAACTCTAACAGATTAATTCAAAAGTACAATACCGTCTTTAGTTCTGCTTTCCCAATACAAATTTTATTATACAAACATAAATTTAGACAAACAAAAATAATAAATAAACGATATAAAAGAAGCCACATTAATTTTAGATTTATATCATCATATAATGAAGTAATATATATATTTTTTTTTTCAATTTCCATAACATCTGCTAGTGCTGAAAGATATTTCAAAAAGTTAGAAATATTCTAAATTATTTAAGGACATCTATGTCGCAAAATAGATTACGTTTTCAATTTTAGCGATTGAGGCTGAAAAAGCTAAGAAAATTGACATCAAAAATGTTAATTAAAAACATTTTTGATGTCAATTTTCTTAGCTTTATTTATTTATTGTTTCCTACGATTTCTTTCTTATATTTTCAATTATAATACTAACCAAAAACCTTCGTTTTTACATTTATATTTATTATGCCTTAAAATAATTAAAAATGTTTTGTTGCAATACAAATAAATATTATTGTTATGAAAATTGTGTTTTAATATGCATTCTTCTTATGTAGTAAGATAAAAAAAATTTTCAACTAATTTCTGAGAGTCAGGCAAATATTGCGGGGGGGCCTTTAATTTCTAGTTACGCCACTGGATTGGACATTCGACTTTTGAATTTTGATATGTACTGAATACATTTTTTTACGTTCTTGTAAATGGACTGGCAGGACTACACCTTTGATTGGACATTCGACCTTTGAATTTTGATATGTACTGAATACATTTTTCTTGCGTTTTTGTAAATGGATTAGAAAAACCACACCTTAGATTGGACATTTGACTTTTAAATTTTGAGATGTACTGAATACATTTTTCTTGCGTTTTTGTAAATGGACTACCAGGACTACACCTTTGATTGGACATTCGACTTTTGAATTTTGATATGTACTGAATACATTTTTTTACGTTCTTGTAAATGGACTGGCAGGACTACACCTTTGATTGGACATTCGACTTTTGAATTTTGATATGTACCGAATACATTTTTCTTGCGTTTTTGTAAATGGATTAGAAGAACCACACCTTAGATTGGACATTTGACTTTTAAATTTTGAGATGTACTGAATACATTTTTTTACGTTCTTGTAAATGAACTGGCAGGACTACACCTTTGATTGGACATTTGACTTTTGAATTTTGATATGTACTGAATACTTTTTTCTTGCGTTTTCGTAAATGGACTAGCAGGACCACGCCTTAGATTGGACATTCGACTTTTAAATTTTGATATGTACTGAATACATTTTTCTTACGTTCTTGTAAATGGACTGGCAGGACTACACCCTTGATTGGACATTCGACTTTTGAATTTTGATATGTACTGAATACATTTTTTTGCGTTCTTGTAAATGGTCTGGCAGGACTACACCTTTGATTGGACTTTCGACTTTTGAATTTTGATAAGTACTGAATACATTTTTCTTACGTTCTTGTAAATGGACTGGCAGGACTACACCCTTGATTAGACATTCGACTTTTGAATTTTGATATGTACTGAATACATTTTTTTGCGTTCTTGTAAATGGTCTGGCAGGACTACACCTTTGATTGGACATTTGACTTTTGAATTTTGATATGTACTGAAAACATTTTTTACGTTCTTGTAAATGGACTGGCAGGACTACACCCTTGATTGGACATTCGACTTTTGAATTTTGATATGTACTGAATACATTTTTTTGCGTTCTTGTAAATGGTCTGGCAGGACTATACCTTTGATTGGACTTTCGACTTTTGAATTTTGATAAGTACTGAATACATTTTTCTTACGTTCTTGTAAATGGACTGGCAGGACTACACCCTTGATTAGACATTCGACTTTTAAATTTTGATATGTACTGAATACATTTTTTTGCGTTCTTGTAAATGGTCTGGCAGGACTATACCTTTGATTGGACTTTCGACTTTTGAATTTTGATATGTACTGAATACATTTTTCTTGCGTTTTTGTAAATGGATTAGAAGAACCACACCTTAGATTGGACATTTGACTTTTAAATTTTGAGATGTACTGAATACATTTTTTTACGTTCTTGTAAATGGACTGGCAGGACTACACCCTTGATTGGACATTCGACTTTTGAATTTTGATATGTACTGAATACATTTTTTTGCGTTCTTGTAAATGGTCTGGCAGGACTATACCTTTGATTGGACTTTCGACTTTTGAATTTTGATAAGTACTGAATACATTTTTCTTACGTTCTTGTAAATGGACTGGCAGGACTACACCCTTGATTAGACATTCGACTTTTAAATTTTGATATGTACTGAATACATTTTTTTGCGTTCTTGTAAATGGTCTGGCAGGACTACACCCTTGATTGGACATTCGACTTTTGAATTTTGATATGTACTGAATACATTTTTCTTGCGTTTTTGTAAATGGATTAGAAGAACCACACCTTAGATTGGACATTTGACTTTTAAATTTTGAGATGTACTGAATACATTTTTTTACGTTCTTGTAAATGGACTGGCAGGACTACACCTTTGATTGGACATTTGATTTTTGAATTTTGATATGTACTGAATACATTTTTCTTACGTTCTTGTAAATGGACTGGCAGGACTACACCCTTGATTGGACATCCGACTTTTGAATTTTGATAAGTACTGAATACATTTTTCTTACGTTCTTGTAAATGGACTGGCAGGACTACACCCTTGATTAGACATTCGACTTTTGAATTTTGATATGTACTGAATACATTTTTTTGCGTTCTTGTAAATGGTCTGGCAGGACTACACCCTTGATTGGACATTCGACTTTTGAATTTTGATATGTACTGAATACATTTTTCTTGCGTTTTTGTAAATGGATTAGAAGAACCACACCTTAGATTGGACATTTGACTTTTAAATTTTGAGATGTACTGAATACATTTTTTTACGTTCTTGTAAATGGACTGGCAGGACTACACCTTTGATTGGACATTTGATTTTTGAATTTTGATATGTACTGAATACATTTTTTTGCGTTCTTGTAAATGGTCTGGTAGGACTACACCTTTGATTGGACATTCGACTTTTGAATTTTGATATGTACTAAATACTTTTTTCTTGCGTTTTCGTAAATGGACTAGCAGGACCACGCCTTAGATTGGACATTCGACTTTTAAATTTTGATATGTACTGAATACATTTTTCTTACGTTCTTGTAAATGGACTGGCAGGACTACACCCTTGATTGGACATTCGACTTTTGAATTTTGATATGTACTGAATACATTTTTCTTACGTTCTTGTAAATGGACTGGCAGGACTACACCCTTGATTGGACATCCGACTTTTGAATTTTGATATGTACTAAATACTTTTTTCTTGCGTTTTCGTAAATGGACTAGCAGGACCACGCCTTAGATTGGACATTCGACTTTTAAATTTTGATATGTACTGAATACATTTTTC
The DNA here is from genome assembly GCA_963854165.1 of Sylvicola cinctus. Classification (NCBI taxonomy): domain Eukaryota; kingdom Metazoa; phylum Arthropoda; class Insecta; order Diptera; family Anisopodidae; genus Sylvicola; species Sylvicola cinctus. The sequence continues at coordinate 21,709,897 of OY974084.1, forward strand.
TTACGTTCTTGTAAATGGACTGGCAGGACTACACCCTTGATTGGACATTCGACTTTTGAATTTTGATATGTACTGAATACATTTTTTTGCGTTCTTGTAAATGGACTGGCAGGACTACACCCTTGATTGGACATCCGACTTTTGAATTTTGATATGTACTGAATACATTTTTCTTGCGTTTTTGTAAATGGATTAGAAGAACCACACCTTAGATTGGACATTTGACTTTTAAATTTTGAGATGTACTGAATACATTTTTTTACGTTCTTGTAAATGGACTGGCAGGACTACACCTTTGATTGGACATTTGATTTTTGAATTTTGATATGTACTGAATACATTTTTCTTACGTTCTTGTAAATGGACTGGCAGAACTACACCCTTGATTAGACATTCGACTTTTGAATTTTGATATGTACTGAATACATTTTTTTGCGTTCTTGTAAATGGTCTGGCAGGACTACACCCTTGATTGGACATTCGACTTTTGAATTTTGATATGTACTGAATACATTTTTCTTGCGTTTTTGTAAGTGGATTAGAAGAACGACACCTTAGATTGGACATTTGTCTTTTAAATTTTGAGATGTACTGAATACATTTTTTTACGTTCTTGTAAATGGACTGGCAGGACTACACCTTTGATTGGACATTTGATTTTTGAATTTTGATACGTACTGAATACATTTTTCTTACGTTCTTGTAAATGGACTGGCAGGACTACACCCTTGATTGGACATCCGACTTTTGAATTTTGATAAGTACTGAATACATTTTTCTTACGTTCTTGTAAATGGACTGGCAGGACTACACCCTTGATTAGACATTCGACTTTTGAATTTTGATATGTACTGAATACATTTTTTTGCGTTCTTGTAAATGGTCTGGCAGGACTACACCCTTGATTGGACATTCGACTTTTGAATTTTGATATGTACTGAATACATTTTTCTTGCGTTTTTGTAAATGGAATAGAAGAACCACACCTTAGATTGGACATTTGACTTTTAAATTTTGAGATGTACTGAATACATTTTGTTACGTTCTTGTAAATGGACTGGCAGGACTACACCTTTGATTGGACATTTGATTTTTGAATTTTGATATGTACTGAATACATTTTTTTGCGTTCTTGTAAATGGTCTGGCAGGACTACACCTTTGATTGGACATTCGACTTTTGAATTTTGATATGTACTGAATACATTTTTTTACGTTCTTGTAAATGGACTGGCAGGACTACACCTTTGATTGGACATTTGATTTTTGAATTTTGATATGTACTGAATACATATTTTTGCGTTCTTGTAAATGGACTGGCAGGACTACACCCTTGATTGGACATCCGACTTTTGAATTTTGATATGTACTGAATACTTTTTTCTTGCGTTTTCGTAAATGGACTAGCAGGACCACGCCTTAGATTGGACATTCGACTTTTAAATTTTGATATGTACTGAATACATTTTTCTTACGTTCTTGTAAATGGACTGGCAGGACTACACCCTTGATTGGACATTCGACTTTTGAATTTTGATATGTACTGAATACATTTTTTTGCGTTCTTGTAAATGGTCTGGCAGGACTACACCTTTGATTGGACATTCGACTTTTGAATTTTTATATGTACTAAATACATTTTTCTTACGTTCTTGTAAATGGACTGGCAGTACTACACCCTTGATTGGACATCCGACTTTTAAATTTTGATATGTACTGAATACATTTTTTTGCGTTCTTGTAAATGGTCTGGCAGGACTACACCCTTGATTGGACATTCGACTTTTGAATTTTGATATGTACTGAATACATTTTTCTTGCGTTTTTGTAAATGGATTAGAAGAACCACACCTTAGATTGGACATTTGACTTTTAAATTTTGAGATGTACTGAATACATTTTTTTACGTTCTTGTAAATGGACTGGCAGGACTACACCTTTGATTGGACATTTGATTTTTGAATTTTGATATGTACTGAATACATTTTTTTGCGTTCTTGTAAATGGTCTGGCAGGACTACACCTTTGATTGGACATTCGACTTTTGAATTTTGATATGTACTGAATACTTTTTTCTTGCGTTTTCGTAAATGGACTAGCAGGACCACGCCTTAGATTGGACATTCGACTTTTAAATTTTGATATGTACTGAATACATTTTTCTTACGTTCTTGTAAATGGACTGGCAGGACTACACCCTTGATTGGACATCCGACTTTTGAATTTTAATAAGTACTGAATACATTTTTCTTACGTTCTTGTAAATGGACTGGCAGGACTACACCCTTGATTAGACATTCGACTTTTGAATTTTGATATGTACTGAATACATTTTTTTGCGTTCTTGTAAATGGTCTGGCAGGACTACACCCTTGATTGGACATTCGACTTTTGAATTTTGATATGTACTGAATACATTTTTCTTGCGTTTTTGTAAATGGATTAGAAGAACCACACCTTAGATTGGACATTTGACTTTTAAATTTTGAGATGTACTGAATACATTTTTTTACGTTCTTGTAAATGGACTGGCAGGACTACACCTTTGATTGGACATTTGATTTTTGAATTTTGATATGTACTGAATACATTTTTTTGCGTTCTTGTAAATGGTCTGGCAGGACTACACCTTTGATTGGACATTCGACTTTTGAATTTTGATATGTACTGAATACTTTTTTCTTGCGTTTTCGTAAATGGACTAGCAGGACCACGCCTTAGATTGGACATTCGACTTTTAAATTTTGATATGTACTGAATACATTTTTCTTACGTTCTTGTAAATGGACTGGCAGGACTACACCCTTGATTGGACATCCGACTTTTGAATTTTGATATGTACTAAATACTTTTTTCTTGCGTTTTCGTAAATGGACTAGCAGGACCACGCCTTAGATTGGACATTCGACTTTTAAATTTTGATATGTACTGAATACATTTTTCTTACGTTCTTGTAAGTGGACTGGCAGGACTACACCCTTGATTGGACATTCGACTTTTGAATTTTGATATGTACTGAATACATTTTTTTGCGTTCTTGTAAATGGACTGGCAGGACTACACCCTTGATTGGACATCCGACTTTTGAATTTTGATATGTACTGAATACATTTTTCTTGCGTTTTTGTAAATGGATTAGAAGAACCACACCTTAGATTGGACATTTGACTTTTAAATTTTGAGATGTACTGAATACATTTTTTTACGTTCTTGTAAATGGACTGGCAGGACTACACCTTTGATTGGACATTTGATTTTTGAATTTTAATATGTACTGAATACATTTTACTTACGTTCTTGTAAATTGACTGGCAGGACTACACCCTTGACTAGACATTCGACTTTTGAATTTTGATATGTACTGAATACATTTTTTTGCGTTCTTGTAAATGGTCTGGCAGGACTACACCCTTGATTGGACATTCGACTTTTGAATTTTGATATGTACTGAATACATTTTTCTTGCGTTTTTGTAAGTGGATTAGAAGAACGACACCTTAGATTGGACATTTGACTTTTAAATTTTGAGATGTACTGAATACATTTTTTTACGTTCTTGTAAATGGACTGGCAGGACTACACCTTTGATTGGACATTTGATTTTTGAATTTTGATACGTACTGAATACATTTTTCTTACGTTCTTGTAAATGGACTGGCAGGACTACACCCTTGATTGGACATCCGACTTTTGAATTTTGATAAGTACTGAATACATTTTTCTTACGTTCTTGTAAATGGACTGGCAGGACTACACCCTTGATTAGACATTCGACTTTTGAATTTTGATATGTACTGAATACATTTTTTTGCGTTCTTCTAAATGGTCTGGCAGGACTACACCCTTGATTGGACATTCGGCTTTTGAATTTTGATATGTACTGAATACATTTTTCTTGCGTTTTTGTAAATGGATTAGAAGAACCACACCTTAGATTGGACATTTGACTTTTAAATTTTGAGATGTACTGAATACATTTTGTTACGTTCTTGTAAATGGACTGGCAGGACTACACCTTTGATTGGACATTTGATTTTTGAATTTTGATATGTACTGAATACATTTTTTTGCGTTCTTGTAAATGGTCTGGCAGGACTACACCTTTGATTGGACATTCGACTTTTGAATTTTGATATGTACTGAATACATTTTTTTACGTTCTTGTAAATGGACTGGCAGGACTACACCTTTGATTGGACATTTGATTTTTGAATTTTGATATGTACTGAATACATTTTTTTGCGTTCTTGTAAATGGACTGGCAGGACTACACCCTTGATTGGACATCCGACTTTTGAATTTTGATATGTACTGAATACTTTTTTCTTGCGTTTTCGTAAATGGACTAGCAGGACCACGCCTTAGATTGGACATTCGACTTTTAAATTTTGAGATGTACTGAATACATTTTTTTACGTTCTTGTAAATGGACTGGCAGGACTACACCTTTGATTGGACATTTGATTTTTGAATTTTGATATGTACTGAATACATTTTTTTGCGTTCTTGTAAATGGTCTGGCAGGACTACACCCTTGATTGGACATTCGACTTTTGAATTTTGATATGTACTGAATACATTTTTCTTGCGTTTTTGTAAATGGATTAGAAGAACCACACCTTAGATTGGACATTTGACTTTTAAATTTTGAGATGTACTGAATACATTTTTTTACGTTCTTGTAAATGGACTGGCAGGACTACACCCTTGATTGGACATCCGACTTTTGAATTTTGATATGTACTGAATACTTTTTTCTTGCGTTTTCGTAAATGGACTAGCAGGACCACGCCTTAGATTGGACATTCGACTTTTAAATTTTGATATGTACTGAATACATTTTTCTTACGTTCTTGTAAATGGACTGGCAGGACTACACCCTTGATTGGACATTCGACTTTTGAATTTTGATATGTACTGAATACATTTTTTTGCGTTCTTGTAAATGGTCTGGCAGGACTATACCTTTGATTGGACTTTCGACTTTTGAATTTTGATAAGTACTGAATACATTTTTCTTACGTTCTTGTAAATGGACTGGCAGGACTACACCCTTGATTAGACATTCGACTTTTAAATTTTGATATGTACTGAATACATTTTTTTGCGTTCTTGTAAATGGTCTGGCAGGACTACACCCTTGATTGGACATTCGACTTTTAAATTTTGATATGTACTGAATACATTTTTTTGCGTTCTTGTAAATGGTCTGGCAGGACTACACCTTTGATTGGACTTTCGACTTTTGAATTTTGATAAGTACTGAATACATTTTTCTTACGTTCTTGTAAATGGACTGGCAGGACTACACCCTTGATTAGACATTCGACTTTTAAATTTTGATATGTACTGAATACATTTTTTTGCGTTCTTGTAAATGGTCTGGCAGGACTACACCCTTGATTGGACATTCGACTTTTGAATTTTGATATGTACTGAATACATTTTTCTTGCGTTTTTGTAAATGGATTAGAAGAACCACACCTTAGATTGGACATTTGACTTTTAAATTTTGAGATGTACTGAATACATTTTTTTACGTTCTTGTAAATGGACTGGCAGGACTACACCTTTGATTGGACATTTGATTTTTGAATTTTGATATGTACTGAATACATTTTTTTGCGTTCTTGTAAATGGTCTGGTAGGACTACACCTTTGATTGGACATTCGACTTTTGAATTTTGATATGTACTGAATACTTTTTTCTTGCGTTTTCGTAAATGGACTAGCAGGACCACGCCTTAGATTGGACATTCGACTTTTAAATTTTGATATGTACTGAATACATTTTTCTTACGTTCTTGTAAATGGACTGGCAGGACTACACCCTTGATTGGACATCCGACTTTTGAATTTTGATATGTACTAAATACTTTTTTCTTGCGTTTTCGTAAATGGACTAGCAGGACCACGCCTTAGATTGGACATTCGACTTTTAAATTTTGATATGTACTGAATACATTTTTCTTACGTTCTTGTAAATGGACTGGCAGGACTACACCCTTGATTGGACATTCGACTTTTGAATTTTGATATGTACTGAATACATTTTTTTGCGTTCTTGTAAATGGACTGGCAGGACTACACCCTTGATTGGACATCCGACTTTTGAATTTTGATATGTACTGAATACATTTTTCTTGCGTTTTTGTAAATGGATTAGAAGAACCACACCTTAGATTGGACATTTGACTTTTAAATTTTGAGATGTACTGAATACATTTTTTTACGTTCTTGTAAATGGACTGGCAGGACTACACCTTTGATTGGACATTTGATTTTTGAATTTTGATATGTACTGAATACATTTTTCTTACGTTCTTGTAAATGGACTGGCAGAACTACACCCTTGATTAGACATTCGACTTTTGAATTTTGATATGTACTGAATACATTTTTTTGCGTTCTTGTAAATGGTCTGGCAGGACTACACCCTTGATTGGACATTCGACTTTTGAATTTTGATATGTACTGAATACATTTTTCTTGCGTTTTTGTAAATGGATTAGAAGAACCACACCTTAGATTGGACATTTGACTTTTAAATTTTGAGATGTACTGAATACATTTTTTTACGTTCTTGTAAATGGACTGGCAGGACTACACCTTTGATTGGACATTTGATTTTTGAATTTTGATATGTACTGAATACATTTTTCTTGCGTTTTTGTAAATGGATTAGAAGAACCACACCTTAGATTGGACATTTGACTTTTAAATTTTGAGATGTACTGAATACATTTTTTTACGTTCTTGTAAATGGACTGGCAGGACTACACCTTTGATTGGACATTTGATTTTTGAATTTTGATACGTACTGAATACATTTTTCTTACGTTCTTGTAAATGGACTGGCAGGACTACACCCTTGATTGGACATCCGACTTTTGAATTTTGATAAGTACTGAATACATTTTTCTTACGTTCTTGTAAATGGACTGGCAGGACTACACCCTTGATTAGACATTCGACTTTTGAATTTTGATATGTACTGAATACATTTTTTTGCGTTCTTGTAAATGGTCTGGCAGGACTACACCCTTGATTGGACATTCGACTTTTGAATTTTGATATGTACTGAATACATTTTTTTGCGTTCTTGTAAATGGTCTGGCAGGACTACACCTTTGATTGGACATTCGACTTTTGAATTTTGATATGTACTAAATACATTTTTCTTACGTTCTTGTAAATGGACTGGCAGTACTACACCCTTGATTGGACATCCGACTTTTAAATTTTGATATGTACTGAATACATTTTTTTGCGTTCTTGTAAATGGTCTGGCAGGACTACACCCTTGATTGGACATTCGACTTTTGAATTTTGATATGTACTGAATACTTTTTTCTTGCGTTTTCGTAAATGGACTAGCAGGACCACGCCTTAGATTGGACATTCGACTTTTAAATTTTGATATGTACTGAATACATTTTTCTTACGTTCTTGTAAATGGACTGGCAGGACTACACCCTTGATTGGACATTCGACTTTTGAATTTTGATATGTACTGAATACATTTTTTTGCGTTCTTGTAAATGGTCTGGCAGGACTACACCTTTGATTGGACATTCGACTTTTGAATTTTGATATGTACTAAATACATTTTTCTTACGTTCTTGTAAATGGACTGGCAGTACTACACCCTTGATTGGACATCCGACTTTTAAATTTTGATATGTACTGAATACATTTTTTTGCGTTCTTGTAAATGGTCTGGCAGGACTACACCCTTGATTGGACATTCGACTTTTGAATTTTGATATGTACTGAATACATTTTTCTTGCGTTTTTGTAAATGGATTAGAAGAACCACACCTTAGATTGGACATTTGACTTTTAAATTTTGAGATGTACTGAATACATTTTTTTACGTTCTTGTAAATGGACTGGCAGGACTACACCTTTGATTGGACATTTGATTTTTGAATTTTGATATGTACTGAATACATTTTTTTGCGTTCTTGTAAATGGTCTGGCAGGACTACACCTTTGATTGGACATTCGACTTTTGAATTTTGATATGTACTGAATACTTTTTTCTTGCGTTTTCGTAAATGGACTAGCAGGACCACGCCTTAGATTGGACATTCGACTTTTAAATTTTGATATGTACTGAATACATTTTTCTTACGTTCTTGTAAATGGACTGGCAGGACTACACCCTTGATTGGACATCCGACTTTTGAATTTTGATATGTACTAAATACTTTTTTCTTGCGTTTTCGTAAATGGACTAGCAGGACCACGCCTTAGATTGGACATTCGACTTTTAAATTTTGATATGTACTGAATACATTTTTCTTACGTTCTTGTAAATGGACTGGCAGGACTACACCCTTGATTGGACATTCGACTTTTGAATTTTGATATGTACTGAATACATTTTTTTGCGTTCTTGTAAATGGACTGGCAGGACTACACCCTTGATTGGACATCCGACTTTTGAATTTTGATATGTACTGAATACATTTTTCTTGCGTTTTTGTAAATGGATTAGAAGAACCACACCTTAGATTGGACATTTGACTTTTAAATTTTGAGATGTACTGAATACATTTTTTTACGTTCTTGTAAATGGACTGGCAGGACTACACCTTTGATTGGACATTTGATTTTTGAATTTTGATATGTACTGAATACATTTTTCTTACGTTCTTGTAAATGGACTGGCAGGACTACACCCTTGATTAGACATTCGACTTTTGAATTTTGATATGTACTGAATACATTTTTTTGCGTTCTTGTAAATGGTCTGGCAGGACTACACCCTTGATTGGACATTCGACTTTTAAATTTTGATATGTACTGAATACATTTTTCTTGCGTTTTTGTAAGTGGATTAGAAGAACGACACCTTAGATTGGACATTTGACTTTTAAATTTTGAGATGTACTGAATACATTTTTTTACGTTCTTGTAAATGGACTGGCAGGACTACACCTTTGATTGGACATTTGATTTTTGAATTTTGATACGTACTGAATACATTTTTCTTACGTTCTTGTAAATGGACTGGCAGGACTACACCCTTGATTGGACATCCGACTTTTGAATTTTGATAAGTACTGAATACATTTTTCTTACGTTCTTGTAAATGGACTGGCAGGACTACACCCTTGATTAGACATTCGACTTTTGAATTTTGATATGTACTGAATACATTTTTTTGCGTTCTTCTAAATGGTCTGGCAGGACTACACCCTTGATTGGACATTCGACTTTTGAATTTTGATATGTACTGAATACATTTTTCTTGCGTTTTTGTAAATGGATTAGAAGAACCACACCTTAGATTGGACATTTGACTTTTAAATTTTGAGATGTACTGAATACATTTTGTTACGTTCTTGTAAATGGACTGGCAGGACTACACCTTTGATTGGACATTTGATTTTTGAATTTTGATATGTACTGAATACATTTTTTTGCGTTCTTGTAAATGGTCTGGCAGGACTACACCTTTGATTGGACATTCGACTTTTGAATTTTGATATGTACTGAATACATTTTTTTACGTTCTTGTAAATGGACTGGCAGGACTACACCTTTGATTGGACATTTGATTTTTGAATTTTGATATGTACTGAATACATTTTTTTGCGTTCTTGTAAATGGACTGGCAGGACTACACCCTTGATTGGACATCCGACTTTTGAATTTTGATATGTACTGAATACTTTTTTCTTGCGTTTTCGTAAATGGACTAGCAGGACCACGCCTTAGATTGGACATTCGACTTTTAAATTTTGAGATGTACTGAATACATTTTTTTACGTTCTTGTAAATGGACTGGCAGGACTACACCTTTGATTGGACATTTGATTTTTGAATTTTGATATGTACTGAATACATTTTTTTGCGTTCTTGTAAATGGTCTGGCAGGACTACACCCTTGATTGGACATTCGACTTTTGAATTTTGATATGTACTGAATACATTTTTCTTGCGTTTTTGTAAATGGATTAGAAGAACCACACCTTAGATTGGACATTCGACTTTTGAATTTTGATATGTACTGAATACATTTTTTTTACGTTCTTGTAAATGGTCTGGCAGGACTACACCTTTGATTGGACATTCGACTTTTGAATTTTGATATGTACTGAATACTTTTTTCTTGCGTTTTCGTAAATGGACTAGCAGGACCACGCCTTAGATTGGACATTCGACTTTTAAATTTTGATATGTACTGAATACATTTTTCTTACGTTCTTGTAAATGGACTGGCAGGACTACACCCTTGATTGGACATTCGACTTTTGAATTTTGATATGTACTGAATACATTTTTCTTACGTTCTTGTAAATGGACTGGCAGGACTACACCCTTGATTGGACATTCGACTTTTGAATTTTGATAAGTACTGAATACATTTTTCTTACGTTCTTGTAAATGGACTGGCAGGACTACACCCTTGATTGGACATTCGACTTTTGAATTTTGATATGTACTGAATACATTTTTCTTACGTTCTTGTAAATGGACTGGCAGGACTACACCCTTGATTGGACATTCGACTTTTGAATTTTGATATGTACTGAATACATTTTTCTTACGTTCTTGTAAATGGACTGGCAGGACTACACCTTTGATTGGACATTCGACTTTTGAATTTTGATATGTACTGAATACATTTTTCTTACGTTCTTGTAAATGGACTGGCAGGACTACACCCTTGATTGGACATTCGACTTTTGAATTTTGATATGTACTGAATACATTTTTTTTACGTTCTTGTAAATGGTCTGGCAGGACTACACCTTTGATTGGACATTTTACTTTTAAATTTTGAGATTTACTGAATACATTTTTTTACGTTCTTGTAAATGGACTGGCAGGACTACACCTTTGATTGCACATTTGCCTTTTGAATTTTGATATGTACTGAAAACATTTTCCTTGCGTTTTTGTAAATGGACTAGCAGGACTACACCTTTGATTGGACATTCGACTTTTGAATTTTGATATGTACTGAATACATTTTTCTTACGTTCTTGTAAATGGGCTGGCAGGACTACACCCTTGATTGGACATTCGACTTTTGAATTTCGATATTTACTGAATACATTTTTCTTGCGTTTTTGTAAATGGACTAGCAGAACCACACCTTAGATTGGACATTTGACTTTTAAATTTTGAGATGTACTGAATACATTTTTTTACGTTCTTGTAAATGGACTGGCAGGACCAGACCTTAGATTGGACATTCGTCTTTTAAATTTTGAGATGTACTGAATACATTTTTTTACGTTCTTGTAAATGGACTGGCAGGACTACACCATTGATTGCACATTTTCCTTTTGAATTTTGATATGTACTGAAAACATTTTTCTTGCGTTTTTGTAAATGGACTAGCAGGACTACACCTTTGATTGGACATTCGACTTTTGAATTTTGATATGTACTGAATACATTTTTCTTACGTTCTTGTAAATGGACTGGCAGGACTACACCCTTGATTCGACATTCGACTTTTGAATTTTGATATATACTGAATACATTTTTCTTGCGTTTTTGTAAATGGACTAGCAGAACCACACCTTAGATTGGACATTCGACTTTTGAATTTTGATATGTACTGAATACATTTTTTTACGTTCTTGTAAATGGACTGGCAGGACCACACCTTAGATTGGACATTCGACTTTTAAATTTTGATATGTATTGAATACATTTTTCTTACGTTCTTGTAAATGGACTGGCAGGACTACACCTTTGATTGGACATTCGACTTTTGAATTTTGATATGTACTGAATACATTTTTTTACGTTCTTGTAAATGGACTGGCAGGACCACACCTTAGATTGGACATTCGTCTTTTAAATTTTGATATGTACTGAATACATTTTTCTTACGTTTTTGTAAATGGACTGACAGGACTACACCTTAGATTGGACATTTGAATTTTAAATTTTGAGATGTACTGAATACATTTTTCTTGCGTTTTCGTAAATCGACAAGCAGTACCACACCTTAGATTGGACATTCGACTTTTAAATTTTGATATGTACTGAATACATTTTTCTTGCGTTCTTGTAAATGGACTGGCAGGACTACACCTTTGATTGGACATTCGACTTTTGAATTTTGATATGTACTGAATACATTTTTTTACGTTCCTGTAAATGGACTGGCAGGACTACACCTTTGATTGGACATTCGACTTTTGAATTTTGAGATGTACTGAATACATTTTTTTACGTTCTTGTAAATGGACTGGCAGGACTACACCTTTGATTGGACATTCGACTTTTAAATTTTGATATGTACTGAATACATTTTTCTTACGTTCTTGTAAATGGACTGGCAGGACTACACCCTTGATCGGACATTCAACTTTTCAATTTTGATATGTACTGATTACATTTTTCTTACGTTCTTGTAAATGGACTGGCAGGACTACACCTTTGATTGGACATTCGACTTTTAAATTTTGATATGTACTGAATACATTTTTCTTGCGTTTTCGTAAATCGACTAGCAGGACCACACCTTAGATTGGACATTCGACTTTTAAATTTTGATATGTACTGATTACATTTTTCTTACGTTCTTGTAAATGGACTGGCAGGACTACACCTTTGATTGGACATTCGACTTTTAAATTTTGATATGTACTGAATACATTTTTCTTGCGTTTTCGTAAATCGACTAGCAGGACCACCTTAGATTGGACATTCGACTTTTAAATTTTGATATGTACTGAATACATTTTTCTTACGTTCTTGTAAATGAACTGGCAGGACTACACCTTTGATTGGACATTCGACTTTTAAATTTTGATATGTACTGAATACATTTTTTTACGTTCTTGTAAATGGACTGGCAGGACTACACCTTTGATTGGACATTCGACTTTTGAATTTTGAAATGTACTGAATACATTTTTTTACGTTCTTGTAAATGGACTGGCAGGACTACACCTTTGATTGGACATTCGACTTTTAAATTTGGGTATGTACTGAATACATTTTTCTTGCGTTCTTGTAAATGGACTGGCAGGACTACACCTTTGATTGGACATTCGACTTTTAAATTTGGGTATGTACTGAATACATTTTTCTTGCGTTCTTGTAAATGGACTGGCAGGACTACACCCTTGATCGGACATTCGACTTTTCAATTTTGATATGTACTGAATTCATTTTTCTTGCGTTTTCGTAAATCGACTAGCAAGACCACACCTTAGATTGGACATTCGACTTTTGAATTTTGATATGTACTGAATACATATTTTTACGTTCTTGTAAATGGACTGGCAGGACTACACCTTTGATTGGACATTCGACTTTTAAATTTTGATATGTACTGAATACATTTTTCTTACGTTCTTGTAAATGGACGGGCAGGACTACACCCTTGATCGGACATTCGACTTTTAAATTTTGATATGTACTGAATACATTTTTCTTGCGTTTTCGTAAATCGACTAGCAGGACCACACCTTAGATTGGACATTCGACTTTTGAATTTTGATATGTACTGAATACATTTTTCTTACGGTCTTGTAAATGGACTGGCAGGACTACACCTTTGATTGGACATTCGACTTTTGAATTTTGATATGTACTGAATACATTTTTTTACGTTCTTGTAAATGGACTGGCAGGACTACACCTTTGATTGGACATTCGACTTTTGAATTTTGATATGTACTGAATACATTTTTCTTGCGTTTTCGTAAACCTACTAGTAGGACCACACCTTAGATTGGACATTCGACTTTTGAATTTTGATATGTACTGAATACATTTTTCTTGCGTTTTCGTAAACCGACTAGCAGGACCACACCTTAGATTGCACATTCGACTTTTGAATTTTGATATGTACTGAATACATTTTTCTTACGTTCTTGTAAATGGACTGGCAGGACTACATTTTTGATTGGACATTCGACTTTTGAATTTTGATATGTACTGAATACATTTTTTTACGTTCTTGTAAATGGACTGGCAGGACTACACCCTTGATTGCACATTCGACTTTTGAATTTTGATATGTACTGAATAATTTTTTTTACGTTTTTGTAAATGGACTAGCAGGACTACACCTTTGATTGGACATTCGACTTTTGAATTTTGATATGTACTGAATACATTTTTTTACGTTCTTGTAAAGGGACTGGCAGGACTACATCCTTGATTGGACATTCGACTTTTGAATTTTGATATGTACTGGATACATTTTTTTACTTTCTTGTAAATGGTCTGGCAGGACTACACCTTTGATTGTACATTCGACTTTTAAATTTTGATATGTACTGAATACATTTTTCTTACGTTCTTGTAAATGGACTGGCAGGACTACACCCTTGATTTGACATTTGACTTTTGAATTTTGATATGTACTGAATACAGTTTTCTTGCGTTTTCGTAAATGGACTGGCAGGACTAACCCTTTGATTGGACATTCGACTTTTGAATTTTGATATTCACTGAATACATTTTTCTTACGTTCTTGTAAGTGGACTGGCAGGACTACACCCTTGATTAGACATTCGACTTTTGAATTTTGATATGTACTGAATTCATTTTTCTTACGTTCTTGTAAATGGACTGGCAGGACCACACCTTAAATTGGACATCCGACTTTTGAATTTTGATATGTACTGAATACATTTTTCTTACGTTCTTGTAAATGGACTGGCAGGACTACACCCTTGATTCAACATTCGACTTTTGAATTTTGATATGTACTGAATACATTTTTTTGCGTTCTTGTAAATGGTCTTGCAGGACTACACCTTTGATTGGACATTCGACTTTTGAATTTTGATATTCACTGAATACATTTTTCTTACGTTCTTGTAAGTGGACTGGCAGGACTACACCCTTGATTGGACATTCGACTTTTGAATTTTGATATGTACTGAACACATTTTTTTGCGTTCTTGTAAATGGTCTGGCAGGACTACACCTTTCATTGGACATTCGACTTTTGAATTTTGATATGTACTGAATACATTTTTCTTACGTTCTTGTAAATGGACTGGCAGGACTACACCCTTGATTGGACGTTTATTTTATAATTTATATTAATAATTTACTGTACTGCATTATTGATGATTTTTATATTTATTATATGTTAATGTATTGAATTTTAAATAAAAATTACATATATTTCAAAATCTAGCCGAATTTTATTTCATGTAATTTTTAAAAATCCCCCCAATTTGTTGTATTCATAGATGGCGTCAATTTCGCCAATATAGCAATCTTCCTTAGATTCATATATATATGCAATACATAGCTCAGTTCTTGCATTCGAATCTGATTCCAATAGGTTTCATGAGGTATACACATTTAACATACTGATAATCGACCTCGATTCCGAAATGGACGTCGGTGTCGATGTCGGTCAGATTGCTTAGGTGGGTATCCCAGCTAAGCATAATCGAAATGTGCGAGCGCGTTCTTTGATTTCAAGAGAGCGCCTATATATTCCTATTGGATAAAACGAGTAATGCAGTTGGAATGAAATTTGCCAAGCTTTCAACCCAGCTCATACTCAGAAGTAAAACTCAGTACAGAAACTATTGATAATTTTAATAAGATTAATTACTGGCAATACATTCTGTACAAAAAAATCTTCTACAATATATATTTTATAAATAATGAATACATAAGTACATACTTGCATATAAATTGAATAAACGTCAAAACAATAAAATTAAATATTAAGTCGACACGAGTTCAGTGTGTTGACGTTATATCACTTTTAATTACTTATTAATGAGATATGAATAATGAAAATAGTTAAATTTGGATAAGAACGTGGTTGATGTAAGTAAAGTTTTTTGAATACCCTAACTATTACGATAATGACGTATTAAATTCTATTTTTAAAAATGGTTGAGGTAAGATATACACTGTGAAATGTTTGTTTACAACTTTAAAACTAATCTTGTTTATATTTTAGAAGACTCATACAACAAAATAATTGGATATGATAGATGCTCTATAAATTGTGGTGCCGAAATAATTTTTGTTGCGTTATTCGGAGTTTTGTTTTAAGATAAGTGTTAAAATCTTTATTCTACTCAAAAATTTTTATTCCTCCTTTTGATTTTCCTTCTTTTTTTTTTCTTTCAGATGACTCCTACAGTACCTTCAGGACAGTTTTGAACGCAGTCTTTCATGAAACAATTTATTTTATAGTTTATATTATTAATTTACTGTACTGTATTATTGTTATATTTTTTATATTTATTATATGTTAATGGATTCCATAAATTTTAAATAAAAATTACATATATTTCAAAATCTAGCCAAATTTTATTTCACGTAATTTTTAAAAATCCCCCAATTTTTTGTATTCATAGATGGCGCCACTTTCGCCAATATAGCACTCTTTATTAGATACATACATATTCGATACATAGCTCTTGCATTCTAATCTGATTCCAATAGGTTTCATGAGGTATACAAATTTAACATACTGATAATTGAGGTCGGTACCGACCTCGATTCCGACCCCGACGTCGGTATCGATCTCGGTCAGATTGCTTAGCTGGAGCAATCACCGACACTATTATAAAAATTTATGTAAACGCATCGTGAGAGCGACACCGCCTCCATTGACAAATTTAAGTATACGCGTTTTATACTGTTTACATTTTCTTATGCAGACAAGCGCAACGAGTACACAATACAAATATACGATATAAGTCATGAAGAAAATTTAGATATACTTTGCTAGTTTAGAGTATCAATGCGTCGTAGGCTCATTTATAAATGTGCGTAATACGTATTTAAATAATATGGAGAGCGATTTTGTAGGAAACACAAAGTGCGAATTGCATTCTCACACTAATGCAAATAATAACCGCATAATTGATTGATTACTCATTCTTTGTTACGCGGCAATTTTAAAATATTTATTTTCAGCTCAGCTACATAAAAAGTCCTTTTAAAAAATAAAAGAAAGTGTAAATAAAATACTTTATTTGATTTATTGCCCATAAATTAAAGTGTAATTAATTTTTATGTTTGTTTTTTAATCAAATTTCGCGTGTAAAGGTAAAAGTTGTAGCTCAGTATGTAATATTTACTTGATGTTATTTTGACAGTTTGATATGCCATATTTAAACGTCAAATGGATTGATCAGTGAATCGGGCGCGAAATTCAAAAATATTTGGAATAGATACTATTTGATTTTCTTATTAAAATTCATTTTTTTAAATAAACTAGTTTTTGCGAAAAAGAATAATCGGTAGACAAAGGCCATTAGCGACCAGTTGGAGGTATTGTTAGATGCAGCGGAGACAGAAAGCGTTGGAGGGAGTCGACAAAATGAGATAAATCTATACAGAATATAATAAATTGATTATAAAATGCACATAATAATTCTTGCTTCCCGAATCATTAAAGAATCGGTGGACTCACAGAGTTGTTGCGTCGAAATTGGCATGTAGTTCTTAAGTAATTAATACTCGAGAGCCAAATTAGCCATTTTTGATGTGTTATATTTTATTAATGATTTTATTTGTTATAAAAATATTTATTGTGATAATAACAAAATTAATTTGGCACTAGTACACAATATTTTAGTTAAGGCAAATTCAATTCCAATGAGAGTTTGTTAATTCAATTAGGCCATTCAACTGAACTATTGTGTGAATTCGACTGAATTAAAAGACGCGCATGCGCAGAATAGAGAAACACACTTAATCGTCACTTTCGCAAATGCTCAAGCGTAGAGGAATAAAAAAAAAACAAAGCATAAACGATAATACAACACCTACAGTACCAGTCGCATTCTCGCAGGGCTCAAATCGGTTAAATTTTTTTGCGTTTTTTGACATTGACATTTATCAACACACTAATATTAACACATTTTCGTGTATTTACACATCCCAAAATGCAATTCGCACTGATCAAAATTTTGCGTTTCCTACAAAATCGTTCTTCATATTTAAATATCTACACGGCATTTGAACACTGGATTACGAATACTTATACATACAGTGGTTTTCCATATGATTTGAATTTTGTTTTTCTAACAAAATCATTGTGTGTATAAACTGACGCCGATCGAATTTCAACGTTCCCGGTTCCTTTAATTAATATTTATTATTTCATGTTGTGGTAAGTGAAATATCTGTTGTGCACTTAAAATAGTAACATTTAATAAGAATTGTATTTTCATTCCAGCAGCTAGACAATCTCATCGTTAAAAATTAATTTTGTGTTTGAGGTAAGTGAAATATCTGTTGTACATTGGAAACACTAAACATAATTGTTTTTTTTCTCGAATTTAGGAAGAATACTATTAGAAAATGGGACTTCGATGCTGCAGCCTGCGAATTTTTACAACGTGTCATACGCCAAAAAACGTGTAAATCAGGTAATACATCATGCAATTTTTATTCAACAAGAATTACTTCTAAAATAAATTGTGATTCTTTTTTACAGTAATTGCCGCTATATGTACAGTACCTCGCTTTACATGTGTGTTTTGTAAATAAATGTTTTTAAAGGTTGGCATTAAATGTATGAATGTGCGTGGATGTGAGAAATCGGTACTGTGCATGTGTATGCGTGAACACTTTTGGATGTGTATGCATGTATGCGCTTTCTTAAATTTTCTGTGGTAATCTCGGCACAACAAATGGTACGTTTATGGCATATGCCAAATCTTAACCTTTCGTATGCCGGACGCCGTATCGGGTTATATCGTGCGCTCTCGGCTGCGCATGGTATCTCTCAAAAAACTGTTGTCGAGCATTACCCATGTATCGGAAAAGACTTGCCCGAGAGTTTGACATTGTATATCTAATGAATGAATTATAACATATATCTAATTTATGCATGAATAAAGTATTATATAAATATATACATGCAAGTAATATCTTTATATCTTTAACAAAAAACACTTTTAGTCAATTAATAATATTTATTCTTCCGTCTTTACATGTCAATAATTTATTTTTCGACTTCACTCCTTGAAATTTACCATGTTCTACTCTCGCTGCATTTCATCGTCGTCCCCGCCTTAGTGTCACCATCAATTAACTGGATACCCCTGATGAGACTCTTTTCGTTTCCCACACGGCCTTCCTACACCTCATCAGCCTCCGATGATATACCTCCTGACCATGGCTTCATGATATCCGCCGCTGATGACGTCTCGATTGATCCCTCAGATGTCCCGATATTTCTCATCTCGTATCTATTCGCCTCACGGGCCTTTGTGATGGCATACGGTCCCATGAACTTCTCTTTTATTTTCAACCCAGGCCCAAATTGGGTCCTTAAAATCGCAACAATGTCCTCGACAGCATACTTCTTGGCCTGTTTACACCGCCGATCGTAGTGCTGTAGTTGTTCATTCTGGCATCGTTCAATGTCGAGTTTCGCCAGCTTCCTCAACTCTTCGCGATGGTCAAAGAATACGTCTACCATCTCCTCTTCAAGAAGTTTCAACACATGGGTATCTTCCTTCTGCTTCATCGTCACACCTCGAATGGTGTACATTTCTTTGAAAGTGACAGCGCTGAACTCGTGGTACGTTCATATACCACCACTCGGGTTTATCACTTAAAAGTTTCGTTAATAGTGCTATTATGACTTGGTTTAGACGCTCCACTTGTCAATTGCCACGACATCAGTCGTTATTAACACTCGCTCGATGTCTTCTTCATCGCAAAAACCTTGAAAAGCATTTGATATGAAAGCCACCCTGATCACAAATGATTCGACGAGGGTTTCCAAAAGTCTGTCTGTTGTCTCTCCAAACATCTCAAACGCTAATCTCATCCGCGCTGGTTGTCTTCGTGGGATAGATCCAAGTGAACTTAGTAAAAGCGTCGACAACAACTAACAAATGCTTGTATTTTTTGCACGTCAGCTCCATTGGCCCAAGAAAGTCGACATGGTATGTGAGCAATGGTTTCCTCTTTGGGAATAGGCTCAAATATTCCTTTCTTTCCCCTTTTACGTTCCGCTAAGATACACTGCACACAATTGTCATACACTTTCTTCAATTTTCCCCTCAATTTAGGAATGTAAAAGTCCTGTTCAACCACTGCAATCATTTTTAGCACTCCAAAATGACCGTTATCATGAATTTTCCGCAATAGATTGATCTGCATTTACTCTGGCACGACCAAAGAATTTTTCCCATTAACATTCCTCATCAACACTCCACTTTGTATTATATAATCGTCGTATGGTCTACTTTCGAGAACTTTTTTAATTGCGCACAAATGCTCATCATTCTTTTGTTTCTCTTTTATTATATTCAAAAAACTGTCTTCTATTTGCAGAATCATTCGACTAAGAGCGTCAACGTGCTTCCTCCGAACGCCTGCCCGATGCTGCACCTCGTAGTCGTAGTCTTGAAGCTGCATGACCCATCTTGCAATTCGTGTTATTATATCCTTTTTATTTACAGCGTTTTTGATTGTAACACATTCCGTAATAACCGTTACCTTCTTTCTAAACAAATACACTCTAAGTTTTGCTGTAAACAATTGCTAACATTTCCAATTCATAGGAATGATTTTTTTTCAGCACTAGTCGTCTGTTTACTTAAATAGTACACAGTACACTGGATGAATCTTGTCGTCTTCACTGCACCTCTGCATTAGTACCGCGCCGTATCCGTCCTGATATATGCGTAATATTCTCCTATTACACAATACGTCTTTTAGCTGCTCCCAAGCTAATTTCTCTCTGTCTCCAAATTCAAACACTTTATTTTTTCTGGTAAGATCGGTTATTGTTTGGCTATTAACGAGAAATTTTGCACAAACTTCCTAAAATAACAACACAACCCCAGATATCTTTGAATATCCGTTGCACATTTCGGTTTTGGCAAATTTATTACACTTGATATCGTACTTGGTGACGGTTTAATAGAGCCATCGGCTATTTCGTAGCCTAAAAACTGCACTTGCCTCTGAAGAAATTTACACTTTTCCCAATTAAAGTTCAGACCTGAAGATTCCGCTACTTCCAACACTTTTACGAACTTCTGTACACCATCATGCTCGTCTGTTGATGGTACTATTAAGTCGTCCATATAAGTTATGGCTAGATGTTCCTGTATCAGTTCTTTAAACACATATTATACGTATCTTAGAAAACTTAACGGCGATATTGATAAGCCAAAAGTCGTCTTCAAAAACTCATATTGTCCTTCACTTGTGACAAAAGAAGTGTACGGAAGAATCCGTTTTTGAGATTTAACACTGAAAACACTCGGGCACCTTGCAATTTATCAATCTGATCTTCAATGATATTCTTTTTTTCTCCCCCGTTTTCCTTGGCAACGGGTTCGACTTTTCCGACCTCTTTTTCAGTCTTCGAAACGTCACCATTCTTGAGTTCATGGTCAATGTTGACGACCACGTCAATGTTTTTTTTTCTCTGCATCAGTCTCTTCTTTACCTTGATTTTCACCGATTGGAATTATAGCATCCATCTTCTTCTCCACCACACTCACATCGGGTTTTTCGTCATTTGTAGCGATTGGCTTCTCTTTTTCATCCTCTACTTTTGTCTCAGACTTTTTTGCATTAACTGCGTCATCTTTAGTGGCAACAACTTCACCGTTGCTTGCAGTCTTATAATAATTTTTAGCAGGAATTACTTCCTTCTCGGATTTGGCACCATCTTTAATTTCAGACTTTAATCCTTCTGTGACTTCTTCCTCCACTTCCATTGGTTCCTCTTCTTTGTCTGACACTTTGAGAGCAGTGACCACATCTGCAACCATTTTTTCTGCTTTATCGGCAAAGGCGATGGGTTCTGCGACTACAACTTTAGAATCAACGTCTTCTTCCGAAAATACTCCACCATCGATCTTGAATTCCGTCTTTACTGTCTCTATTACATTAACGTGTCCACTACCAATTAATGTCACAAACCGCTGCGACTTTTCCATACATCCTTTATTAAATATTTGTTTCAAAACCTTCAACTTCATACATGTGACATCACTGCCTGTTTCGCACATTACATTCACTTCCTTACCAGCAATATGCACTTTTTCATTACCTTTCCCTTATCCAATAAGTTTACTTCGGACCGTTGATTAGATCGCTGATTGCATTCTGGTGACTTATGGGCCTTTTTTACACATGAGTAACACTTAACTTGAGATGAGTCTTTTTGCGCACGACTTTCATCTTTTTCACATGCATTTGCTTTATGCCCGTACGAATTGCATTTGAAGCATTTTGGTCCACTCGATGTTGCCGGACAGTCTATTATTATCTACAGATGAAAGGAGAACATAAAGCTAACTCAAAAACAATTTCGATTAAATTATATATATTATTAAAAATAGGCATATTTAAATAATGAAAATAAAGCGCGAAACCCGCGAAAACAGTAGTGTTTCGCCAAAAAATTGCTTAATTATTAAAGTGATAAACTCCGCGATTTTCTCTGCGAAAAAAAAAAACCTACGAAATCGAAACCATTATGAACAAGCAGCAGCACCATGAAAACAAAATTCTGCATAATAATTGTCATCGTTTTCAATTTTAACTTTGATTACAATAAATAAAAACTTAAAAATAAATATATTTTTTTATCAAATATTTATTATATTAAAGTATATAAGTGATTACTAAAAACGCTCCGCTAGTATTAATATATAAAAAACAAACTCGTCAACAAATGTTGAACAGGAATCCATATTGTTTCGGATTGGCGCAGGGGCCAACAGCACAATAGGCAATAACGGATCATCTACATTTACTCGTTTTGTAGATTGTCCACCCCCTGTCTGAAATACAGACGCCTTGTCCATAGCTAAATCCTTTTTTAACTTGCACTTGGAATTTTTATATAAGTGCTGAAGCTGTTCGGCTGACCTGGGATGGATGGTCTTCGCATTAAATTCGCTGGAAATCGTGTCCCATGCCTTTTTTTACACACATTGGTAAGAGCATCTGTTTTTTGTTTTCTATAACTTTTAGGTGCTTATTAATTATATCAAACAACTTATTTTTTTCCTCAATACTAAATTTTTTATTTTTTGACTCCATGTCGTGAGTTTAAATTTTAATTTTTTTATAACGTTTTCGCTTTGACAACTGACGATTTATAAAGATTATGTCCAATAAATGTAATATATCATTTTTGGTTGAAGAGAAATAGTACCAAATAATGTACACAATAGTACTAAAGCTATTCGCGTTGATGTATACCATTTTTAAAAATTCGTAGTCTCACATTAATTTGCGTTGATGTATATGGCCCTAAAAGACCCGGCCCAAACTGCAAAAATGCAATAACTTTTGTTTGTGATGTGCAATTGTCCCTGCACCTGCTAATAATAATGACTGTTTTTTTTTAATCCCCCTATGTCGTTTCTTTTATCTTCTGTAAGATTTAAATAATTAATTTTTTTGTTATAATACAGTCAATATTTTTATGATATCCAGAATAAGGACATTTTATTTCGACAATTGCGTCATCATCAACCAAGCCATCGGGGGAGGCTGCAAGATAAAAATCTTTGCTGTCTATAAAAATACCACATGGTTTTATTTTAATTCGTAACAACTCTTCTAATTGTTTTTTGGCGTATTCCTCATATTGCCGACCATGTCCACACTCTTCGCAGACCAATTGGTAGTATGAACCAACCTTTCGGTATATCCTGCCAAAACCTTTACTTTGCAAATCGTGCCAAAATTTGAAGCGGTCAGAGTGTGCTGTCGCACTTCATGCCACGTTTGGTTGAATGTTTGCCCAATCGTGTTTTTTTCAACGCAATCTCTTCTTGCTTGATTTTTCAGCAACTCACTTATAAGTCTATTGCGTTCTATACAATAATCATCAGTACACAAGTCGGGAGTAGCAGCATTAGGACCATAATAGTAGTTGATGACTTTTGATTTGCGCCGTTTTAAAAATATGTTCCTTTGGAAAGGAGTTTTTTTCCTGTTTTGTCGTGCCACTTTTATTTTTTTGATCCGCCTTGCTTCAACATTTTATATTCTCGTTTTTGGTGTTGTTTTGAACTCCCTGATGCAATGTAGTGTGGGAATTGAATTGCAAAACAGCAACTGCACATCGATGAGTTTCTACGAAAAATGTATCCTTGTTCCACCAATAAATTTCGCTACAATGGAATTGTATTGCTCAGCAACATTGTTATTTCGTGAATGAAATAGGCTCCTGGCATTATAAATCAATCGCCGTGATGGCTTCCAGATACTTTCATAAATTCCATTTTTAATTATTTCCGGAACGCGATTTTCTTCATTGTTTTGGCATCGATCTTGGATATAGTCTGGACAGTTGGTGTGATCTCCACATACGTGATGGTTGACATTGTCATTGTCAGATTTAATGAATTTTATAGTTGATTCTTCGGTCAGTTTTTGAAGTTTGCCCTGGGTAACACGACAGTCTATAGCACAAGCTACACCTTTTCGTATTCTATCGAGCTTACTCCTCAAATACTACTGTCCCCATCAGCAATAATGGTAGTGTATCTAATATTATAATCCACAAGGCTTGATTTAAATCCTTCTACAATAATTGCGGATTCCATTGCACTTGAAGAACCGGTAAAGTTTCTGTTGCACGCATGTGTAGGTATCTCAATATCTTCTCTTTCAATTTTCTCTTCATATTTCGAGTACAGTGTATTTGATATGGTAATTGGTAGAACAGGGTGCAATAAAACAATAATATGCAGATTAGTCTTTGAATAACTTTTATGAAGGGGAAATTAAAATATTCAGTTTGAACGACTCATGTTCGTGCCTATCGGTTTTTCCGAAAATTTTAATTTGATTTTTCATGATTCTGTTGAAGCAATAAAACAATAAAAATTTTACATATTATGGGATGATGTATTATCATAATTTTTTAGATATATGATGGAATATTTGATTGATATTTGAATTTGACAAAATTATATTACATGCAACAATATGACGTATATTCAATTCAAGTCACAAGAATATATTTTGATGAACCGCATACATAAAAATATCATCCATGCAAAATAGAAATATTAGCATACAATATACCATAGAAATAGATTCTTACATATATTATGTATTTAGTGGATGCGGCCATAGCAGGTAATAGTAATGACATCATTTTTCAACCCTTGGTGTATTTTTATCTTCTGTGAGATTCTTATTGTATTTAAATT
Organism: Sylvicola cinctus; assembly: GCA_963854165.1. Classification (NCBI taxonomy): domain Eukaryota; kingdom Metazoa; phylum Arthropoda; class Insecta; order Diptera; family Anisopodidae; genus Sylvicola; species Sylvicola cinctus. The sequence continues at coordinate 21,735,032 of OY974084.1, forward strand.
TGACAGTCAACAATATTTCTACTATAAGCAAAATTTGCTTCAAAAAAGCTGATATACTCGTCACAAAATAATAAAATTTTGATTAATCTTTGAATATGTACATAATATCAAAAACGAACGAGTAATTTCGAATGCCTGGATAATTTGAAAACAAATATATTATTATAGTGTTTTGGGAAATTAAATTCCTTTATTGAAAATTTCTTGTATACAAGAAATAATGAGAAAGTCGTAAAAACCTTTTTAAAATAAAACAATAAAATCTGGTGAGTATTTCATTGTTGAGTATACCTTTAACCTTTTTAAATTTTGTACCTAAGCCAATGTTTTCAAAATTTACCAACACATCAACGATATTCACAAAATATGTAACTATTGCCATCTATGCATAATGAGTTGAACTATATCGGAGAATTACGCATCAAAATTGCCGCACAAATTCGAATATTTTGAATTTACATACAAAGTCGCACTCGAATTTAAAGTGCTAAAATGTATATCTTTTTAGTTATATAAAAATTCAAAAAAAGGCCGACTAACAGCATTCAATAATTTATTGAAGATACCGAATTAAAAAATTCGTATCTGTGACTTCAAAAGTGGCTTCACAAAGTGTTTATAAAATGGGCTAATTTTGCTCAAAAAGTGAGTTTTGCCTATCTTTAACGTATCATATTTAAAAAACTATTAGCTTTATCAAAAAAAGGCCCTCGGGAAAGATCTTATCTTTCAATTAAGACTAATTTGATCAAAATCGGATAACTTATAGTCTATAGACTACGTTTTACATGTTGAAAAATCGTCTAATTTCACGATTCTGCAAGGAAGAGCCTTAACGGTGCATCAGATTTCCTTTCCTTTTTGATCTCGACTTATTTTTTGTTACTTTTTGGTAAATTCAAAGCTTACTTGCGAATTCTTCTATTGTTTCTGCCTCATACAAACAAACTTTGTTCCTTTCATCGTCACGAATGCCTCTGATGACGTATTCAATGATGGCTGTGTCATCCACCATTCCACTCTGCCCAATTTCCCTCATATTGTAGAAATATCTGACCTTCATCCTGGTAGTCGATAGTCTCCTGTGGACTTCCGCGCTATTGACTGCAGTTGAGAATTCCACGATGCTTAATTTTTCTCACTTTTTACAAACAGAAGTGCTGGACGCTTTAATAGTTTTTTGGCATAGACCAACTTCTGCAAGTCGTTCCAACTTAACACATCTGCCATAGCCTCAAAATCATCACCCCATTTAAACACTTTTCCATCGGAGCCATCAAAACACTCAAAACTGTCCTCTACGTCTTTGAAGGTAAATATGGAATGCAATATTCCCGTCTTTGTGTTTGTGTTACTTGCTGGTTCCGTGCACTCCATCCCGACATCATCGTCATCTGCGTCGTTAATTTGTGTTTCGTCTGTGTAGCCGTTCTGTTCCATTACCAGCGTCATTAATCTATGCTTCAACAGGACTTTGATTCCTTGTGTGTTCATGCTCAATGGTCTAATTCTTCCCCTAGTCGAATTAAACTCATTTTGTCCACTTCCTGAGGTGACAATGCGGTAGCCATCTTAATTGTATTTACACTGTCGATTTATATTTGCAGTCGCCACGTCTTATGTCCGTTTTTTGGTTATACACCAATCTTTCGTCGTATTTTGTCTTTAATCCGTCTTTTAATTGTTAAGCAACAATTTTTCGTCGTTATTTCGTCTTTTTTAACACTTTTTCCAAAATAAAACTCTTAATTCATATCCCGGTTGAGCCCCCATGTAAGTAATATCTTTATATCTTTAACAAAAAACCCTTTTAATTAATTAATAATATTTATTCTTCCGTCTTTACATGTAAGTAATATATTTTTCAACTTCACTCCTTGAAATTTACCCTCAGACTCCCCATCACTCTCGCTGCATTTTATCGTCGTCCCCCGCCTTAGCGTCACCATCAATCAACTGTGTACCCCTGACGAGACTACCCCATCAATTAACTGGGTACCCCTGACGGGACTCTTGACGCTTGTTTTTGTTTTCCACATACATACATCGACAAATACGAATTTTTAATGGAGAAGTGAGAACACATTAGATTAATTGTGGAATACATTCCAAATCGTATAATAAATAAGTAAATTCAGTAAATATAATGTATTCAAATTCTAAAAAATATGATTATACTTTACAATATGATAAGAGCTTATAACTTTTGCTACAATAATATATTCAAAAAACAAAAGGGTAAAGGCACTGAGCAATGAAAAAAAAAACGTTTTCAAATACGAATGTATGAATTAACAATTTATAAAATGAGAAAAGATTGTTGATTGTAGTAAATTTATCAACCACAAAAATTTAATCAAAAATAAGCAATATTCGACAAAGTTACAGGACGTTATAAACATAGATTTCTAATATGTAATATATTTTGTAAAAAGACTCAAAATTAGTGAACATGGCCAAATGCGTTAAATATTTTATTCATTGAAAGAATTTTAATTGGATAAAAATATATTAACTCATACATATTGTATATACATATTATGTGCATGTACTTATTTAATGCAGAAAATTTAATATGCAATACACTATATTTCAATTTTATATAAAAAAATGTTCGGACACTAAACTAAAATTTTAATAATTATCTAGTCAGTGGGCATATTGTTCTACTTTCTAATTGTAATTCATGGCCTGAGAAATACATCGCCGATGTGTCAGGCCTTTATGTATTATTGTTAATAAAAAAAAAAAAAAAATAATTGTAATTCATGAAATATCAATTGTAATTCAAATAATATTAAATGTAATTCAAATATTATCAAATGTATATCTTTATGTTTATTTTTGCATTATGTTTCAATTTGATAAATATTTTGATAATGGATTTTTAAAATATCAAGAATCGCTACATTTGATGAAATTTTAATTGCATTTAATAACATTTTAATTACAGTGTTTCGAAGTACAATTTAAAAAGGTGTAGTGGGTATTGATACGGTTTAGCAAGCGGACGGTTGCTACAAATCGGACCATTATGTTCTTCATTATTTCTTAAAATATAGTTTCTAAGTTATGGTCACTTGAAATAAATTTCATGCGAACATAAGTGCCCGGAGACTGGATAAAAAAAAGTGCCCGATTACTGGATTTAAGATGTCCGGAGGAGACTGGGTAAATATGTGGTTTTCACGAGATAAAACATTAAAACATATTAACGCATAACAAACTGAGCGCTCAACTGAGGTTCCAAAATAAAGAAAATAATAAAATTTCTTGAACATGGATTGTGGAAGGAGAAATCACGTAATGATTACTCTCTACATTTAACAAGAAACTTATAATTTATTAATTCCTGTTGACAAGAACTGGCAAAAAATTATCATATTAATTATAATTAATTACATATTAAGAATTGTACTTACCGGTTTTTAGTTATACAGCAAATTCAAAGTCCTTTTTTCCACAATGCACAATCTGCATTTAAAACAAAACAATTAATATATTTAGGGTATTTGAAAAAATTTGTTAAAAAAAAATACTTACACAGGATTTTACGTTTTCTTTTTTTTAATGATCTCTTCCACAATGCACAATCTGCAATTAGCAAACAATTAATATATTTAGGAATATTTAAAAAATTAATTTCCAAAAATTACTTTCAATATACATACGTATTATAATTTATAACTGTACACGCTTCTTCTTTTCTTTATGTTCACCAAAGTCCCAATCTTTACGGTAACTGTTAAAAGTAAAGGACAAAAAACTCAGTGTTAAGTACACTTTAATATTGATAATTTTTAAATTCATAAAAAATATAATTAAAAAACTCACCAGAGTTTAATATATTTCCCAAAATATTGAACACACAACAACAACAAATTACTTATCAGAACCACGTATATTGACAGTTTCTCGATAATGAAAAAAAAAGTGTTATTTACATTAAGTCAAGGCCTTGTTAGGGCAATATTTAAAAGAAAGAGACTCTTAAAATAAAAAAAGAGACAACTACAGACTGTGGAAAAACAAATCGCATTTTCATACACTAATACCATTTTCTTTGGCAAAAACACAATCAATTTTTTTTCCAGCACTTTTTTGACGTTCGAAAGAACATGAAAAAATTGATTTTTTTTGAGTTGGTATTAGTGTTTTGTTATAGCGTTTACACATCGTTTTTTTAAAATGTATTTAACGTCAGCTGGTCAGCTGGAAACACAAAAGTAACCTCACAAAAGTTATAAGTGCGAACAAAGCAGACATCTAGCTAGACCGGATTTAAATCAAATAATAAAATTAAATTAAAAAATGAGTTTACTAAATATTTATGAACTGGTGTTGGAAGAAAATGGAATGTTAAATGTAGAAGATGGAATGGTGCTGGTAAAAAATAAAATTAGTAAGTTACAACGAAAGTTATAGAAGTAGTAGGTACTGAGTAGTAATAATATGTTAAAATTCATTTATAGCTAATGAAGTAATACAAATGGACTTTCCTACATATATAAATAATATTTTTTAAACATATATTTTTGAATCTTTTAAATACAGAAAATGAAAATAATAAAATTAAGTGGGGCGATGGAGAAACAAAGTTCATGCTGAACAAATTTGCTGAAATGGAAGTAATTGACTTCCGACCCCCACGTAACTTTTTCTTAAAGTGGATCGAATTACCATATTGTTCAATTAGTTTGTATGCAGTACTCCGCAATATTCTAAAATTTTTACGAAACTAAAAAAGACGCGTTACGTAAATATTATATACAAAAAATGAATTCAACAACTCACTTCAATTTCTGAATATTTATGTACAATATTTTCAATAAAATTTTTGATCCGGACATGTTTTTCTCGTGACTTCAAAATTTTCTGTATTGAAATAAATTCTTCCTCACATGAATAATTAAAAATATTATCATTCGATGAATCATGTAAAGATGATGACGACGATGATGAACTGGAGCTCGAACTTGAAGAAGAAGATGACGAAGATGATCAAGAAGACGATAATATCTCGTTAATTAAATCCATTTTATTTTTATTTAAAAACGTTTCAAAATATAAATATATTACAAAGCAATTTAAAAAAATGTTAAATTGTTGATTTCATACGCTAAAATTCTAACCCAAAAACAGATGTTTGTTTTGACAGTACAATTCATGGAGGGGTAAAAGTCAAATCAATTTTTGAGGGGTAGATTGTTCAAAAAATCTCAATCTGTAAAAAGTGATTGCAATCAAAAAAAAATCAATTTTTTTTTGCCAAAGAACATGAAAAGTGATTGCAATCAAAAAAAAAATTGATAAAATTGATTTTTTTTTTGCCAAAGAAAATGGTATAAGGCAATTTTTGCACACTATTAAAAACAAAGTGTGGAATTTTGTTTTTGCGAAGTGTGGAATCTGTGGATGCATTCCAACAACTGGGCTACTTTTCATACTTTTCATTGTAACCACTTCACAGATTTATATCGAAGCGGGAAAGTTATTTTTATTGTGAAATAAGGTTATGTTTACATTTGTATGAAATATATGAAACGTCAAAATGTAAACGCGTTTAAAGACGAAAAGTGTTGTCTGTCTGGCTCTTTTTAAATACGTTTAATTCTGCCTAAATGTTCATTTAAAAGTGCTAGTCTGTCTACAGTTTTATATTCTTCAATATCATAAATATTTGATAAAATGTCTATTTTTCAAGTTTTTATGTATTGTATTCAAAGTAAAAATTTAAAACGATGACAATTATTATGCAGAAATTTGTTTTATTGACTGCTTGTTCATAATGGTTTCGATTTCGTAGCATTTTTTCTCTTTTTTCTGAAATACCATTCAACTTCATAAAAGGAAACACAACAAAAATTTTCCAACATTACTTTGTATTTTCCCTTATTGAAAATTCCGCATTGGATGTGATTATAAAAAAAAATTTACAATAAAACCGTAATCGTGGAAAACCACAGAATTATGCTCGAACTTTTTTGGCGAGATGTTTTCTACAGGATCGTATCAAATTTTATACATTAGACGAACTTCATAACTGCGAAAAGCCGATTTCTTCGTGAAGTGTTTTTTACTAATCAAAAACTGGAAAATCGATACCCGCGATCATTTTCTCGCGGTCCGCGATTTTTGTCCCAGTTTTCTCGAAAATTTCGGATCGATCCCATTTACAGTTTCAGCCTGATTGATAGTATCGCCGATAATAGCTTAATTTTTGCGGAATATATTACTTCTAGAATGTTGAAAAACACGTGTGTAAAATTTCGTGGCGATCTCATTGTCAGTTTTAGCGTGAACAATTACTAAATATATATACATACACACACGGTTGTTTAGTAACGTATATATTAGATGAGAATTGGGCTGAATAACTTTGGATGCGTGTAATAAAAAAAATGCGTTACTGGTTTAGATTAATAGCTGACACTTGACCTGTGAGATTGACACTTAATGTATGAATTTAAACTTAATGATGTACTGATAATTAAGTGATGAATCGGTAATCATAAATAAAGCGTTTTCCAATAGAGACATAACAATTTCGTATCTTTATATGAAAGCACCCTTAAACTATTTTAATGAACTTTTAATGTCAAACCGTTTATTAAAGTCAACATTTTCATCATGGTAAAGTTCACGATCCAGCAACGTTTGGAAATGACGCTTTATCAAGTCACAGATCTATACCAACAAGCCATTAACTTTAGACGAGCTCAAAGACAACATCCAATGCGAAATTGCCAACGTTTTGGTCGAAATGTGTGCCAAAGTGGTGGGAAATTGGGTCCAAAGAATCGACCGCTGTAAACAGGCTCGTGGTGACTGGTGGTCATATGACCGATATCGAATTTCATTCATAAAATTTAATGCTTAAAATTTACATCCATAATAAAACCCATTCAATATTTTAAATATTTCTGTGTTTTGTTAATAGATAAAATTGTTATGTCCCTAATGGAAAACCCTTTACAATAAAGAGTATAAATAGAGTCATTGAGTTAGTTTTATAATTTTAATAATTAATACTAATCTATATTTTTGTTTAATTTTAAAAATTCATATAATGTTCGATAGTTTCAGTAATTTAAACAATTCTATAAGAACGTTAAAGAATAATATATATTAAGTATGCGTTTATGCGAATATGCGTTTGAAAAAAGTTTTGAACATTATGTTCCATGATATTAACTGTAAACTGCCACCAGTAGCTCACTAGCATCTCATATTAAAATACAGCCAAATATACAAAAAAGGCTGCAGGAGTCAAAAGATTTGGCGCTGGCATATACATCCCATGGACTCGACATTGTGAACAAACAGTTGAAGCCAAAAATGAATATTTGTATATATTTGTCTCTTTTACTCAATTCAGTCGCAAAGTGGTCTTTGTCCAACTCAAAAAACTGTTATAACTACGCACAGTTGCCCTATTTTTACTTTATATACCATTCTGAAATAAAATATATACGCATCGCGATTGTTATGCGCAGTACCTACCATAGGTAATGCGTTTTCCCCTTGCGTTCCAATATCTCCAGTGTTTCAAATAATTTATATATTTTGATTTATTATTTGATTTTGATTTTCATAAAATCATCACACTGACACAGTCTTACAAAATCGCTCTCCTGGAGAGTAAGAAATGTTTTTGTTGTTGTATAGGCGCGAATTGATTTTTTTCCATTCTGATTTGTGTTTTTGAGGTCCAAATGTCATGTTGGATGTGTAAATACACAGTTCATGTGACTGTGTCAGTGTGATAATTTTATTAAATTTTTATGAATGGTTTATTGTTTTTTTTGTTAAGTATATTATCATAATAATTTTAAATAATTTAATAAAAGTATATGTAGCGTACAATTTGTTTACGTACAATTTCTACGTACTGTTTGTTCAATTAACAGGTGGTAGATGCCAAAAAAAAAATGAATAATTCTTAGCGTTACATCAATGTAAAAGACTCCAATATTTAATAGAAAAACTAAAAGTGGCTAAACAATATGACAGATTTTAAACACTAAACTATTTATGTTTCTTAAATAAATAAAAATTTGTTACCAAAAGCTTCTTTAAATACCGGCACTTTTGCAACAAAGTTCAACATCACTTGAAATTTGCAACAACACAACACAAATTTACCCGAAAAAAAATTTAATATCCTGCTGTTTTAAATTTATAGTGTTACCCTTTGATATACATCACTTCATATTTTTATAAAGCTAAAATTCCATAAATCGTTTTGGTGATTCCATGAATGCGCTTGAAAATATCAAACATATCGAATGAAAGCGATAGACTTATGTGGTTTTCATAAGAGCGTGTTTATATAATTTATATATAAAATCCTAAACGATGATTCAACTGGCATTTTTATGGCAACATTTATAGCAATAATAATAATATTATGAGGGACAGCACTACAAAAATGCGGCAAGTGCTTGAAAAATGCAGCACGATGAGTTTCAAAAATTAAAAAGTATTTTATGGCATCAAGCAGATACCGCACAAAAGCAATAGTTTTAAATCTATTTGATTTTAGTGATTGTGCTGCATGTCAGATAAACATATAGAAATTCGATGTTTATTGTGAATGATTTTATGGTGGGAAATCCCGTTCAAATATATGACATAACAAAGGTCAAATTTAAATATATTACTTATTTCAGTTTATACAATGAATAAAAAGAGTTAGTTTTAACTTGATTATTCAAATAACATATGGTTTATTATGTACTTTAGAATACCAATTATTGTAGGATACTAACCACCTCATTGTTACAACTAGTCGCGTTTTTGCACAAATTGGTTCCCTTGTCAATTTGGCTTTTGTAACAATATGACCATTATGATTATACAAAATAATTCCTCGAACTGACTTGAAGTCATCCTTATATAATTTTTAAACATTATAGGATCCTTCAAACTGCTGAAAATTGTGATGAAAGCACCTGTGGCACTCCGTCCTTCGTGGTACGGGTCAACCCAACATTTTTTTAAAGCACATATTGGAGTTTCTTGACCACAGAACTCACGACTTCTTTTTTTCTGGGGTTCTTGCTACAATCCGATAGCCAAACGTACGCTAACATCAGGAAATCTTCACTGTCCATATTATTTATTATATTATTATATTGTTTATTTATTTTGCAACAAAACATTATAATCTCTTTTTATTTATTAAATTTCAATGTGTTGTATTGCTATAAATATTGCCATAAAAATGACAGTTCAACTCATCGTTTAGGATTTTATATATAAACTAGCGGACCCGGCGGACGTCGTTCCGCACAAACCTTGCTTTATATATTGAATACACACTATTAATAAAAAGCAAGCATTTATTCGAAGTCAAATCGGAAAATAAAGTTTCGAAGCACCGAAATCCCGGCAACCCACGGGCCAGAATTCCATTCATCAAACATACTGTCAGCCACAGAAATCCCTGCAAACCCCAAAACCCGACTCCGATTCATATTATTATAAATTCTGATTGGTCATAATCCCCATAAGCCACACATCCAAAATCAAGTTAACTTCATCAAACCTGAAATTCTGACGAAGTCAAAATCCCAACATTCAATTTTTCGGTAAAAAAAAATTTCGTGTGGCCATAATTATGACTCGTGATAGGAGAATAATCCCGTCATCGACAAACCCAATTTCCGCTCTTTATATGAACTCTCATTTTTCCCAATTCCTATTCTCCATTTCCCTAATCACAATTCTTAATTTCCAATTTCCAATTTTAAAACATCTTGTATTACGGTTCCTATTTTCAATGACCCCTCGAACTTTAGATACTTTGTCTCTTGAATACAAAAAAAATATCATAACAACTTTGATTTTTAAAACTACTAAAAGTATCATACTAAGTTTTTGCATTTTTGTATGGTTTCTGATTTTTCAAGATTTTCAATTTTTCTGTTGCATTTTCTTAAAAAAAAAAACTTTCTCCTAGCAATTAGAACAACTGAAAAAAAATTAGACAAATCGGTTCAGCCGTTCTCAATTGATGAAGTATGATACATTTTTGCCACCATTTATATATATATCTATATATATTTTATCTATATATATAAAATAAAGTCGTGTTAGTTACACCACTTCCCCGCAAACAGCATGCTATATATTTGAATGACAGCTTGAATTATTACACATAATACTCCACAGCCATGCTATTGCTTCTTCATTCTTGCGTGTACCATATTGACATGACCTCTCACTTTTTGCTATTTTGTTTTCATTTGCAAACAAAATCTATGAATGTGTGATAAATCGGTACACTATATGATCGATGAAATGCACTATACAAAATGTATAGCGCGATCGGCCACTGCTATCTTTTTGTGTTTCCATTTAGCTATCTGCGTAATGCGCAGTAAATATAGTATAAAGAAAATGCGGCTGAGTAGTGAGACATAAAATGAATGAAATTGCTTGTCGACGGCTCGATTCCTTCATTTCATTATTTTATTTCTCATCTTGTACTGTAGTGTTCTTCAGTCTTCACAGTGTTTAGTGCAATCACATAAAAATTAAAAAATAAGTGAGTAATATCAGCTAAATGAACTAAATTAGGGACACAGGTGCTTGTAGTGCAGTGTATTCAGTGAAGGTGTGTTCTAATAATTTTAAATTAACAATTAATTTGTTTTTATTGACTGATTTGGTTTTTATTTTTCAGGCGCAACTTCAGCAGTATTGATACGGCGCTTTGGCCTTACCAAATTCGAGGTCTTCATGATTCATCGACCAGTAGTTCCTGCCATGATCAACACCGGTGAATATAATGATTATGTGTAAATTGTAATGTGTATTCTTTATTTTAATAAATAAACAATGAATAATATTATTAAAGAATGCAAATGTTTTATTTGAAAACCATACAAATGTTTTTGTAACGTCACCGAAGGGGAAGAGAATTTAGTGTGATTGTGTGTGTGCGATATTTTGCAATGGTATTTGAAATGAATGAAATTGCTTGTCGACGGCAAAATTCCTTCATTTCATTATTTTCCTCGTTATCTTGTTTGATTGGGTTATAATACATAGCTGTCATTATACGTCAATTACATAGCTGTCATTTGCGTTTTGTTATTCCAAGTCTGATTCTTTTTTGTTATACCACGTTTTATAGTGACTGACGTTTCATGTCAAGTCACACTTTAACGCTGTCGAACGGGATAAAAACCTACCAAAAAAGCTACCTCCCTACCAATTTTCATCCAAATCTGTTTTGCCGTTCTTGAGTTATAAGTGGTGTAACTAACACGACTTTCTTTTATATATATAGATTATATAAACTCGCTCTTATGAAAACCACATAAGTCAATCGCTTTCACTCGATATGTTTGATATTTTCAAGCACTTTCATGGAATCACCAAAACGATTTATGGAATTTTAGCTTAAGACATTAAATTAATTATCAAAATCGCGTATCTAAATCGCAAAAAACTTACGAATTTCTGTATTTGACATTTTCCATAAAGTGACGTTTAATTGAATTGTAATAATAATAATAAATATTAATAAACACATGAAACATTTTCGGACTGTTCTACAACTGTAATACAAATTGGATTATTGCAATTTTGATTTAGTTTGTTTTTGTAGTAATTCTTTATTTATTATTTCCAAATTCATATAAATAGTTTTTAATAATGTTTTTATAATTTTTTCAGTGTTTTATTAAAATATTAAGCGTCGTCACTCAGAAAATAATTTTGATAATTTTTGACAAGCGCTCTGAATGGTCAATGAATTAAATATTTTAATTTCCAGCGTGAACGCGCTTAATAATTTTGAGAATTTTCGTCAGTTTGCGCGGCAGTTGTCATTGACAAGTTAGACGTTATAAAAAAGTTAGGCGCAAAACAAAAACAAAATTTATAATTTAATGGAACCATTGACAACTTTAATAAAACCAACTGTCAAAAATAAATTATCAGAATTATCAAAAATAAAATGCCCCGGGGCATGATATTTTTGATAATTTTGATAATTTTTTTGGACTAATCAGAGTGCTTGTCAAAAATTATGAAAATTATTTTATCAAAATTATTTTGTGAATGAGGACGCTTATTATATATTTTTGTATCTACAATGTATGTTATAACGCATTGAAATGGCAAAGTGCAATATGAGCATTGAGCAACCCTACATCATTTATTGTTTCATTTATTTTGTAATACGTCTGTACACAATAAGGTCGCTCAGAAAATATAATTTTGATAAAATAATTTTTGTAATTTTTGAGAACCGCTCTGATTGGTCAATGAAATAAATATTTTGGAGTGTTTTAAATAAATTATTTTTAGTTGTGACATTTTTTGGTGATAAAATCCAAATTTTTTTTTAAAAAATTCTTTAAAACTGTCACAACTCAAAATAATTTATTCTATTGGGGGTCAGAACCGCATATAAAACGTCATAAGTCAAAAAAAGATGGTTTTTTAAAGGATTGACAACGGAAATAACTAAAATGGCTTTGTATACCTTGACTTTAACATAACATTCAGTCAAAAAGATCCGCTTGAATGTTCTGAAATATACGCATAAATTAAAATCGGTTTTTCGCGTTTTCTGGAAAACTTTCTTTTTCGAGTTGTGTTACTTTTGTTACAAGGGTGCGACAATCTGGCAAGTTAATATATATTGGGCGCAAAAGAAAAACAAAATTTATTTAATAGAACGTATGAAAGTTGTTTTTTCCAGAAGGAGACATTTAAAATATTAACCTTGTTTAAAATTGAATTTAATTTTACTTATTTAAATGAATATTTGCTAAATTCGTATTGTACCATATAATTATGAATACTGCGCACAATTGCATATGTCAAACCCTTCCCCGCAAACAGCATGCTATATATTTGAATGACAGCTTGAATTATTACACATAATACTCCATAGCCATGCTATTGCTTCTTCATTCTTGCGTGTGCCATATTGACATGACCTCTCACTTTTTGCTATTTTGTTTTCATTTGCAAACAAAATCTATGAATGTGTGATAAATCGGTACACTATATGATCGATGAAATGCACTATACAAAATGTATAGCGCGATCGGCCACTGCTATCTTTTTGTGTTTCCTTTTAGCTATCTGCGTAATGCGCAGTAAATATAGTATAAAGAAAATGCGGCTGAGTAGTGAGACATAAAATGAATGAAATTGCTTGTCGACGGCTCGATTCCTTCATTTCATTATTTTATTTCTCATCTTGTACTGTAGTGTTCTTCAGTCTTCACAGTGTTTAGTGCAATCACATAAAAATTAAAAAATAAGTGAGTAATATCAGCTTAAATAAACTAAATTAGGGACACAGGTGCTTGTAGTGCAGTGTATTCAGTGAAGGTGTGTTCTAATAATTTTAAATCAACAATTAATTTGTTTTTATTGACTGATTTGGTTTTTATTTTTCAGGCGCAACTTCAGCAGTATTGATACGGCGCTTTGGCCTTACCAAATTCGAGGTCTTCATGATTCATCGACCAGTTGTTCCTGCCATGATCAACACCGGTGAATATAATGATTATGTGTAAATTGTAATGTGTATTCTTTATTCTAGTAAATAAACAATGAATAATATTATTAAAGAATGCAAATGTTTTATTTGAAAACCATACAAATGTTTTTGTAACGTCACCGAAGGGGAAGAGAATTTAGTGTGATTGTGTGTGTGCGATATTTTGCAATGGTATTTGAAATGAATGAAATTGCTTGTCGACGGCAAAATTCCTCCATTTCATTATTTTCCTCGTTATCTTGTTTGATTGGGTTGACGTATCCAACTGTCAAAAATAAATTGCTCCAGAGCATGATATTTTTGATAATTTTTTTCTATCAATCAGAGCGTTTGTCAAAAATTCCAAAAATTATTTTATCAAAATTATATCTTCTATGAACGACCTTAATATGAAATGTGTGTGCAAGATTTGCGTATGTATTAAACTTGGATTCAGTGGCTTCCATGGATATAGCGAGTCCTTTGGAATGTCAATCCTTTTTTATAGAATGGGTGTCCGATAAAAGTTACCCAATAATGGCAGCTTCTATGCAGGCTTTCAATTGTTTAGAATATTACAATTATTTGAATTTTCTTGATTCGTATATTCGCAATAATCAAAAATCACTCGATGTGGTGCGAAAGATGATGTTGAAATACATTATGTTTTCAATCTTCCGAATAAATGATTACAAATATTTTTGGACATGGTATCGGCATTTTTTTGTTTTTCTTTTGAGTCAATTTAAATGCAGTTCATTTAATTTTTCAATATCATTCTTCGAAAATGTACCGTATGATAATAACGAGGAGCAAATTAACATGTGTGGCACAATAATAAGGTCTCCAAATATAAAGAAAGTAAATTCTATCAGAACTCAAAAAATTGTTTTGATGATGCTCAATCGGCTAATGGGTATCGGCAAACGACCGGTTAAATATGTCAATTTATATTTTCCTTCCGTAAGATCTCTGATTACAGAAGGTAGCTTTGACATTCCGCGTAAAAACTGTACTAGACAGCAGATAAATCTTCTCCCCGTCCTGAATTAACTATTTATAGTGATGTTGAAGCAATTTGAAGGAAAAAAAATAAGACTACTCCGCAAAATGTGTTTTCGGCTAGCGAAGGCCGACTTAAATCCAGTAGGATTCAAGCAAGCCAAACCACATGCCCGGTATCCACAAATTCTCTTTGTTTGCCAACAAATAGTGACCATCATTTGCGTTTGATTTCTAACGGTTTGATGTTCAATTTGGACTTTTATCAGATTCGTTCTCAATCTTTTTATGTTGGCCTCTATAAATCTTTAAATTGTTTCAATAACATTTTTTTTAATTATCTCACTTTACAAGACATTTTGTACCCTGGATGCAAATTATTTTTAAATAATTTTGTGATGTTTTAAGTACATATTTTAATTCGAGATTTTGATGCCGCGGCTTTCACCTGCAACATCTCGGAATTAATAATGAATGGCAAGGAACTTAATATTGAATTGCTTTCCAGTCAATTTGATAATAATTTATTGTTTATGCCATTTAATACATGAGCGGCACTGGGATAGTGGACTCTTGATCTAATATCTTCTATTATATTGACCCATTAAAAAGTAGTAATGGTGCTGGTGACACAGTTAGACCACGAGTTGCAAACTGACTTCCACAGCTGCGGCGTGTAGGTTTTGTTTCATTGCAAGCAAATGATTGCATAGAAGAAGTTCTAAATTGATCAAAGATTTGTGTTTGCATTGTGCCGCTTCTAATAATCCAGGGTACAAATGTGAATGCTGCACTTGTCTGATTTGTGAAAGATGTATAGACCGTTTTAACGATCGTCAAAATTCGCTTCGCAAATTTCTATGCGGGTTTTGCGATCAGAGGGCAGATCTGCTGTGATTATCCTTTACTTCTTAGTATCATTTTATTTTGTTTTCTGTATATGATACATTTTAAATTGTAAATGCTTCAATGGCCACCGGGGGATCCGGTCATGTAAAATAATTTGAGACGCACTTATATTATACCTCTTAGGTAGTGTGGAAAACTTCTTATAATCTGTAATTTGAATAAAATTCGATTTAGTTAAGTTATTAAAAATTCTCCCGAGGCGTGCTTTTTTATTTGAACTCGTTTAGGAGCAGTAAATTAAAAACTGCCTTAAATATGCTCGAGGTGACAACTTTCGACAGCCGTTTTCCTTAATGTTTGATGTATCTTGAACTTAATGGGTAAGTATAACAATTGACATACATATTTATCAAAATTTGAACCAAACATGCTGCATTTAAAGTTATATTGTAATTTGTTACAATTTCCGCTATGTACAATACATATCCTTTAGTGCAAGTTCTTTTCATAAACATAACTGCTTAATTACGTTTTTAATCATTATATTTCAAAAATTCACATTATTAATCGTTTGAACGGGCTGGTCGAGCGATGCAGTTTCGTTTAATCGCTTCAACGAGCCATTTAATACCTTCATCAACTCCTTCACTGGAATCATACAAAACAAGTGATTAACGTGCTAACTTTGTGTAGTGAAATACATTTCATGCTAACTAACCCTGTCAGTGCCGATACAGGCATGACCATACAATCCCTGCGACCTATGTGAATTCCAGATTGTTGAAACACCGGTTTTATTTCTCTCACGCCCATACAATCATTAAGATCTTGTTTGTTTGCCAGTACCAATAATGGAACTCCAGAGAGATTTTCATTATTTATCATGTTATCTAGAAACCAATATTAAATTTAACAATGTTATTTTGTTTAAATATAATTTACCAAAAATATCTTTAGACTCATGCATTCTATCTCGATCGTTAGAATCAATAACATAAATTACAGCATGTGACTCTTGGTAATATTTATCCCATAATGACTGCAACTCTTTTTGCCCTCCTAAATCCCAAAAACTAAGCCTTACACCATGAATGTCAATTTGACCAATATTCAAACCAACAGTTGTTGTGATTTTGCTTGGAGTCATTCCTCGGTAGTTTCGTGTAAATTTCGCCTTAGCAGCCTCCAGATATGTCTGCAACAAATGGCATAAAAAAAAATTTATGATATCCTTAGAGTTTTACCGTCTTCCCAGCATTATCAAGTCCTAAAATAAGCACACAATACTCGTCTTTCTTTTTGAGATATTTGTAAAGTCCGTGGCAAAGCGTATACATTTTAATAAGCTATGATAAATATTAAAATGTAATTAAGCGTATATGTATATATATAACATTGATCTGTACAAGGGATGTCAAAATATATCAATATATATAAATTTTATAGTCGATATTTTTACGCGATAGTTCCCACTGAAAATTTCGTGCTCAATTTCCGTTAAAATTTCAAAATTTATACTTATGGATACTGAGGATCTGCAAAAATGTGCCGAAAAAATCTCTATCATTTACAGAAAAAAATAATCCCGTTGAATATCCCACATACGCACGAGGATATTTAGTGAGTTCACATAATATATTTACATTAAGAGACAATTGCAGCCGAATTTTCTTTTTCTTTTTCAATTAAAATTAAAATTTTCAAATTGACGTATTATGTTAAATGCCCACTCGACGTTACATAGGCTAAAACGTACAATTAGCCTATGGCTGGCTGGTGATTACCAGATGCATTAGTATTACGTTATCGGTTTAATATTTCTACACTGTGCTTTGAAAATATTAGAGAAAAAAAAAATATAACAAGTACAGAAAGACAAAATTTAACCACATATATATCGGCCCATATCTAGAAATTATATGGAATACGACAAATGACCAGTCGTTGTCCGAATCTTTATATAATACACGTCTTTAGATGATAATTGTACATTCATGGATGCGCGTTCATAGGCCTAACCAGTGTTGCCAAGTGTGGTGATTTGTCACCAATTTGGTGATTTTTGAAGTCCAGTGGTGACAAAAAATTTAATTTTGTCACCAAATTTTTAATGGGTCTTCAAATTAATTTCCTCATTTTGGTAATTGCACAAAAACGTTCAAGTTACCAAACAATTTTTTTTTCAGTGTACCGAAAATTGTGTTCAATTAGTCTTTCTATATGTAGCTAGTATTATATTTATTTATATTAAATAGATAATTCTTAAATTCTTTCAAACGGCTGTTCCCACGATAAATTGTAGACTGTAAATTAATTCATGAGAACATAACACCGATTCGTATTTAATGACTCTAATGGATTAATCGAGTGAACTCACTTCACTAATTAGATAATTTTGCTTGAATTAATTGGAAATATAAGTAAATAGTAAATAGTTATAATCTTTAAATATAAAAAAAAAATTCTCATTCTGTTCGAGTTTCTCTCCATATCTATCAAATGCATCGGTACAACCCAAAGAGATTGACATCATCAATAAAGTTAATGACTTTTAGTCATTTTAAAGTAAAAAATTTTTTTTTTTTTTTGGTGACAAAATTGGTGATTCTTGAAATGAATTTGGTGACAAATTGTAATTTTCAGAATGATTTGGTGACAATCTCTCAAATCGAGTTGGCAACACTGGGCCTAACTCACCTAAGAGTGAATAGTGTGCATTCATAGTGTGTGCAAAATAATGCGTAGTACGGAATTGGTCTGTATATGCAACTAGCACTATGGACTATGGAGTATGGAGACGGACTGCAGAGTGCCGACTGCCGAGTGCCGACTGATGTTATTTACACGTTTGCGCAGTTTGCATGCAGTGTTTAATCGCGGCGTTTGCAAAATACGGTGTTATCATCATTAAAGTAAGTACTAATTTGTGAAATAAGTTTGTTTAATATTGTTGCAGTGTAGTTTTAATTCTAAAAAATTTCTCTTGTTTTCTTAGGTTAGTCATCGCAACAATTTCGAAACACTAAGGCGTGCGTTGTGAAAAGTAAGCATTAAATTTTCATAAAAATGTGTAAATAATGTAGTAATGTACTGTGTTTTTGTTTTATATTGATTTTCTAGCGATTTAGGAGCCATTCACGCATGCGTCTATTGCCCACTCATACGCAAATCAATCGCGGTTCGCGAAAAAATTGTCATTGCGAGAATCGGTTTTTCAGTATTCAATTAATAAGAAATTTTATACTCGTGTTTGTCAATATTCTAGAAGCAACATATGCTTATTTTAAACGCGGAAATAAACCATGATTGCGGGAATCGATTTGTCAGTACTCATTTAGTAAAATTCACATCAACGACCGTGTGGGTATAATAATCAACCAGGCTAAAACTGTAGGTCAATACGAAATTTTACACACGTATTTGACTAAACTCTAGAAAATCGTGAATAAAACGGTTCGTCAAAAAATTTAATAATTACAAAAGTGAAAAATTGCGCGATTTTCTGCGGTTATGTTTTATAATCAAATATAAAAGTTCAAGCGACGGTAGAACTATAAACGGAATCTCTACGAATTTTACTTAAGTATTTGTCCACATTTGGAAAGCAGCAAAGGCATTATTCAAAAGCGAAATGAAACTAGAAAACCATAAAAACTCGCGGTTTATGAAAATATTGACTAACTATTATGAAAACAAATTTCTGCAAAATAATTGTCATCGTTTTCAATGTTTACTTTGGCTACAACACAAAAAACTTGAATAATAGACATTCCTTTATCAAATATTTATAATATTTAAGAATATAATTGATTACTATAAACGCTTTTAGAAAACAACAGGTTGTGTCCGAGCAGCGCACGGGTTCCTCCGCTAGTCTAATATATAAATTTTTAAGCGACCGTGTATATTTATTAATCAATCACGCTAAAACTAACAATGGGATCGCCACAAAATTTTACAAACGCGTTCATCAATATCTAGAAGTAGCATAGGCGTATTTTCAACGCGAAAATAAA
The DNA here is from genome assembly GCA_963854165.1 of Sylvicola cinctus. Taxonomy (NCBI): domain Eukaryota; kingdom Metazoa; phylum Arthropoda; class Insecta; order Diptera; family Anisopodidae; genus Sylvicola; species Sylvicola cinctus. The sequence continues at coordinate 21,754,412 of OY974084.1, forward strand.
TCGCAAAAACAGCTAAAATAAATAAAAGAACTATCCAACATATAAAAATCTTAACGAACGTGTAGGTATAGGAATCAACAAGTGCTTCGGTTCTGTAACTTTATCGACGAATTGCCAGAAATTTATATCAACTTCGAAAAAAATCAATTTTGCAACTAAACAAAAATAAAATATCCAAACACCCAATTTGGCAACTTAACAAAAATGAAAACATAGATATTAATGCTAATTTTGACAACTAAAAATATTTTCTATGTAATACTGCTATAATAATTGTTTTGAAAATTGAAGTGCGTAAAGTGATTTAATTGAAGATAATATTAAAATTAAAAAGTAAGTAATATTTTAAAATTCTTTATTACATTTATAAAATGTAATAAATAAACTATAATAATAATTTTCTTTCAGTGAGTACACGTAAATTTGTTATGTTGAATGTGGCTACTCAAGACGATCGTAGGAATATTCTATTTTTATTTTATTATTTCACACACGATGAGGCAAGAAACTGCATTGAACGATTAAATGGCGTATTAAAAAAATTGTTTGCCTGTTTGTCTGGAGACAAAGGCATAATGTCATCTCTTCAAGGATCAGGAGAATAATAAATGCAACATATCCACAATTTACGGCTAATGCTGCGCATGGATGTTTCTGTGGTTAATATTGAATGTGAAACTGAAAGCCCTCATGTTTCTCCCACAATGGATCCATTGAATGGAAGGAATTTCGGTCAGAAACAGTATTGTATAATAATCTCGTCGTGTTTAATCACGCTTTTTTCAGAGCCGTTCTCAGAACCGTTCAGTTTTTTCCTAATATCGCGTGAAATGAACGGTGATTGAAAGAGCGGCTCTGCGTATCCCGATCGCCACGGAATGGCATCGCAAAATTACGCTAATTTTTCTACAATTTTAGCGCAAATCGGAAACCTGTGAGAGTTATCACAAAATTATGCTCATTTTTAATAAATAAAAATTTCGCCATCCGATCGGAGAAATCTTTCAAATTAAAATTTGTTAATAGATGTCTCTGATCGGTACTCGGTGGTACACAATATCACAACAAAAGAAACTATTCCGACAGCCATTTTTCATAATCTGTAAGGGAAATACAAAAGCAATAAAAATCGAATTATCATATAATCATTATTATAATAAAAAATCGTTTTGGTTTCCTCTACTTTATATTAAACATTAATTTGCAATTATTTTTGGAATAAAATTGTTTAATATAGTGGCAAATAAATTTGTTTCATGAATAATTTTTTTAATAAATGCAATTACATTTTATTGGGTTGATTTTTATCGAAGTAAAATCTTCTTTTACAGGATGAAATTTTCTTCGCACAATTAATTGACCCATATTAACATCAGCAATTTAATATTCAAGTAATTATAAGTATACTCATATTATATATTTGTTCGATATAGTAAATATACCTATTTGGATGTGGAGGTTTGTGTACAATTTGAAATTTAGCAAATATTTAATATTTCTATTTTATGGTATTTATGCGGTACAAAAAGACGATTCTACATTATGTACGCAGCGCCATCTATTATATGTTCAAATTAACAGTACGGCGCGCATGCGCAATATTTTTAATGCTCTCTGCTCTATTAAAACTTTCATATGGGTATTCTGTGACAGCAGCCACACGACTGCAAGAACTGGCTGCCGCCTGGCGCCAGGCGTATTATCGGGATGTTCATCGAGTTTAATTATTTAGGTCGGAATGCATAGTTGTTGTTACAAATGTTGTGTTTACATTTCTAAAGTCAACATTCACATTTCGTATGCATAGATGTTATTACAATCGAAATTAAACTACTGTTCTAAAGACATATTTTGGAGTCTAAAACAGTATCAAGAAATTGTATGGGTTGCTTCATAAAAGACGATGTGTTCAAATAAATAATCGATAAAGGTAATTATTTATAACTAGCGGAGAAACCCGTGCGCTGCTCGGATACAACATGTTTTTTCTAAAAGCGTTTTTAGTAATCGCTTATATACATTAATATCATAAATATTTGATAAAAGAATATCTATTTTTAAGTTTTTATTTATTGTAATCAAAGTTAAAATTGAAAACGATGACAATTATTATGCAGAATTTTGTTTTCATGGTGCTGCTGCTTGTTCATAATGGTTTCGATTTCGTAGGTTTTTTCCTCGTTTATGAATTTCCGCATTGGATGTGATTATAAAAAAAGTCTTTACTATAAAACCGAAATTGTGGAAAACCACAGAATTATGGTCGAATTTTTTGGCGAGGTGTTTTTTAAAGGATCAGAATCAATTTTATGTATTAGACGAACTTCATTACCGCGGAAAATCGCGGAGTTATTGACAGCTTTCCTCGTGAGGTATTTTTTTTACTCTATTTTTTTTCGTGTTTCCAAAATACTTCTGGAATATTGAAAAATACTTGTGAAAATTTTCGGAGCGATCCCATTAACAGTTTCAGCAATGTTTTTCAACTTGATTTCTCATGGTTTTCGTGTTTTATTTAAATTCGCTGTAAAAAAAGCCTTTGTTGCTCTCCGAATGCTGACAAATACGTGTGTAAAATCTCCGATTCCGTTTATAGTTTTACCGTTGTTTGAATTTTTATATTGGATTATAAAACATAACCGCAGAAAATCACGGAGTTTATCACTTTAATAATTAAGCAATTTTTTGGCGAACCACTATTGTTTTCGCGGTTTTCGCGGTTTATTTTCATTATTTAAATATGCCTATGCTACTTCTAGAGTATTGTGATATACTTGTAAATTTCGTATTGAATGTTCCGTTTAGCATGGTTGATTCTTATACCCAAACGGCCGTTTATATTTTTATATCGCGAACCGCACTATTTTTCGAGATTTGGTGGCGATCCCATTTACGGTTTTAACCTGATTGATTCCTACTCCAACACGGCCGTATATATATAATAAATGTAGTTTCGCGGAAAATTTCTCGGATTTTGATGCGACATGATTTTTTTCGCAGTTTTCGCGGTATATTTTCGCTTTGGAAATACGCCTCTATTACTTCTACATTGTTGGCAAATATATGTGTCGTTTAGGAATGTACTTATAAAATAGATAGTTCCACGGAAAATTGCAGTTTTTTTCGCGACATGGCTTTTATTAATTAAATGCACCCAAATCGATTCCCGCAATCATTTTTGGTTAAAGTAAATTTTTTCGCAGTTTTCGCGGTTTATTTTCGCGGTACTTAGTAGATATTACTTCTACAATGTTGGCAAACACGTGTGCAAAATTTTTTGCGGTTTATATTCACGTTGAAAATACGCCTATTTTACTTTTAGAATGTTGGGAAATACGTGTGTAAAATTTCGTGGCGATCCCATTTTTAGTTTTGGCGTGATTGCGTAACATACATACACGGTCGTTTAGAAATTTATATATTAGATAATCGTTTTAATGTACTAGACTCACTTTTTAAGTAATAGAAAACGATGATCTGTAATACTGTTTTTAATAACGTTTATGTATACCAAATGTTGATCTGGCTAGTGTATAGTGAATAGTATTCTTTTTCAGCGATTTAAGAGCCACATGCGTCTATTGCCCACTCATACGCAAATAATTTGATTTAATCGCTTGAGTTCTCTCACGCGATAATCAAATATCAATGCACAGCAGTGCTCTAAGTATATATTACATAGAACGTTGAAATTATTATATTAAGAAGAAGATGGTCATTTCTGCCACATATAAGCTTATATAAAAAAAAATTCTTTCGCTCTAAAAATATGAGTGTTAAACTTTATTTAGAGAATTGAATTAGACAAAAATGTGGCCTGTTCCTATGAATTAATTCAAAGGTAGCCAAGTCAACCCATATAATGGAGCGATTCCATGTAGACGTTCATTGAAAATGCATGACGTGCTTGATAAATGCAGCACGTTGAAAATATGTGAGACAGAGAGACACTTATACGATAACAACGATACAACTTTTTAAACAGGGCACCACTTTTTGAGTGATACACGGAAAACGGTATCACATGGAGTTGCAAAGTAAAATTGTAAAAAACAGTAAAGTATGTTTATTATACTTCCTACACCTATAGTTTACTATTGTAGTATAATCAGGTAGTAATAAATTCATACCTCGCTTTCTCTGCGATATAGTTTTTATTTTATGTAAGATCACACAAACTCCAATTTCAGATGCTCAATATGATAAAGATTTAAATGTGGTTTGCAGTTGTATAGCAATTACACAATGACAATATATGTATAGTTCATTGAATCATTGCGATAAGATACCTGCTTTTATCAATTATCTGTTATCGTCGTTTTTGGGTTATTGCTGCAAAAGTCTGTAACTATTGACTACAGTTTTCTTTTAAGTAACAATATTTAATTTGAGTTAAAACTTATACAAGATACAATTAGGAAGTTACCTTATAAACATAGTGTTGCGCAGAATATTATCAATACTTGTGTGTGTATATTTTTTTTAGTGGATACTGATTCGAATATATCAGCTATCATTACAAAACTTAACAATATTGGCAATGTACCCATACTACGAAACGGATTGGAGCATTCTTCCTAAGGATAGCAATCGAAGGTTTGAGCTCTTTTCTAAATACCTAGTTATGAAGATTACCTAGACTGTAGGTTCCTAGAATTATACGATGGATAGACGGAAGAAACACATACAATTTACATTCTAAAAGTATTTTAAATTTGTGTTTAGTTGTGTATGTAGGTTTGTTGCGGGTTTAGTGGTTGTGTAGCAGTATGGAGCGAACATAAGATGATATATGACTATATAATCGTCGCAAGTTAAAAATATTTATATATTGGATCGTAAATAAAAATAAAAAACTTTGGTGATGTAGAACATTCATTTTTGGTTAAACAAAATTGTTACCGTAAACCCTTCCTAAGGGAAAATATATCTTAATGGGGAAAGGGCCGGTAATATTGAGTTATATATTCAGTTTCGATATGTCAAAAATTGAATTATTTTTGGGTGCATTTTGTATACACAAAATAAGTTGTATAGATGTTGTGAACTATTTACATCTATTTTATGCAATATCAAGTGTTAAAATTCATATGAAGTTACTGTAATAAAAGAAACTACATCGCGAGGTGTGAATTTATATACGACTGATCTGGTTAACTAGATTTTAATAAAGATTTATTGAGGGAATCGATTTGGCAGTAATAATTAATAAAAGTCATTGTGGGTATACCTTTCAATCACGCAAAAACTGACAACGGGATCGCAACGAAGTTTTACACGCGTGTTTGTCAATATTCTAAAAGTAACATAGGCATATTTTCAACGCGAAAATGATCCGCAAAAACCGCGAAAAAAAATCGAGGTTCGCGAAAATGTTGACTTTTACCAAAAATGATTTCACGAATCGATTTGTCAGTGTTCAATTAATAGAAGACATGTCGCAATAAAATCCGATATATTTTCCGCTAAACAATATATTTAAACGTCCGTGTTGGTGTAAGAATCAACCAGGCTAAAACGAACATTCAATACGAACTTCCCAGTATTTGATTAGGAAAAAACACCTCACGAGGAAAGCTGTCAATAACTCCGCGATTTTTCGCAGTATCGAAGTTCGTCTAAGTCATAAAAAACAATATGATCCTTTTAAAAACACCTCGCCAATTCGACCATAATTCCATGTTATGGTTTTCCACAATTTCGGTTTTATAGTAAAGATTTTTATAATCACATCCAATACGGAAATTTCATAAACAAGAGAAAAAACGAAAAAAGGTTTCTAAATTATGAAATAATTTTGGAAATAATAATCATGAAAACAAATTTCATAATAATGGTCATCGTTTTCAATGTTTACTTTGATTACAATACATAAAAACTTGAAAAATAGTCATTGTTTTATCAAATATTTATGATATTACAGAATATAAGGGATCAGTAAAAAGGCTTGTAGAAAACAACATGTTTTGGCCGAGCAACGCACGGGTTCCTCCACTTTTCTATTATATAAATTCTAAACGACCGTGTTTGTATACCTTTCAATCACATTAAAACTCACAGCAGGATCGCTATGAAATTTTATACACGTATTTGCCAACACTCTAGAAGTAACATAGGCGTATTTTCAACGAAAATAAACCGCGAAAACAGCGAAAAAAAATCGCGATTCACGAAAAAATTGTCTTTTTCCAAAATGATTGCGGGAATCGATTTTTCATTATTAATTTAGTGAAATTCACAGTTTTTCAATTCGTAGGAAACACCTATCGAAAAATTCCGCGAAAATTACGTTATTTTCGGCGATACTTAACCTGAAACTGTAAATGGGTTCGATCCAAAATTTTACACACGTGTTTTTCAACATTCCAGAAGTATTTTTGAAACGCGAAAATAAATCGAGAAAATGATCACGGGAATCGATTTTCCAGTTATTAGTAAAAAACACCTCTCGAATAAATCTGCCAATAACTCCCCAATTTTCCGCGATAGTGAAGTTCGTCTAATATATAAAAATTGATACGATCCTATAAAAAACACGTCGCCAAAAATTTCGGGCATAATTTTGTAGTTTTCCAATTTCCACCATTACGGTTTTATAGTTAATTTCATAAACGAAGAAAAAAACGAAATAATGTAACAATTTTTTTTTATGTGTTTCCTTTTATGAAGTTGAAGTTTATTTCAGAAGAATATAATAAATATCATAATAAATGTCATCGTTTTCTATTTTTACTTTGATTACAATACATAAAAACTTGAAAAATAGTCATTGTTTTATCAAATATTTATGATATTACAGAATACAAGAGATTAGTAAAAAGGCTTTTAGAAAACAACACCGAGCTAGGGTTCCTCCGCTAGTACAAAATAAAACACACATAATTTCTCCCACAACCGCGACAATTAGGTCTTCAGCTGCTGCTGTTTTATTAAAAAAACAATTCTTATTAAATTTTACTGTTTCTATATATAATATTAATTGATATTAATTTTTATTTAACTTTAAATTCATTTTTTTTTTCACAAGCAATTTGCGTCTTCAAAACTCAAACCATATATAAAAACGCCGTATGTATAAATATATAGGTTGTCAAAAAAGTCCTGCAGTATTTGTATTGAATTTTCAATTGTTCATAAAATTCGTTACAATAATGCGATTCAAGTCAAATATGCGCCGTTTTGTTCGATGACGCGTTCCCAACGAGATGCCAACTTCATAATGCCCCTCACATAGAAGCTCGCTTCCCTATTGGTAAAAAACTCGGAGAGCCAATTTTCACAGGACTCTCTTGTGGCCAACTTCAGACTACCAAGTGCGTTCGCGGAAGAACCTTCCTGGCCGTCAATCCAGGCTGGACCGCTTCACCGCTTTTCGACCACGACCGTTTGCGCCTTACGTTGTTGTAAGTGACCCACTTTTCATCGCCAGTCATCATACGCTTCAAAAACGGGTCGATTTTGTTGCGATTCAGAAGCGATTCGCATGCGTTGATGCGGTCAAGATGTTTTTTTGGGTCAATTCGTGTGGCACCCATACATCGAGCTTCTTAGTGACTCCAAGCTTCTTCAAATGGTTTAAAACCGTTTGATGACTCATGCCCAGCTCTTGACCGATACTACGGCTGCTACTATGCCGGTCTCTTTCAACCAATTCAGCGATTTTATCGCAATTTTCGACGACAGGCCTTCCGGAGCGTGACGCATCTTCGACCACCTCTACACCAGAACGAAAACGTTTAAACGATGAGCGGTGGAAATAGAAACTGTATCGGGTCCATAAACTGCACAAATTTTATTAGCGGCTTGAGATGCATTTTTGCCTTTATCGTAGTAGTACTGTAAAATATGCCGTATTTTCACTTTATTTTGATCCATGCTTGCGACGTTATAACTCATGAACGACTAAAAAGAAACGACAGTCAATCAAGCACGTGTTAGCGCGTGAAAAAAGCTTTCCAAAAAGGTATAGCATTGCCAGATGCGATGAATAAAACTAGAATTACGCGCTTCAAGCGGCAACTAGCGAAAATACCGCAAGACTTTTTTGACTTGATATTTGCAATCCCGTGTTTAAATGCCGTGCACATATTTAAATATGGTGTGATAGGTAAAGGTGGGTTTAGATGACTATAAGCAAGTGCTTGGCTTGAAAACAAGGGTCCGAGTAAAAGAGAAAGTCTGTTCAATTTATCTTTAAGAGTGAGTTATGCGTGTACGCATTTAATTTTGTTTGTGTGTATTAAAATCAAGGGCCCTGCATTTTTTTTTGCAATGCTCAAGGCAAGCACTTGATTATGGATAAGGCCCTTGATTTTTCCCCGCTTGCTATAATGTAGGCCCTAGCATGGGGTAATGCTGACGATCGGACCTCTCTTACTATCATACTACGTTTTACGTACTTTCTCTTTTACTCCGGCCCTTGTTTTCAAGCCAAGCACTTGATTATAGACATCTAAACCCACCTTAATCGCGCACACAAATGAAACGCATATATGGATTATATAAATATACCATATAATATATGGTGGCTTACTTAGCACACCATAATTAAATACGCATTAAGTTGGCATTTACACGGAAGCATCTGCAGCGAACGCAGAACGCGCAAAAGAATCAAATATTGTATAGTTTTGTATGAGGAAAATGAAACAAAAATTGTGGTTGTCATTTCGATACTATAAAAAAAAACATAACCCCAAAATTAATTAATATTAATACAACATAATTTGTTATTAAAAATTTTTAATTGCAACTCCCCAACATTTTATTCAATTCTAAATATTTTATTCTCGATGTACATAATCATGAATTCCCGTTTGCCGCTGAAAATTTGAACCACAAATATTCAAATTTACCGCCAAAATAATTCTACATATTGTGCGCGTGTATTTTTCATCTGCTGCCATAAATTTATGTAACAGTTTGACTTTATGGTTGCAGATGAAAAAATTTCCTCTCTTTATGGTGGCAGATGACGAACGCAGATGAAAAAAAAAATTCCACTCTCCTTTGACTTTAGTATATTTCGTATCTATTATTCTTATTATTATGAGTGTTGAGGTAGCTTATATATAGCCCAAGGCACTGACACTTTTTCCTCACTCTGTATCAAATTTCCAACTCCAGGCTTTTAAAGTAGCCGAGTATGGTTTCCAGAGTCGTTTGTGTCAGTTCGCTCTGACGGCATGTCGGTTTACCCAACTCAACTTCTCGATGGTTGTTAAGAGCTTCGCAATAGCACATGATATGAAGAGTATCCTCTAGGGCAGATTTGCAGAAACGGCAATCTGCTGAATCATGTCTCATTTGTTGAAGATTGAAGTTGAGTGCACAATGGCCTGAAAGTAGGCCAGTTGCAACTCGTAGATCCTTTTTTGGCTCCTTTGTCCATCTATGGTTTGGATGTAGGAGCAGTTTGGCCCTATGGAGACCCGAAATGTTGTTCCAGTGATTGATGTGTTCCATATTTATGAATTTGTTTATGATGTTCCTGGTACTCGATTTAGATGGAGGACATGTGGGAAAAGGGCCTATGGTGTTGCCCCTGCACGACGAATGTCCTGGGACCAAGCTACGGTGAGACTTGTGCGAAGTGCGAGGTTGTTTAATTGTTGTCTGCATTCAGATAAGAGTTTGGATGCACATTTGATTGCAGAGCCTTAATCAGAGCCTGGCTATCACAGAAGATATCAGCCAGGTCTGCTGCTACGCTTACTGCATTCTACGGCACAGATTGTCATGGCAATAGTTTCTGCCTGAAAGACTGACATGTCGTCCCCTAGCGGAATAGAGATTCTTCTTCTGGGTCCGTATATGCCTGCACCTGATCCCGTAGGTGTTTTGGAGGTTTTGGAGGGATTAGTGTGAATAATTTTCTATCTAGGATGGTTTCCTTCTGCAATAGATCATGAAGTACAATCTCTAGTGGAGTTCCCTTGAGTGTGTTGAGTATTCCTAGGCGGCCAGTAAGGTCCCCCTCTTTTAGGTTCATTGATTTAGTGAAGTTCAGCAACTGAAGAGCTGCCGTTGCCTGAAGGTGTATATGTAGCGGAGGAAGCCCCATTATGGTTTCCATTGCTGCAGTGGGGCATGTGCGGAATGCTCCAGTCATCAAAAGACAGGCGAGTCTTTGAGTTTTCTGGAGAATAGCAGTGGCAGTTACTTGTTTAGTTTTTGGCCACCATATTTCACAGCCATAAGATATGGTTGGACGATTGCTTCATATAACCATTTTATAATTTGAGGTTTGAGCCCCCATCTCTTATCAACCATTTTCTTGGTGATCCACAAGGCGCGTGTTGCCTTTGCAGTGACGTTGGTTATATGAGTATTTCAAGTGAGTCTCTTGTCCAGAATTAGTCCGAGATATTTCACTTCGTTGCTCAGTAGAAGGTGTGTACCGTTGAGGTGAAACGATGAGATATTGATATTATTACGCTTAGTGAACGGAACTATATGTGTTTTTGTCGCATTGATAGTGAGGCTTTGATTTGTGCACCACTTCCATGAAATGTCAAGCGCATACTGCATGGATTCCTTAATGGTCGTCTCGTAATTGCTTTGGGTTAGAATAGCTATATCGTCTGCATACCCTATGGCCTTAATTCCATCTCCAGCCAGGATTTCGAAAAGTCCATCGATGACCAAGGACCATAATAAGGGTGATAAAAGCCTCCCTTGGGGACACCCTTTTATAGCCCTGATAGTGACCTTATTCCTTTTATCACCGGTGGAGATTATGCGAGAACTTAGCATATTCATAATCCATTTAATAATGTGGTGATTTATGTGTTTGTTTCTTGCTGCATTCCTGATTGATTCATACTTGTACTGTCAAAGGCGCCCGAGATGTCTATGAAGGCTCCCAGAGTTATGGCCTTTGCTGCATAAGTTTTCTCAATTATACTGGTAATTGCGTGAAGGGCTGTAATTGTGGATTTGCCTTTCTTTGAGTGCCTCTAACCTTAGGTGGTGGTCAATGATATTTTTCTTTGTTTTGAGCAAACATGAGGAAAGACTGATTGACCTGAAGGACTTCGCTAGATTGATCTTCTCGTTGCCCTTCGGAATGGAGATCACATATGTTTCTCTCCAGTGTAGTGGGATGTGGCTTAACGAGAAACTTGCTTTAAACATATCCACCAGAATTGGAGTAATGCAGTCCATGTTGAAGGAGGGCAGGTGTCTCTGCCTTGAGCAGCAGGGATTGTAACCAAGTCCTGTGTGAGAAAGTTTTGGTGAACAAAATATTTTAATTCATTCCTAATTAGTATTAGTGCTCGTGGCTTACTTGAATTGGTGTCATAGATACATTTACCTTGTTGTGTATTCAGTCCTTTGACTTGATAATTGTGTGCCCAGGGCTCTTGGATTAGCCCAAGGGTCAGGGACTCTTCAACGAACCTACTCACTAGCGCAGCCGAGGCCAGCTTTGCGTGATGGATGTTCGCCTGAACGACCTAGATGTTATGGTGGTCTGGCATGTTGTCCCGATGGGTGGTGGAGATCCCTAGTTGCTTTCCGCACCTTTGGAGGTGCTTGGGACAGCTGAGGATGTACTACTGACGTGTGTCCGTAGTCCTACAACAGCTCCGGGCGAGCTACGCCTTGAGCTAGAACCGGAACGGTGGGATCGTCGATCTGTTGTAGTGCTGGGCGAGCTACGCCTTGAACTGGAACAGTATCGGTGAGCGTGTCGAACGGTTGAGGCCAAGGATTCCTCCTCAGTGGCTTTCTTGTTCAGCCTACTGTACAGCCTCTCGCTGTATGATTGCGAGGGCTTTGTTCCGGAGATCCTGTTCCGCAGATCTCCATGAGGTATTCGGTTCCTTGCGAGTTTGTCAGCTTTGGTGACGCGGTGGTTGTGTGATGGTCTCCGTGGTGGACTGTAGGCTTCGCGCCTTGGAGGATTACCTCCTCAGGTCTATGGACAGGCCTCCGTCCGTCCTGCTTCCTAAGGGGACTCTCCACCTTCCGGAAAATTTGCCTGCTACTGTGCACTTGGCCCAGCGCAAAGTTAATCGCCATCCCAGAGCTTGCTAGCTTGGTGGCGCGACTGTGGTCTAGGGTGACCGTCAGGAGAGATGAGAGACCCTTCGACTCACGACTCAAAATTTAGCAGTGCTGAGGCTTCACATCTGGATTCTCAGTTCGGATGGCCTTGATCAGGTCATCATCCTGCTTCTCCGCTGCGTTGGGGATTAATCCTTTCACGACCTTACCCTTGGGGACATCTGCTTCGTCCATTACCTTGAGGTTAGCTCCCTTCCAAGGTGTCAATGTAGGCACAGTCTCTTTTAGCCAATCGACGGTTGTTTCCGTCTTACAAAGTAGGACAAGGTACCCTACTCTGTACAGGCAATCCTGGAAGGCTGGTGGTCCGTGTATGGAGGTGCCCTTCCAAATGGCGTTTGTGATCGCCTGTTTGGTGGCATCTAATTGCTGCGTGGTCGGAAGTGTCTCTGGGAAAGACGCGTCCATCACAGTCATCCACATCTGGCTTACGACCTGACTGTAGAGGTGAGCACTCGTGCTACCCGACTGTACCGAAGTTTGCTCGTCAGCAGTCTGAGGCTGCTTAGGCTGCTTACGTGGACGAGACTCCGGGGTGACGTCATTTGACCTCTGCCTTTTTGTGGCAGGATTTGTGGAGGGGCGGGAACATCCTTCGGAGTGGTCTTAGCTCTGGCCACTTCGTACTCCATTTCAGATGCCCCACTTAATTTTGCTTGTGGACTTGTGTGTAGGGTTAAGTTGCTGGTGCTTTTGATGAGTCCCAGAACTTCACCAGAGTTTGCATGCTGATCGTTATGTGGAGAAGGCTCATGAAACACCTCCATCTGAGTTGCGTCAGCTTCTTGGTGGCATGGAGGCACCGTAACTTCCTCCATGAGAGTTTTTTCAATTGAGACATTCTGTGAGGCCCTCAAAATCCGTGCCTGTGCCATGGCGTTGGACGCCATGGGTGGATTCGCATTTGCATGCTGACCATTTGGGGTAGTTGTCTTTTTGGTCGGGGAATGCTTATTGGTTATTCCCAGTGGAATAGTAGACGTCTTGAAAGACCCCCACATAAACCACCGAAGGGATTTCAGCGATCCGCCACCTGCTGACTTCCTCTTTAGCTTGATCTCCAGCAGAGAGATTCGTATCTAGTTTTCTTTTTCTTTTTCTTTTGCGCGTTCTGCGTTCGACACCGTGTAAATGCTCCATTACACGGGAGCATCTGCAGACGAACGCAGATTGCGCAAAAGAGTCATTCAATCGTTTTATATGAGGAAAATGAAACAAAAATTGTGGTTGTTATTTCGATACTATAAAAAAACATAACCCAAAAATAATAAATAATAATACAATATAATTTTTTTTTATTAAAATTCATTAATTACAACTCCCCGACATTTTATTCAATTCTAAATATTTTATTCTCAATGTACATAATCATAAATTCCCGTTTGCCGCTGAAAATTTGTACCACAAATATTTAAATTTACCGCCTAAACAATTCTACATGTGCGCGTGTATTTTTCATCTGCTACCATAAATTTATGGTAGCAGTTGAAACATTTTGACTTTTTATGGGTGCAGATAAAAAAATTTCCCTTCTTTATGGTAGCAGATGAAAAAAAATAGTTCCGCTCGTCTCTGACTTTAGTATATTTCGTATCTGATTTTCTTTCTCTTTTGCGCTTCTGCGTTCGCCACCGTCTAAATGCTCCATACAGATGAGTAGGAAGTAACTAAGTTGATGAAGACTGTGGTAATGCCAATGCGCCGTACCAAAACAAAAAATATCAGTCAATGAACTTTAAAATTATCTCAACACTGAATACACTGCACCTGTGTGCTTGCACTGCAGTGTATACAGTGCAAGTGTGTTGCAATAATTTTAAAACAACAATTAATTTGTTTTTATTGACTGATTTTTTTTTTGTTTTTCTGAAGGCGCAACTTCAGCAGTGTTTTGGTCTCGGCGCTTTGGCCTTTATTCGAGAACTTCATCGACCAGTAGTTATTCCCTACTCATCTATGCTTCATAGTTCATGCCATGATCACCACCGGTGAATATAATTATTATGTAATGTGTATTTTTTATTTTAATAAATAATAATTTGAAACATTACAAATGTTTTTTTGTTGAAACCATACAAATGTTTTTGTGGCGTCACCGAAGGGGAAGGGAATTTAGTGTGATTGTGTGTGCGATATTTTGCAGGAACTATAAACCTATAAACTTAAAAAGTTTAACTTCCAAATTTTAAATTTAAATTATATAATATAATTTTTGCCATTTTCGTATATTGAATTCGTAATTGTAATTAATTGAATATTGAATTACTGTTGTTAATGTAGGTTAATTAGATATGAAAAAAAAGTTATCATTTGAAAAAAGATTTTCGTTCGATAAAAGTCGCCCACTTAAATTGAATTACTTTTAATTAAAAAATTATTAAACACACAAATTTGTATGTTAAATTAAACAGTTTCGGCTCGAAAATGATCAGTGCGTGAGTGTTTTTATGATATAGCATTACATATACTCGATTGAATAAAAATGTAAAATAGAACAATAAAATACCACAAAAAGCTATTGTACAGTTATTTTTCCAGTCTTACACAGTAACTCAAATTATGAATAGAAAATATATAAGTTTGCTCAATCGTTGATGAGCGCAATTTTTAAACCAATTTTTATAATGATGCTAATATTTATTCATTCATAATTTTTTGGGCATTTATCTTTGCGTTATAATAAAATTGGCTGTCGGAATAGAAAAATACCTACCCGATTGTCATATATGATTATGTATGGCTATGTATATAAATGCTGTGTATCTACCGGTGAAATATTTTTTGTCTTTATGGAGCATTTACACGGTGGCGAACGCAGAACGCGCAAAATAGAAAGAAAATCGTATACGAAATATACTAAAGTCAGAGGAGAGCGGAACTAGTTTTTTTTTCGTCATCTGCTACCATAAACAGGGGAAATTTTTTCATGTGCACATACAAAAAGTCAAACTGTTTCATCTGTTACCATAAATTTATAGTAGCAGATGAAAAATACACGCGCACAATATGTAGAAATGTTTTGGGGGTAAATTTAAATATTATATTTGTGGTGCAAATTTTCGGCGGCAAACGGGAATCTATGATTATGTACATTGAGAATAAAATATTTAGAATTGAATAAAAGAGTTTAAATTAATAAATTTAAATAACAAATTATGTTGTGTTAGTATTAATTATTTTTTTGTGGGGTTATGTTTTTTTTATAGTATCGAAATAACAACCACAATTTTTGTTTCATTTTCCTCATACAAAACGATACAATTTTGACTCTTTTGCGCGTTCTGCGTTCGCTGCAGATGCTCCCGTTTAAATACTACATTATGCAGACGCAATTTAGTTAAAATTGTCGTGATATTAGATAAATTGGCTAAAGATTGGCTAAATTATTACAGAGCACTCACCACATTTAAACAATATGTGTATTTACACAAATTTGGAAAATATTTACTTAAAACTCATAATACTAAAACACATCTTATTAAAACTCAATGAACATATTTCTATATAAAAGCAACCACCATCTTCCACAGCAAAAAATTTCGAGTGACTATTTACTATTTAGTGTTTTCATAATTCATTTCCTATACATTTATTACTAAAATTCAATACAGCATGCATATATGGTATTCGGTAGTTAGTGATGTGTTTTATTATACACATTTTGCATATAATATTCCGTACACATGGTAGAATGTAGAGACGAAAGAAAACTGAGAATACATAAGTATGATGGTAGTGTTTTTCCTTACTTTTGTATTTATGGCTAGAAGTATATAATAGGAATAAATTCTTTTATATTTGCTACATGTATGCGCTGAATGTACTGAATATATATCGTTTATATATCGTTTATAGATGGAAAATTTGGGGTTTACGGCTCATAAGATTCATAACTCGGAAGCTAATAATTTCATTTGTAATAATTTACTAGTACGTGGTCCCCTCTAATCCGACAAATGTTTTGCAAGACCAGTGTGGGATTATCGAATTTGTCGGACTTAACCACCTAATTGGACATGGCACGTAGTGCAAAAATGAGGTCCAAACACAACTTTTTTTTCCAAATTTTTAAATTTTTCGACAAATTTGTAATTTATAAACATATGTACTTGCATTAGAACTGCACCCATGTATTAAAAAGAATCAATTGATAACTGATAGAAACATCGAATTCCGCGCAGAAAATATGAACCATAAATGGCTGCGTCTTCGACATGATTAATGATTATATTAAATTACTAGGTTGGTTGTTAAATTAGATTTGAAGTGTCTTATTTGCACTTACGGTTTTAGTCATAGAGCATATATTTAAATTATTTCCACGAATACAGTTTTATTAATTTTTTTTCCAGCGCTAGAAGTCCTTATTAAAATAGTTTAAATCTTGCATATTATATCATATATGCATGTGATAAGAGATTTACCATTGAGTACCTACATAGGTATGTTATTCATGTATATTCAAAGAACAATAAATTTTAAAATCGGAAATAAATATTAAATGTTATTTATTTTTAAATTTTTATTTCGTTTATTGTATTATACCTTGGGTTATTATATAAATTGTAGTATATATATATAATTATACATTTTACAAAAGGTCAAAACGACTGGAATGAGATTGGCATATGAAAAAATTGTGTATTTATTCATACGTATACAAAGGCCTCTCAAACATATATGATATACATAAATATATACAGAATATAAAATAAGAATATTAAAAACAAAAATTTCGGAACTTATTTTATTCATTTCAGTTTGATTGTATAACGCGGCGCCTACTAATAATTGTCAGTTGGGTTTCCGCTTATTTTAAACGATATATTATTTTATAATACATATATAAATATTATATATAAATTAATAATTAAAAATTATAAAGTTCTTGTGGGAATAATACGGGGAAGCCAACACTTTTTTATTTTTAAATTAAAAAAGATTGACAATTGTTCGATTGGAGGAAGTCTGACAGTTGTTTGAATTATTAATGTTTCAATAAATGACCAAAAAATAATGTTAAAACCATGAGTTTAGAAACAAAATTATTGAGGACTTGACGATTATAAAATATATATAATAGAGAAAGGCTGCTGTATTGAATATATATATTACCTTTCATATGTTCATTCGAATTTTTTTTCGATTGTTTTTGTGTGCGCAATTTAAAAAATAAATTATATTATTGAGTTTGTGCCGTTTATTTGTTATATGTTTACAGTATATAATTACAAATAATTCTTTCATTTTGATTAAACAAATAATAAAATTATTGTTAATATCACTTGTAAAGAGGAAAAAAATTGGAAAAACATTAATAAAATAAAGTGTATTGTTGAAACATGTCAAATTTTCATTTCATGGGTCCCACTCGACAGTATATAAGCTAAAACCGACAATTAGAATATGGCTGGCTGGTTGATTACCAGATGAATTAGTATTACGTTATCGGTTTTATATTTCTACACTGTACTTTGAAAATGTAAGAGTAAAAAAATATATAACGACAAATGACCGGTCGTTGTTCTTATATGTTCGAACCTTTATATAATATTTTTCATTATATATCACATTGGACATAGTGATTTTAAATATATGTATTTTCCCACGTTTATTTCAAATGCGTACACAGATAAAACACGTAAAAGAAACACATCTTCCAAGTACCTAATAAGTAATACCATCTATGCATGTTGTATACTTGCGCGTATATTTGTTTTTTTTCTTTAGCTTAAAATTTGCCTTTGAAATTTTGTGCAAAACGTGTATAAGAAATGAATTATGAAAATTGAAGAGGCCAATTGTTTTTACATAACTTATATATTGCTGGAGTGGGTACGCTATTTTGTTGTCAAATTCTTAAAGTGTTAATATTTTTATAAATTATTTTATTTATCAAATTTATTTCTAATTTATATTAATTGGTTCCATAAAAATTCGTAAATATTTTTGTAACTGGAAAACAAAGCAATTTGCAGGTTTCAAGGATTGACTCTCCCCCTGACCAACGCCACAGTCAAAAAATGGTGTTGCGTTATGGTAGCATTGAGGAAGACAAGTGTTAAGTACAATACAATTGTGTTTCCATCACATCCTATAATTCGTAATGAAATCTGCTGGGCATATTATACAGCAGGATTTTCCTTCATAATCCCAACCACCATATATATAAGGCCAAACGCAGAAAAAGACGACGGTTCTGATTACTGATCGTTGATTATTGTTTAATGTACCGTGCATGTATTGCAAACACACAAGCACACGCACACGCTCATGCATGCATGATTAGCTCTGAAATCTCTGAAAAAGAATTACTATACTACGCATACATAAATACAAACAGATGACCATTTTGCCTTTCAAAATAATAATTTTTCAATATTGCACATTTTAAAACACAAAACAATAATCACAGCAGAATTTAAAAGCTTATGTAATACTAAAACTTATCATTACGACGTGTTTTAGTATGTTGTGTTTTAAAATGTACAATATTGAACTCGATGTACAGTCTCCGTATATCAGCAATCACGACCTTTCACAGCAAAAGATTTTGAGAGACTACTCATAACTCAATAAATGCAAGCGAATGCGAGTAAAACTAATTGAACCGATAATACGTACATAAAATTATATACGTAGAATGTACCGAATAAAACGTGGGAAAATATATCTTTCTTATCTTATAATGAAGGAGAAAAAAAAAGAGTATCTGCTCAGCCCGCAGTATAGCTGTGTGGATGATGCCTTACAAATTTTGTATACGCAGTGCAAGCGAGAAGGTAGGTATAAATTTAAAATGATTTCCTAATACATAACGTTGTACATAAGAATTGTCGTCCAACATTTCTTCTCTCGCCTAGTACATTCCAACTATATACGCCTATATACGTAGCGGTTGAGTGCTCTTGCAATCATTAATGATAGTTTTCTTCAGAGATGCTAAATGGGATGCATCATGGAGCCTTCACAGTTCACACGTTGGCGAACGCAGAATGATGACTGCAATCAATGATGCTTTATGGCATTTTCGAAAGAATTCATATATTTCCGTTGTTTACAATTTTTTACAATTTTGTTGCAAAAGAGCCGAAGAAATAAGAGATGAATTTTGTAAAAAAATATGTATATTTTTATTGAAAATATAGTTTGTTTTTGTTTGCAAATATGTATGTATATTTATTTATTTATTTTTTAGCCTTTTCTTACATTTTTATAAACAAAAATATATCTAGTTACCCATACGTTTCCATAGAAACCAGTATAAATTCGAAATTATCTAGTTACCTATGCGTTTCCATAGAAACTAGTATCAATTCGAAATTATCTACTCACATTTACGTTTCCATAGAAACCAGTATAAATTCGAAAAATGAATGTGTCAGAACCGCTTCCCCTCCGTGAGGCGCAATTCAAATCGTCAAAAACACTCTGTTTTTCATACAAAATAGTGCCAACTGAATTTGCGCCTCACGCTAACCCGGTAATTGGAAGGTCTAAAATTAGTTAGGGAAAGAAGTGTTTGAATATTGAAAAAAGTAGCCTACTACAATGTGTGTGTTTTTTGACTTTGTCCCATTGGTATGTTAATTTGACAAGATTTCATTTCACGGGTCAATATCAATCTAAGCCCAACGACGAATGTATGTACATATTTAAATTTAAAAGTAGGCAAATGACATCTATAACAAAAATGAAAACGGTATTTCTCGAGACCTATAACGTTTAACGGTATAATTGTACTTAAATACGCGTGTTGAATCGGTACAACTTTTGACACACCAAATATATTCGTAATAAATACGAATATATTTGGTGTGTCAAAAGTTGTACACATGGTCACGTCACGATTGAAATGTCAAATTTTGACAGAAGCGTCTCGTTTGGTTACGAAATTGCTCTCCTGGCCAATTATTTGACAGCTGAGAAATAATCGTATACGAAAGTACGTAGAAATATAAACGTTATCAAATTGTACACTGCACTGTACATAAAACCCTGGTTAAGATTATTATTATTGACTTGAGATGTTTGATTTAATTTTAAGCTAACATTAATGAAAGGTAAAGAAGCGCTCATCTTGCGGTTCAAATAATGTATTTAGCGTTTTTCGAACCGAAAAAACGTTAAGCAAACGGGATATCATAACTATATATAGATGAAACATATAGATAGAGCAGAATTTAATATATATATATTGATTATTGGATGTATTACAAAATACAACCCCACAAACAGCATGCTATATATTTGAATGACAGCTTGAATTATTACACATACTACTCCATAGCCATGCTATTTCTTCTTCATTCTTGCGTGTGCCACATTGACATGACCTCTCACTTTTTGCTATTTTGTTTTCATTTTCAAACAAAATCTATGAATGTGTGATGAATCGGTACACCGTACGTAGTGAAATGAAATGCGTATACAAATATATGTATCGCGCGACGGCCACAGGATACTGCTATCTTTTTGTGTTTCCTTTTAGCTATCTGCGTAATGTGTAGTAATATATAGTAAAGAAGTGTGTGCGATATTTTGCAATGGTATTTGAAATGAATGAAATTGCTTGTCGACGGCAAGATTCCTTCATTTCATTATTTTCTTCATTATCTTGTTTGATTGGGAATATTCATATTTCAGTCATTTCGCGGAAGTCGTTATCACATATATATGTTTATATGTATGTTAATTGACAATAGCCACTTCGTAGTTCGTTTTTCAATTTTACACATAAGTTAACACTTAACACATTCGTCATTAATATATTATTGTATTAAGCAATAATCACATCTTGGAAAGAAAAAACACGGAATTTTATTTTTTATCTTGTCATTTCTATCGCAAGTGAAAACATCGTAATTATCAAATAGTTGTTTAGTTTTGGTTTTTATTTATGTATATCAATATTTTGTTATTTAAATACTATAACATTAGTTTTGATATGTTAAGTTATTCCATATTTTATTGATACATTATAACTGTTATCCGTGTCGCGTGTATAAATCGATTGAAAATCAAAATTCATGTGTAATAACAAAGTTTTGGAAATAACTTAAAGAATTGACTTTAATAATATTTCTTTAAAGACCTAGCTACGTATTTGTGAGAGCTAACATTTTTTATTGACATATACTGAAAACTTCTTAATTATTCACAAGTTTTATACCGAACTGCATAGAATTTTCACACCTAACGATAAAAGGGTAATTAAAAGTGAAAAATTTGCAAAGGGCTGCATTTAACAATGAATTCGGAAAGCGGGTAATACATATTTTATATTTATTTAATCGTATTATAGTATGTAAAATCTTTCCTAAATATAAATACTATATTCTCTAATCTACTACTGGACAGTTTTAATTTTTTTTCATATTGTATTGATCTATTAAATGCTTATGGAAACATCAAGTTCAATTATTCATATATGTATATATAAACATTTAACCCTCTATGTTCACATGGAGTGTAGTGAACTGGACTGGATTTTCATGCATCATATATTTCGGTAAGGGGCCTACAATATACTGAAGCATAGGCGGACACCGCACTACATGTGTTTGAGTCCCCAGCTGTATGTGTATAGTATGCCCACTGCCGGCCACAATACAGCAATTTGTTGTACTGAGGTTCGCGCCCTTCATTTGGGTATTTCCCCATATGGCAGGCGCCTCATTAGTTTTAAATTAGACTAGTGACCTTCGCGTCTTAGGATTTAGTAGTTATAAGGCCCTTCTGGCAATAGTTTGTAAGGACCATTTTGGTCATAGTTTTAAGTTTTTCTATTAGACTCCACCAAATTAATTGCGAACCCTTAGGTTTTTCAGCCCTTAGGGGCTTTTCCTAGACACATAGTATAACCTGTAGTATAATATAATTTTTAATATAGCATATAAAAATTAGGTAAGAGTCTAACTATACTCGTTAAGTCATCCCCAGTTGCCCTAGGCCTTTTTTCATTTAAGTATATTATGTGTTTTTTATATGGTAAATAAATGGATTATTGCGTTCACGTACAGCGTATCGGAGTGGAGTGAATTTGTTACCACCACGTGTACATCGAAAAATCTTGTGCGAAGTGAAGGCGCATAAAACAAATAATATGGCGTTATGGCCGATCTCCTAAGATCATGGAGAGAATTTGCAAATTCATTAAACTTCATGCAAGGTTTGCATTAGTAAAAATGTAGTATTGAAGGAATCTGATGGATTTACCGATACAATTACAAAAGAAAGGCTTATAGGCTTATTACAAATTTAACATTTTATGCATATCTATTTACACCATTTCAAAAAATTTGCTAAATTTCACTTGTAGCAAATTTCTAACACTTAAAATAAAAAATGTGTTTAAAATAATTTTTAATTGATGCATGATATTTATATGTTTTTGCAGATTTAACCCGCCCTTCAACATGGCTACAATACGGCAAGCTATTAACGAGGCCGTGGAAAGGGGTATAAGTAATAATAAATATTTTTGTTTTGTTTATAATGTTAGGACCACATTTTTCTAATGACTTTACTAAGAGTATTTTTTAAATTCTGTGTGTGTGTGTTTTATTTGGATTATTTATTTAATGTTTTTATATTAACAGTGAGAATGCCAACTCCTACGCGTCTACGTGATCTAATTCGTCAGATTCGCGCTGCACGGACTGCTGCGGAAGAGCGTGCAGTTGTCAATAAAGAGTGTGCGTACATTCGTAGCACATTTCGCGAAGAAGATTCCGTTTGGAGATGCAGAAATATTGCCAAACTTCTCTACATTCACATGTTAGGATATCCAGCACATTTTGGACAATTGGAATGTCTTAAGTTAACTGCAAGCCCGCGGTTCACTGATAAACGAATTGGTTATTTAGGAGCAATGTTGTTGCTAGACGAGAGACAGGATGTTCATTTGCTGATAACTAACTGTTTGAAGAAGTAGTTTATTTTATTATCTTTAATTTGTTTAATACAAACCTTTGTTTCCAATTTTACAGTGATTTAAATAGTCCTACACAGTTTGTTGTTGGGCTGGCCCTTTGTACTCTGGGAGCAATTGCATCTCCTGAAATGGCTCGAGATTTGGCTAGTGAAGTTGAGAGACTGATGAAATCTCCAAATGCATATATTCGTAAAAAAGCGGCTCTGTGTGCTTTCCGGGTTATCCGTCGAGTTCCTGAGCTAATGGAAATATTTTTGCCTGCAACACGCTCATTGCTTAGCGAAAAGAACCACGGTTAGATTTTATATTACTCAATCGGTCCTCATAAACATTTTTTGCTTGTTCAATTTTAGGAATTTTAATAACGGGAGTAACACTTATAACAGAAATGTGTGAAAATAGTACTGACACTTTGCTACATTTTAAAAAGGTAAAATATTAAAAATTTTGATGTTAGACCTCGTTTTAGTCATTTTCTGGAACCTTCTATTACCTCAGTAAAATTGATAAATGTCCAAATTTTTTTTTGCTTATTACAGTTGTTCTAATAACGGCATAAATTATTCGAGTGTACATGTTTTATCTCTTATGCTGTGTGATGTTTTTCCATGCATAAGTTTCTTATTTGCTTTCCCGTTAAATTTTAAAAGAGACAAAGTCATGACTTTAATAGAAAGTTGATATTTGTGCAAAATTCTTCATTTCCATTTTGAGTGTGACCCATTAATTATCTCGCTGCAAAAAATTATTAAGTGCATTTAAATATTGACTATAATTAGTATTACAAGTAAAAAGTGTAATACAAGTTTTTGAGTTTTTTTTATAAATTTTCATTATTTTTGGTTAAAGTGCCTCTCGCAGCCGAATTAAATGAAAAAGAAAAAACAAAAATTGAAACTCTTGCTGAATGTGGCATTAAAATATCAGAAATTGACAAAAGATTAAGTCGACATCGAAATACTATCGGGAATTATTTGAAGAATCCTTAGAAATATGTCCGGAACAAGAGAAGAGGGGCATTACCAAGAGTTGATGCGCGCACTAAACGGCACATAAAGGCTCTAGCAACGGCTAAAAACATGAGTTGCGCTCAAATAGAGGCTGAATTGAAGTTGCCAATAAGTAGGCAGAGGGTGCAACAGATTTGTCGAAAGCAGTTGCACCTCAAATATGACTCAAAGATACGGACACCAAAACTGTTACCGGGCATAAGAAGGCCCGGCTTACCTTCTATGAAAAATATAAGTTTTGGGACAACGAGTTCACAAAGGTGATTTTCAGTGATGAAAAGAAGTTCAACCTAGACGGGCCAGATGGAAATCAAAAGTACTGACGGCACCCAAGTCATCCCAGGAAGACGAGCTATAGGCGGAACCATGGTGGTGGCTCACTGATTTAGCATTTAGCTCTGCTGGAAAGTCTCCCATTTGCTTTGTTCCGGGACGGATCAATGCGGAAATGTATACGGATCTCCTTGAAGAAGAACTTATACCATTTGCGTAGGTGTTCCATTTCGTCGATTGGACATTTCAACAGTATAACGCTCCTATACACGTTGCAGGGCATACGATTCGTTTTTCTGTTCCAATGGTATTCCCTTTTTACAGTGGCCAGCAATAAGTCCAGACTTAAATCCGATTAAGGACCTTTGGGGCATCCTTTCAGCAAAGGTTTTTTGCACAACAAAGAGGCGACTCTATTTCATATTAATAACTTCATTTATGTTCATTTAATTACTTTATCTCCTTAATTTTTGTGATATTCAACTTTTTGCACAATTATCAACTTTACATGAATTCTTTTCTTAAAAAATTTCTTTAAAAAAAAAAATTTTCTTCTTAATATGAACTATCTATTTTAAAAAAATATTAATAAAAAATCAGCCAAGTAAAATTTTCGAAAAATATTAAAAAACGTGATGCACAAATATTAATTTTACTGAGGTATTTATGCAATTTTTTTATTGTATTTTGCTATTTTACATACATAATTATGTAATCTTTAAAAAAACGTTATAAGTAGCGTACGCCTGAAAAACAAGGTTTAGACAAGAATTTTATTCAAAAATACGCAATAAACGCAGGTATTTTTTAAGTTATATAGGATTCCAAGGGCAAACATAAATTTTTGCATTCCGACTTTTTTCGGAAAAACAATTTATATTGCAAAAACTCGGGTTGACAGTTGACACGCTCTTAGTCCTTCTTGTATGTCCAAATTTTTCTTGTATGGTTGCTTAAAAACTGCCCTACAATTATGTTTATTTTCACAACAATATCCGTAAAAGTATTTTAAGCAAAACTGCATTTATCTCATATACCGCTAGGTGATCCTTTTAGCAAAAAAGAAGTGGGTAAAGACAAAACCCAGTTTTTTTTATCTATATGCACTATATGAAAAAAAGCGGATTTAATCGGATCGGGGTTCAATGGTAACGTTATTGATCTATCATCCAGAAGGTCGTGGGTTCGAATCTCACTGTTAGATATTTATTCCTTGCGATTTTTCCTTTCTCAATAATTATTAATTAAATATTTATTATCAAAAACAATAATTTCCATAAAAATTTTCCGATCCTTATATAAACTATCTTTATTCAAAAACACTTAAGTGGTGTGTACAAAATCGTGCCAATAAATCGTGTAGAAAAGGTCGGTATCGAGAATGGTCTCCTTGGGGTAATTGGCGTCCCACATTGTAGTTAGTCTTACATGTGTATTGAAAGCTCTGCATGTAACTTATAATTCTCGCCATACTCGTGGGAAAAACATGGAAAAGAATTAACTAATTAAAACACAAAAAAGAATGCGGGGATCTGATGTGACAGATGTGGGGATGTCACCGAGTTGCTTTCCAGTGGGGGGAGAGAAGGCAACAATTGGCCTTGATCTTATTACTGAGAAAGGGCCTGAGAGTTGTCCCAATGAGGGGGGCAACTTTGTGGTGGTGCAAAACAGGCGAATTACAACCAGCAAGTCTGCACCATCAGCAATGGGCAGCACTGCCCTTTGAAAAGCGGCTGCAGAACCAAGCCATCTAGTGATGCAACACAGCTAAAGTCTGTGAAAGAGCTGGAGCCTGGTTTAACGGGCATAAATGGTAGAAGCAAGAAGGAGGGCAAGTGGAAACGACATGGTTTGGGCAATAAAAATTTAAAATAAGTGCAGGATGTCTCTCTCTTTAATTGCATGCCGTGGAAGAATACACTAAAACGACTATTTAAGTCATAACGAACTTTGGAATCATACTGTTGTTAATTATTGAATGTTTCTCCTTCGATCTTATACGTGTTGTGATCTTCTTTCGCAGCAAACATTTTATCAACATTGCAATGAGAGAGCATTTAGACCTAAAGAGAGTTTTTTTTTTCTTTTCATTCACTCCCTTTAATATGGTGTGTTGGAAAAGTATTGCTGAATCTTCTAGAATCGGTGCACGTCTAAATTTGGTGCCTCAGCGAGGTTGAACTTCTGATATATATTTACTTTGTGGTGGGATTGTCAAACACACCTTGAATATAAAAAAAACCGCTAACGAATATTGCTTTTGGTCCAGTGATGATTTTACCTTCCCTATTAGCTCAACTAAAGCTGTTTCTATTGATTTTCCCTTTTGATCAAGTCAACATGCCGACTTTCGTGCAAGGGAAATTTAACCAAACAGGCATGTTTCAGATGCACGTCAACTAGCTTTTCTAAGACTTTCATTTCGAAAGACGTCAAACTAATTGTCCTAAAACTCTTAGGTGAAAAGTATGATGTCTTCCCTGGTTTTGGTATAAATACCGCCCTTACTCTCCTCCATGACAATGGATGTACCCTTATGCAATGCAAGCTCTCATGATCACACACAGCTGACCAATCAGGTATGCCCATTCGTTTTTGAAGAAGGATTGGATATTCATATACCCCATCCGGTCCACGAGGTTTGTAAGGTGAGAAGGATGTAATGGCCCATTCTAACTTGGCAATTGTAACTTCTTCTTTAGCTACCACCCACTGAGCCGGAGTTCCTCTCTCTAGTATGATTGCAACACATGTTTCCACTGGTATCCCCCAGGAAAGTGTGTCTGTATCATTAGATTGAGACTTTCCTCATTAGAGGTTGTGAATGTACCATCATCCTTGATTAGTACATCAAGCTTAGCATGTGTGTCCCTTGAAAGTATTTTCTGTAAACTTGCAGTTTCAGGAATGCCCTCTAGTTCTTCATAGTACTTTTTCCATGCATCAATTTTAGTTTTCCTGATAGCAAGTGCTACTCCAATATCTCACATCCCCTTGGATTAGTATTAGAGCTTCCCCAAATGTCGATGTGCGAATTCGCATCACACTAATGATGATTTGGAGATTGCAACTTTTTGCATAATCCACCACTTTTATCAATGCTTCCGTTGGAGGCATGATAATTTTGTTGTATGGTAGATACGCTGAAACAAGATTGATACTAACGTATCTGCTATTTTTCACCACTCTGACCTTAACCACTGTGCAGTCATCAGAGCTACACTTTGTGATTAAATTTGCCTCTATATTATTTGGAATGTATGTGTGAATTTTAGTGAAGTGCTAGCTATATTGTCTATACTTTAACTGTCGAATCACGTAACCTTCCTGGGTTTTTTCTCTTCCCAAGAGACTTACATCTACTCGGTCAGAGAAAAGCCAAGGCATGAACCCCACACTTTGATGCTGCATCAATGGCCGCAATGACGAGCGTGCTGCTTTTCTTTTTCAGGTTAACATGCGAAACCCATTTATCGGTTAAGATAACATCATTCTGCTCCTTCAGCATCTAAAGGATTGTTCTCAGATTGAAGTTTTTACCCCGAACCCAGAATTTTATCTTGGTCAGCTGATTTGTAAGCTCTGACGGGTGTAACGCTAGAAGCTTGTCAGCCCCCACAAGCCACAGGTTGGTTGATTGGTTGGTATATTTCACCATAAAGTTACCTCCCCATTATTTGGTTCTGCAGCAGCTTTGGCCAGTGCAGTACTGCCTTCTACTGACTTGCTGGCCTTACCCCGCTTGCCGTGCACCACCACAAAGTTGTCCCCCTTAATGGGGCAACTCACAGGCCCTTTATCATTAATTGACAACCCCTCTACTATTCCTGCCAGTGTAGTTGCCGCTACCTCTGGCAGTATAGTGTCCCCGAGATCAGCTATCGCTGACCTGTCGTTACTTTCATCAGATGCCCGCCTTTTTTGTGTTTTATTTAGAATATCTTTTTGTGTTTCCACAAGTATGGCGATAATCACAGGTCCACACATGCAGAGCTCCCAATACACATGAAAAGCTAATTACAATGAGGAACGCCAATTACTCCAAGGAGAACGTTCTCGATACCGCCCATTATACACTGGGGTACCATGCAGCTCCTGGCACGGTTTTCTTACACACCACTAGCTTAAGTGTTTTTTGGATAAAGATAGTTTATGTAAGGATTGGAAAATTTTTATGGAAATTATTGTTTTTTAATTATCTATTTATTATTTTTGATTATAAATATTTAATTAATAATTATTGAGAAGGGAATAAAACGCAAATATCGAATAATGTTATTCGAATCCACGACCTATTGGATGGTAGTTCAATAGCGTCACCATTGAACCACTACATCCGAATAAAAATCCTATTAGTACTAAAACGCACAGATCTCAGGAGTGTGGTGTCGATTATGACGGGACATTGATCACTGAACGAATATCTCAAAAGAAGCGGTTTAGGTGGGGTTGTGTGAAAGTTGTTGTGAAGAGAATGAGCCGGCGGAACATCTCTTGTGTGACTGTCCAGCGTACAATCAGAACGCTTCGGGTACACACGCTGGATAGCACGGACCTTCCGTCACTTAACCTAGCCATGGTAGCCAATTTCATCAGTAGGACAAACCGCTTCGGTGAGAATAAATGTTATGATTTTTCATATGAAAAAAATTCTTTCGCATATATGTAGTGTTTAATAATCGAAAATATTTTGAAGAACATTTAAGGGCAAACTTTCTATATCTCTAAAAGTTAATTATTTTATAAAATTTCTTTTACATTATAGTTGCTTTTCTTTAAACAAAATAGTTTGCTGAACATTTCAAAAGTTGGAAATTCTCATATTTTTTATATCTCAGAAACCTTAAATTTTTTTGAAATATGTTTTTCGCATTATTGTAGATTTAAATAATAGAAAACTTGCTGAAAGGTCAAAATTTTAAAACTCAAGGTCATATTTTTATAATGAAAATATGTAATTCAAAAACTGTTTGTTTTAGAGTGTTATGATGTTCTACATTATTGCTAATCTCAATATAAGCAATAATTTCCGACAAAAATCAATCAATTTTAAAACTCAGAAATTTCAAAGTCATATTTTTCATATCTCAGAAAGCCTTTATTAAAATGTAGTTAAGCAACAGCTGTATATAAATTGACACCTCGCTCTTCCTGCGATGTAGTTTTTTGTTTACTTGTGTATGTACCCACTTTGTAATAGGTTACCAAGCGTACTTAAATTTTTAAGTACAATTTTTAATTGATTTTTGTTCCTTAATCTGTATATAACAAATAATCTATTAGAATAATTCTTGTCCATAATTTTTTTTTTTTAATATTGTCTCTATGCTCGATAAATAAATCACTGCAAACGGAAAAAAAAAGTTCTAACAGCTTCACTTGACAGAATTCGTGATAATTCGATAGGAAAAGTATAGACTTAGCTTCACTAAGAATTACACAAATTAACCTACAATACTGTAACGCAGCTACACACCTGTTGTGCAGATGTATACAGTTGGTACAAACAGACATGTGTCTAATCCAAAAACCATACTTGGTGGGAAGATTGGTCTTATGTCGGTAAATGGCAACATTTACGTCAATGATATAAGTCGCTCTCGACCCTGCATCTACATTCCTATTAATATAGAGGCAAATTTAATCACAAAGTGCAGCTCTGATGACTGCACGGTGGTTAAGGTCAGATTGGTGAAAAATAGCCGACACGTTGATATCATTCTGGTTTCAGCGCATCTACCATACAACACAATTATCATGTCTCCAGCGGAAGCACTGATAAAAGTGGTGGATTATGCAAATAGTTGCAATATCCAAATCATCATTGGTGTGGATGCGAATTTGCACAATGATATTTGGGGAAGCTCTAATACTAATCCGAGGGGACATACTGATTGGTAACCTGTGTGTGATCATGACAGCTTTCATTGCATTGGGGTATACTCCATTGGCGTAAAGAAAAGCAAGGGCGGTATTTATACGAAAACCAGAAAAACATCATACTTCTTATCTAAGATAATTTGCATAAACGTTAAAAAAGGCGAGCCTTGACCTCAGTTATATTTCCTCCGTTTTGGTATGCACAGAACAGTGGGTAACATATAGAAAATACATATGTATCGAGCACTACCTGTCATTCCATATAGCTATATTCTTTTATATATTATTTTTACATATTTTGGAGAGGAAATTCAATTTTATATATATATGGTATCTACCAGTGAAAATATTACATATCATATACATTTTAATTTCGAAATGGGCTGACAACTGCATTTTATATAAAAATTTATGTCGAAATTTGTCTTGTCGAAAATGTTTATGCATACGGAGTCAATCCGACGGAATGTTTCCAGAAAATCTTTCATGCCTTGCTCGATGTTGGGAGTATGCATACGAGTCTTAGAGAAGTGGAATCCACGATAGTTGACTGGTTAACATCTATGCTCAAGAGTAGGCTACCTATAGTTGAACTTGGGCATACAAAAGCTACGGTTAGAGATGTACGGGAGTTTGCTCAGGGAACGTTCCTTTGGAATTTGCTGGTTGACTCGCTGAACCAACACGGCTATCCTAGCATAGGTTTCGCCGATGATGGAAATATCCTGATTCAGGGGAAGGATGTGCCAACTATGTGCATTAAACTGACATCAACCCTTAGTATAATGGAGGGGTGGTATGAAGGACAGGATATTTCGGTTAACCCAAGTAATAGATCCGAAAATATGACAATAATATTACCCTGCCAACTACTCTGCCGAGATATGCATCTAGCTTGTCTGATGGCAAACACCTCTGCTTGAAATACAGTCGCGTATTTGCCTAAGGAATATCTCTCCACGCAAGGAGAGAGTCAACCAACAAATTCCAAAGGAACGTTGATAGCACTCCTCCCTGAGCAAACCTCCGTTCAGCTGTGACCGTAGCTCTGCCTACCCTTGAGCATAGAGGTTATCCAGTTGACTAACGTGGATTCCACTTCTCTAAGTGTCAACGAGGCTTCTATTGCCTCAAAGGTGGGATCACAGAATAATAATAATACAGAATCTCAACATCGTGATTTTTGTATGAAAAGTTGAGAGAGCCGAAAATTTATAATTTGGCTATGTATGCACACACAATTTGTTAACAGTTGTTCATTAACTTTTGTAGGTGCATAGTTTTTCAAAATTATTTCATGAATGCCAATGTAAATGTGGCATTAGGAAAAATTGATCTCCTAAGATTACCACCCATGTGAACACATGGAGAGAATTTGCAAATTCATTAAACTTCATGCAAGGTTTGCATTAGTAAAAATGTAGTATTGAAGGAATCTGATGGATTTACCGATACAATTACAAAAGAGAGGCTTATAGGCTTATTACAAATTTAACATTTTAAACCAATTTTTCTTGTAGGGTTGCTTAAAAACTGCCCTACAATTATGTTAATTTTCACAACAATATCCGTAAAAGTATTCTAAGCAAAACTGCATTTACCTCATATACCGCTAGGTGATCCATTTGGCAAAAAGGAAGTGGGCAAAGACAAAACCCAGTTTTACTATCTAATATATATGCACTATATGAAAAAAACGCGGATTTAATCGGATCGGGGTTCAATGGTAACGTTATTGATTTACCATCCAGTAGGTCGTGGGTGAATTTCATCTGAACATACTATCGATAAGTAGTCCGATAACTCATGCATATCGGAGCAAGAAAACTTAATTCGTCGCTGCAGCTTTTTTGCCTACCTGCTTTGGGATCAAGTAAGCTCCAAAATTTATGCGTACACAAGTTTGGGCAATAAAAATTTAAAATAAGTGCAGGATGTCTCTCTCTTTAATGACCGTGGAAGAATACACTAAAACGACTATTTAAGTCATAACGAACTTTGGAATCATACTGTTGTGAATTATTGAATGTTTCTCCTTCGATCTTATACGTGTTGTGATCTTCTTTCGCAGCAAACATTTTATCAACATTGCAATGAGAGAGCATTTAGACCTAAAGAGAGTTTTTTTTTTTTTTTCATTCACTCCCTTTAATATGGTGTGTTGGAAAAGTATTGCTGAATCTTCTAGAATCGGTGCACGTCTAAATTTGGTGCCTCAGCGAGGTTGAACTTCTGATATATATTTACTTTGTGGTGGGATTGTCAAACACACCTTGAATATAAAAAAAACCGCTAACGAATATTGCTTTTGGTCCAGTGATGATTTTACCTTCTCTATTAGCTCAACTAAAGCTGTTTCTATTGATTTTCCCTTTTGATCAAGTCAACATGCCGACTTTCGTGCAAGGGAAATTTAACCAAACAGGCATGTTTCAGATGCACGTCAACTAGCTTTTCTAAGACTTTCATTTCGAAAGACGTCAAACTAATTGTCCTAAAACTCTTAGGTGAAAAGTATGATGTCTTCCCTGGTTTTGGTATAAATACCGCCCTTACACTCCTCCATGACAATGGATGTACCCTTATGCAATGCAAGCTCTCATGATCACACACAGCTGACCAATCAGGTATGCCCATTCGTTTTTGAAGAAGGATTGGATATTCATATACCCCATCCGGTCCACGAGGTTTGTAAGGTGAGAAGGATGTAATGGCCCATTCTAACTTGGCAATTGTAACTTCTTCTTTAGCTACCACCCACTGAGCCGGAGTTCCTCTCTCTAGTATGATTGCAACACATGTTTCCACTGGTATCCCCCAGGAAAGTGTGTCTGTATCATTAGATTGAGACTTTCCTCATTAGAGGTTGTGAATGTACCATCATCCTTGATTAGTACATCAAGCTTAGCATGTGTGTCCCTTGAAAGTATTTTCTGTAAACTTGCAGTTTCAGGAATGCCCTCTAGTTCTTCATAGTACTTTTTCCATGCATCAATTTTAGTTTTCCTGATAGCAAGTGCTACTCCAATATCTCACATCCCCTTGGATTAGTATTAGAGCTTCCCCAAATGTCGATGTGCGAATTCGCATCACACTAATGATGATTTGGAGATTGCAACTTTTTGCATAATCCACCACTTTTATCAATGCTTCCGTTGGAGGCATGATAATTTTGTTGTATGGTAGATACGCTGAAACAAGATTGATACTAACTTATCTGCTATTTTTCACCACTCTGACCTTAACCACTGTGCAGTCATCAGAGCTGCACTTTGTGATTAAATTTGCCTCTATATTATTTGGAATGTATGTGTGAATTTTAGTGAAGTGCTAGCTATATTGTCTATACTTTAACTGTCGAATCACGTAACCTTCCTGTGTTTTTTCTCTTCCCAAGAGACTTACATCTAATCGGTCAGAGAAAAGCCAAGGCATGAACCCCACACTTTGATGCTGCATCAATGGCCGCAATGACGAGCGTGCTGCTTTTCTTTTTCAGGTTAACATGCGAAACCCATTTATCGGTTAAGATAACATCATTCTGCTCCTTCAGCATCTAAAGGATTGTTCTCAGATTGAAGTTTTTACCCCGAACCCAGAATTTTATCTTGGTCAGCTGATTTGTAAGCTCTGACGGGTGTAACGCTAGAAGCTTGTCAGCCCCCACAAGCCACAGGTTGGTTGATTGGTTGGTATATTTCACCATAAAGTTACCTCCCCATTATTTGGTTCTGCAGCTGCTTTGGCCAGTGCAGTACTGCCTTCTACTGACTTGTTGGCCTTACCCCGCTTGCCGTGCACCACCACAAAGTTGTCCCCCTTACTGGGGCAACTCACAGGCCCTTTATCATTAATTGACAACCCCTCTACTATTCCTGCCAGTGTAGTTGCCGCTACCTCTGGCAGTATAGTGTCCCCGAGATCAGCTATCGCTGACCTGTCGTTACTTTCATCAGATGCCCGCCTTTTTTGTGTTTTATTTAGAATATCTTTTTGTGTTTCCACAAGTATGGCGATAATCACAGGTCCACACATGCAGAGCTCCCAATACACATGTAAGGCTAATTACAATGAGGGACGCCAATTACTCCAAGGAGACCGTTCTCGATACCGCCCATTATACACTGGGGTACCATGCAGCTCCTGGCACGGTTTTCTTACACACCACTAGCTTAAGTGTTTTTTGGATAAAGACAGTTTATGTAAGGATTGGAAAATTTTTATGGAAATTATTGTCTATTTATTATTTTTGATTATAAATATTTAATTAATAATTATTGAGAAGGGAATAAAACGCAAATATCGAATAATGTTATTCGAATCCACGACCTATTGGATGGTAGTTCAATAGCGTGAACCACTAGATCCGAATAAAAATCCTATTAATACTAAAACGCACAGATCTCAGGAGTGTGGTATCGATTATGACGGGGCATTGATCACTGAACGAATATCTCAAAAGAAGCGGTTTAGGTGGGGTTGTGTGAAAGTTGTTGTGAAGAGAATGAGCCGGCGGAACATCTCTTGTGTGACTGTCCAGCGTACAATCAGAACGCTTCGGGTACACACGCTGGATAGCACGGACCTTCCGTCACTTAACCTAGCCATGGTAGCCAATTTCATCAGTAGGACAAACCGCTTCGGTGAGAATAAATGTTATGATTTTTCATATGAAAAAAATTCTTTCGCATATATGTAGTGTTTAATAATCGAAAATATTTTGAAGAACATTTAAGGGCAAACTTTCTATATCTCTAAAAGTTAATTATTTTATAAAATTTCTTTTACATTATAGTTGTTTTTCTTTAAACAAAATAGTTTGCTGAACATTTCAAAAGTTGGAAATTCTCATATTTTTTATATCTCAGAAACCTTAAATTTTTTTTGAAATATGTTTTTCGCATTATTGTAGATTTAAATAATAGAAAACTTGCTGAAAGGTCAAAATTTTAAAACTCAAGGTCATATTTTTATAATGAAAATATGTAATTCAAAAACTGTTTGTTTTAGAGTGTTATGATGTTCTACATTATTGCTAATCTCAATATAAGCAATAATTTCCGACAAAAATCAATCAATTTTAAAACTCAGAAATTTCAAAGTCATATTTTTCATATCTCAGAAAGCCTTTATTAAAATGTAGTTAAGCAACAGCTGTATATAAATTGACACCTCGCTCTTCCTGCGATGTAGTTTTTTGTTTACTTGTGTATGTACCCCTTTTGTAATAGGTTACCAAGCGTACTTAAATTTTTAAGTACAATTTTTAATTGATTTTTGTTCCTTAATCTGTATATAACAAATAATCTATTAGAATAATTCTTGTCCATAATTTTTTTTTTTAATATTGTCTCTATGCTCGATAAATAAATCACTGCAAACGGAAAAAAAAAGTTCTAACAGCTTCACTTGACAGAATTCGTGATAATTCGATAGGAAAAGTATAGACTTAGCTTCACTAAGAATTACACAAATTAACCTACAATACTGTAACGCAGCTACACACCTGTTGTGCAGATGTATACAGTTGGTACAAACAGACATGTGTCTAATCCAAAAACCATACTTGGTGGGAAGATTGGTCTTATGTCGGTAAATGGCAACATTTACGTCAATGATATAAGTCGCTCTCGACCCTGCATCTACATTCCTATTAATATAGAGGCAAATTTAATCACAAAGTGCTTAAGGTCAGATTGGTGAAAAATAGCCGACACGTTGATATCATTCTGGTTTCAGCGTATCTACCATACAACACAATTATCATGTCTCCAACGGAAGCATTGATAAAAGTGGTGGATTTTGCAAAAAGTTGCAATCTCCAAATCATCATTAGTGTGATGCGAATTCGCACATCGATATTTGAGAAGCTCTAATACTAATCCAAGGGGATGTGAGATATTGGAGTAGCACTTGCTATCAGGAAAACCAAAACTGATGCATGGAAAAAGTACTATGAAGAACTAGAGGGCATTCCTGAAACTGCAAGTTTACAGAAAATACTTTCATGAGATGAATGAGGAAAGTCTCAATCTAATGATACAGACACACTTTCCTGGGGGATATAAAAATTGCGCTTTTATTCACATTTAATTTTCGAAAGTCCAAAATTTAGTGAGCCAGACGAAGGTGTGCAATTGAACAGATTCAATTTTTACGCGCAACATTGCGCTCTCATTTAGGCAGCTCTCATATAAATCAGCGTGTTTAATATTTTGTTAAGCTTCAATTCGCTTTGCGATGCGCCTATGTGTTTTTTTAAACATTTTTTACACTTTTGAAAATATACCGCAAAAATTACAACAACAAATTGTGGTATTTTCGTACCGCATCGGTCTAAATCATCGGAATGGCTACTAAAGTGAGAATTTTGTGTGCCTGAAGTAAGACAAAGTCCCACACAAATCGGTTTTTGTATATGATAAATTTTTAAGATATCATATATACATACATGTTAATTTATAATACGGTAATTATAATATGTACAAATATACGATGGCAGCATGGATTGCAAAAATTTTGAAACTTCTACTCTAGCGTTGCCTGTTTTTGTGACATCTTAAATCTCTTACTCTGCAAAATGTTTAATATCTGATGAAACGTTGATGTATTGAGTTACATAATAACCCCATGATTGGGTGGTGCACAAACTTTAATACTTTTTTTCGAAGTCCATTGTTAGCAATAAGTATTACTTACATACAAACATTAATTTTTATATATATTGAAGATAGATGATAAATTTACCCTATGTTTTTGATAACCAAAAAGTATATTTATATTATTCTGGCTTGTATTGCTTGTCCTCAGGATAGTGGAAGTCGCGAGGTAAGTTTTATAACAATACATACAAAACTTAACCACTTTTAAATTAAAATTATAACTGTATTCTAATGTAGTTAAAAAATTTCAGATTGTTCCCAATTTGGTGCGAATTTTGAAAAATCTTATTTTGGCGGGATATTCTCCTGAACATGATGTCAGCGGAGTGAGCGACCCATTTTTGCAGGCAAATAATTTTTTATATTTTTTTTTTTTTGCTGTTAAATTCATGTAAAATAAATGTCTTATTGGAACAGGTAAAAATTTTGCGGCTTCTACGAATTCTTGGTCACAATGACTTGGAAGCATCGGAGGCCATGAACGACATTTTAGCCCAGGTTGCTACTAACACAGAAACAAGCAAAAATGTTGGTAATACTATCCTTTACGAAACTGTCATTTCAATTATGGACATAAGATCAGAGGGCGGCCTTCGAGTGTTGGCCGTTAATATTTTGGGTCGCTTTTTGTTAAATAGTGACAAAAATATTAGATATGTTGCATTGAATACGTTATTACGTACTGTACACGCTGACACATCTGCAGTACAGAGACACAGGACAACCATTTTAGAGTGCCTGAAAGATCCCGATGTTTCGATAAGACGTAGAGCAATGGAGTTGTCGTTTGCCTTAATCAACAGTCAAAATATTAAATCAATGACTAAGGAATTACTCGTATTTCTTGATAAAGCAGATTCCGAATTTAAAGCCCAATGCAGTAGTGGCATGATTTTGGCAGCAGAACGATATGCTCCAAACATTCGTTGGCATTTAGATACGCAATTGAGTGTTTTAATAGCGTCAGGAAATTTTGTTAGGGACGATGTTGTTTCTTCGACAATTCAATTAATTTCGAGCAGTCCAACAATAGAACAGACGTATATTTCAGCTAAACTTTGGGAATCCTTGCAAACTCCGAATCACTGCGAGGATAAGCAACCACTTTTACAAGTATCTGTGTGGGCTATAGGAGAGTATGGCGATTTGTTTATGTATGGAGACAAAAATGACGGTACGTTAAATAATTTAATGACACATAATAGCTTTGTTCTAGGTTAACGCTAACTATGTTACACGATGTACTAATGGGGTTAGTTAAAAGAAACCTTTTTAATTCCACAATTTTGAACAGTTAAATATTTATTACTGCTCATTTGAAATAGTCGATCTCTGGATTCTATATATTATACAAAACAGCAACCTTAAATTATATTAAATTATAATGTGTGTTTTATTGAAAACAAAGCACAGTGTTTATCACCGTTCTGTTGAAACCACATATCGTCCAGACCCTGAGCTTCAACCTCAGGCACAAAATAATCCTCCAAGATAGCTTTCGTCCTCATCTTCGCACCTAACGGCAACTTGCGGTGGATACACTATCACTGTACGGCGTACATACGTACATTTTGCACACTTTTTCTAGACCATTTTTTTGGGCGTCAAAACGAGTTTCTGCATCGTCAACTTTTTTTCCGAAAAAAGTCGAAATACCAAAATCTATATATGCCCTTGGGGTCGTATATAAATTAAAAATGTCATGGCTTCCTTGAACCAATCTTGTATGTATTTGACAAATCTAATGTTTTAATCAATACTCCTGTGAGAAAGAGGGAAATAGAAACAACCTATTTTAAATCTCCATCAGCGTGGGCCAGAATAAGGTAGATAGTGCTTATTTATTTGTTGTGTATGAACACACAACTAAATTAGTATGTGTTTAAGCTAGAAAAGATTAGGACGATGCACAAATATTTCAGTAGCACTTTCATATCTTTTCCTATCTAGTGTACATATAATCTAAGCAATAAAGCAACTAAAATTTAGTTCTAATCTAGTATTGTATTTAATTAAAATAACAAAAAGAGACAACTACAGACAGTGAAAAAATAAATCGCATTTTGTGTATGTGTATCACACTAATGCAAATAACGCTCATTATTATAAACTCGCGAAGTTTGAAATTTTGTTTCGCGATGTGTGGATGCATTCAATTCTAAAACTGGTTATATGCACTTATCAATGAGATAAATATTATTTTGTTACGTTAAGACTTCAGTAGTGCGTTTCCATAACCCAATATTAAGTGAGAAATTTCTCCACTCTTGAAAAATGGACCACGAATTTGAAACATTTGAGCCAAAACATTTAAGAGTTTGTGCACCCATCTAGCTGATTTAGGTCAGCTGCTACACGCACCCAATTTGCCAATTTCTAATGGAACTATTGGCTCCACTATGCTGGTTCCTACTAACAATTGGGTTTTGCTTCATTTGCTCCAATAGCTGAAATTTTTGTAAACACGAAATTCGTTCTCGTCTTGTCTAAAAAATATTAATTAGCATTATAAATAATGTAAATAATTATTTGTATAAAGTGAATATATTTCTACTTACTGCCATTATGAACTATTATCATAGTTTTGAATTGTTATTTATATAAATTTATTAATTTTTGTTTTCTTTATGAACAAGATGTAAACATTTTCGTGATGTTGTTTGTATATTATAAATATAAATAAATATGTACAATGTACACATATATGTATAAATATATATATATTAATGTGTATATATACCAATTTCGAAAATTTTTGGAGGGCTACATCAAATTTTTCAACTGGCACTACCAAAAATAAGTTTTTCGGAAAGTGATAACTTTGTCACCAATTATTTGGTGAAAGTTATGGAAACGGGCTGCAGATGGTGAAAGTGAGAATGTTTTCGAAATTCAGTTGAGACCCTGCATTGGAAAATGATAAAATAAGGACTATGTCGAGACTGTGTCAAAAATTATCACTTTTAATTATATGAACTCGTTTGACGTATTTCAAATAGATTTTGTTTATTTTTGAGAAATGCATACCTTTTAAAAGCCAACTGCTTACAACAAGTGAAATGGTGCACTTTGTTGCAAATTTCTCGAATTTTTCGTAATTGATAATTTTATCACTCGGTATCGGGTGAAAGTTATGGAAACGCACTACAGTACTAACTAGTAATGATTTACGATACATAACAATTACAGTATTTTAAATTCTAGATTTACCACGGCCAACAGAAAATGAATTAATTGAAGTATATCAAATGTTGCTTTGGTCAACGCAAGTAAATACTATAAGCAAGCAGTATACACTTATTTCATTGGCTAAACTTAGTACGAGACTTCAAGCAGGACTAGAGTATGTTTTTTTTTTGACCCATCATATTATTTTACATGTTTTTTTTGTAGGGAAATTGAATCCATTATCAGTACATTTGGTTCCCATTTGAATGTTGATCTTCAACAACGTGGAATTGAGTTTTTACAATTATTTAAGGAATACCATCACTTACGACCGGCGCTTTTGGAAAAAATGCCGCCAATGCAATTAAGTCGTATGTCGCACAATGGAAACTCACCCGATGGCGTTGCGACGGTTGATTTCTTGGAAAATTGTGTTGACGAAGGAACATCTTTGAAAACATTGCACGAAGATTCTGTAAATACTAATACATAAATCGCACAAAAAAATATGTACTCAATATAAATTTCATCTTTTGCAGAATGTACTGTTAGATTTGTTAAGTGGCCCTGAAAGCGAGGCTTTGACTGCAATAACCACACCGATTATAACAAATGCACCCAAGTCTACGGCAATTAATCAAAACGATTTATTAGATTTACTTGGCGGTATTGATATGATGTCTACAGTGGCACAGCTTCCGATAGACAATGCAAACGGAAACACTTTTTTGCCGCTTGATAATCTGACTAATTTATCGTTGTCTACTGCATCAACAACAACGTCCGTTGTCTTAGAAGACACATTACAAAATTCTATAATTCAATCGCCAACATCAATTCCAATTTCAATTCAGAATACTGTGAATAAGTTAGTAGCATTAGATAAAAATGGTGTAAGTGTCTTACTGTTACCAACAAAAAGCGACGGATTCCTGCAAATTATAATGACTGCCACCAACAGCGAATTGGTTACTTTGGAGCAATTTCTTTTCCAAGTATTATTAAAATTCCTAAGTACTGTTTCTTATATTCACCAATTTTTGTTTTCTAGGCGGCGGTTCCAAAAAGTTTTACCTTACATATGTTGTCACCATCTGGTACGGTTTTGCATCCAAATGGTACAATAACGCAAGAGATGCGTGTAACAAGATCGGCAAATGTAGGTTTTTTTTTTTTTACAATGAACTAAAAAATTCAGTCACACTTGTTGTTATTGACAGGCTGTTTTGCGAATGAGAATACGTATCTCGTACAGTATTGATGGTAATCCGGTTCTGGAGCAGTCTGAAGTTAGCGGGTTTACTGACGACGCTTTTGAATAAAATAAGTTAATAGGCATAAAAAAATAAACTGTTAACACATTTATTATTGTTTGAAATTATAGCAA
The DNA here is from genome assembly GCA_963854165.1 of Sylvicola cinctus. NCBI lineage: Eukaryota > Metazoa > Arthropoda > Insecta > Diptera > Anisopodidae > Sylvicola > Sylvicola cinctus. The sequence goes on from OY974084.1 coordinate 21,795,803, forward strand.
TTGATCATCTAATATATAAATTTCTAAACGACCGTATATATTTAGTATTCAATCACGCAAAAACTGACAATGGGATCGCCACGAAATTTTACACACATTTTTGCCAACACTTTAAAAGTAACATAGGCGTATTTTTAACGCGAAAATAAAGCGGGAAATCTGCGAAAAAAAATCTTAGTTCGTAAAAAAATTTACTTCTACCAAAAATAATTGCGGGAATCGATTTATCAATTAATAAAAGTCATGTCGCGAAAAAATTCTCGAAATGTTCCTCGATTTTCCGCGGAACTATCTATTATATACATTCCTGAACGAAACCTTTCAATCACGCTAAAACTCACTTCAGGATCGCTATGAAATTTTACATACGTGTTTGCCAACATTTTAGAAGTAACATAGGTGTATTTTCAACTCGAAAATGAACCGCGAAAAAAAATCGCGATTCGCGAAAATATTTACTTTTACCAAAAAAGATTTCGGGAATCGATTTGTCAGTATTAATTTAGTAAAATTCCGCGGAACTATCTAAAATATAAAAATATAAACGACCGTGTGGGTATGGGAATCAACCAGGCTTATGTTTTATAATCCAATATAAAAATTCAAATGACGGTAAAACTATAAACGGAATCGGAGATTTTACACACGTATTTGTCAGCATTCGGAAAGCAACAAAGGCATTTTTCAAAAGCGAAATGAAACGCGAAAACCATGAAAAACGGAATTATTTCGGAAATCGATTTGGTGTTCGTAGGAAACACCTTGCGAAAAATGCCGCGAAAATTACGTTATTTTCGGCGATACTCAGGCCGAAACTGAAAATGGGATCGATCCGAAATTTTACACACATGTTTTTCAACATTCCAGAAGTTTTTTTGAAATGCGAAAATAAATCGAGAAAATTGCGGAAAAAATCGCGAGTCGCGAGAAAATGATCGCGGGAATCGATTTTTCAGTTTTTGATTAGTAAAAAACACCTCACGAAAAAATCTGCCGATAACTCCGCGATTTTCCGCGATAGTGAAGTTCGTCTAATATATAAAAATGTATACGCTTATATAAAAAACACGTCGCCAAAAAATTCGAGCATAATTCTGTGGTTTTTCAATATCCACGGTTACAGTTTTATAGTAAAGATTATTTTTATAATCACATCCAATGCGGAAATTTCATAAACGAGGGAAAAAACGAAATAATGTTGCTAAATTTTTTTTGTGTTTCCTTTTATGAAGTTAAAGGATATTGCAGAAGAAAAAGAAAAAATGTTTTAAAATCGAAACCATTATGAACAAGCAACACCATGAAAACAAATTTCTGCATAATAATTGTCATCGTTTTCAATTTTTACTTTGATTACAAACTTAAAAACAGATGTTCTTTTATCAAATATTTATGAAATTAAAAAATATAAGCGATTACTAAAAATGCTTTTAGAAAAGAACATGTTGTGTCCGAGCAGCGCACGGGTTCCTCCGTTAGTAATATATAATAATCATTTACTACGTTACTATAGCTACTGCTCTTCAAACGTGTATCTTTCCAATATCGAATAGAGTACAATTATTTATAACTAGTTCGTATGGTCAAGTACGTAGGGTAGGTTTGACTCCAGAAGAGAATTTGAGAACTGGCAAGCTAACCCAGCTAAGCAATCTGACCGACGCTGACACCAACGTTTCGGTCGGGATCGATGTTGATTACCAGTACGTTAAATTTGTATACCTCATGAAACCTATTGGAATCAGGTTGGAATGCACATATTTAATAAATAGTGCTATATTGGCGAAAGTGGCGCCATTTATGAACAACAAAAATTTGCGGGAAAAATGGTATGCAATAAATTTTGGCAGGATTTTTTAATAAATTATGTTTATTTATTTTTTTATTTAAATTACTTTGAATACATAAACATATAAAAAAACAGCAATAATACAGTGCAATATAAACTATGTAGTAAGCTGTGCCATGGAATACTGTTCACAACTGTCCTTAACGTACTTCATAGGAGCCATCTAAAAGAACACAAAACAATAAAACCAAAAGATGAAGTAATATTTTGAGTAGAATGAAGATATTAACACTTGAAAAAACTCCGAACAACACAACAGTTTATAGAGCATCCATCATGTCCAATCATTTTTGTGTATAAGTCTTCTAAAATATGAACAAGATAAGTTTTATTGTTGTAAACAAATATTTCACAGTGTATATCTTACTTCAACCATCTTGTTCTTCTACAGGATTGAACATTCGTCATACCGAATGCTGAAATCGGTATCCCAATTCCCAACTAGCGTCACTGAAGAAAACTATCATTAATTGCAAGTGCACTCAACGGCTACGAATGTACTAGGCGAGCTAAGGAAATTTGGACGGCGATTCTTATGTACAACGTTATCTATTAGGAAATAATTGTATTTATCAACCTTCTCGTGTACACTATCACTTGCACTGTGTATACAAAATTTGTGAGGCATCATCCACACAGCTCTACAGCGGGCTGCGCACATATAAATATTGTTCTACTTTGAATATGGCCGATTCCATTTCCCATGCATGTATTGTACAATACATGCGTATATAGATTTGTTTAATGCAGGCCATGCCGTTTTTTTCTATATTGAATATTCATTCGCAGTTTGTTTTACTGTGTGATACTACGCAGAAATTACGCATCACATTACGTGAAACGTGCTTTGTAAGAAAATTATTTATTTATTTAAAAAAAAGTGTACAGGACAATATTTGCCGTGCAAAACGGCCATTTGTTCAATAAAAACGTGAGTGGTTTTGTTAAAATTATAATTGTGATATCAAATTTTTGACACCAGGTTTTAATAAAAACAAAAAGTAAGAAAGAAAAAACCCAGTAAATTTTATTTTCATGTAGTAGTATTTTTTAGGTACAGCGCGATTTAGTTTTCAGCATTACTACAACCATGCAAACCGCGCTATGAGTGTTTGTGCAATACATGCACGGTGCATTAAACAATAATCCTTAGTAAGCACCGTCGTCTTTTTCTTAGTTTGGCCTGATATATTTGGCTATTGGGATAGTAATATAGCATGTCATTATCGTAATAGTCAGGGTATACAAAAAACTTTTCTTACATACCCCACTAATATCTCATTAATAAATAATTTAAAATGATATAACGTCAACACACTGAACTCTTGTCGACTTACTACTAAATTTTATTTTTTGACGTTGACAAAACTGCATATATCCTATATCCCGCTAGATGCTCCTTCTGGCGAAAAAGGGGGTGGACAAAGACAAGCCCAACTTTTCTATCTCAGCCACCTTACAAAATACCAAAAAAAATTCTTTCACATATAACATAAATAAGAAGTCTTAAATATTTTAAAAATTTTTTCTCACATTATTTCATGATTAAATGTGGGAAGAAAACTGAAGATTTCAAAGTCAAAATGCTAATACTCAAGAGCATACTTTATAATGAAAATATGTAATTAAAATGTGTTTTAGGGTACTGTGGTGTTCTACATTATAGCTAATTTCAATAAAAGTACCAATTTTGGATATTGTGGATTTAAATTTATAAATTTTTGTTTTGTAGACAGTTTATAGATATATATAGAAAGGTGGGCAAGGTTTAAAGCCTTATGCTTAAGTCGACCTATAAGGTCTTTTGTGACATCCCCTCTTTAGTGGTTCCAAAGCTCTTCAATTTCCCTAGTGAAGTTGAGGATGTCCTTTGGCCGGAGTGCCCTAATGTTGGCCCAGGTGCTTTCGTCGGAGTGGTCCAAATGCCTAACAATCACATAAGATATGTCCTACCGTTTTAAAGCTTTCTTGGCAGAATCTACATTCGTGCGTTTGCGAGATTTTAATTTTCCACATGTGATAATTAAGATGACAATGACCATGAGCATTTCCACCAAAAGTCGGATGTTTTTTTGTTTAGATTTTTAAAAGGGTTCTATTGCAAGTTTGGCTTGTCTCAGAACATCCAGTTGGTTCAAAGCACTGGTTGCGTTCCCAGGAACTGATCACACTTTTTGTGTATGACCATGACAATCCCGTAAATGGTTCAGGGCCGGTGAAAGAGAACACCGAGACGATTTTGGCGAGCTCGTCTGCTTTTCGGTTTCCTTCAATGCTCTCATGTCCTGGAACCCAGCAAAGCACGACCTTATTGTCGGTGGCGAGTTCCTAAAGTGAGTTGAAGCAGCTCTTTATAGCTTTGGATGTAATTCAGTGATTACTCATTGCCTTAATGGTAACTTGACTATCTGACAGGATAAAGATCTTAATTTTCTTCCTTTAGATAGTATGGTTTTCGCGCAGCTAAAATTTAAAATTTCCTATCGAAAACCACTTCCGCAACCATTATATCGTAGACAGTAGTGATTTTATTAAGGTCTTTGATTTCTTTAATGATCTTTAGGTGACCTCTCAGGTTCCTTGGTTTAACCAAACTGTGTTGTAGTTTTATGGCTGACCTAAGTGCAGTATTTTTCAGAAATAGAAGAGCTTACAAGGCTGCTGTACACGTTCTCGTAGTCCCGTGATCCCGATGCACAAGAGAAGTGGTGATAGGACACCCCCCTCTCTGTGGGCAGTCTCGCACAGTAGTTAAAGCGAGAGGCCGATTATGTGAACATGTTGCGCAGACAATTCGTTTTCTTAACATTGCCCCAATCCATTTGATTAGTAAGGCAACGATACCTTTTCTACTCATGGCAATAAGCAGAGAGTTTAATCCGATGTTATCGAAAGCTCCCTCAATGTCAAGAAATGCACACAGGGCCGTTTTATTGTTTGTCACGCCAAAACTGTCAATGGGATCGCCACGAAATTTTACACAAGTGTTTGCCAACATTCTAGATGTAACATATGCATATTTTCAACGCGAAACTAAACCGCGAAAACCGCGATATTTTAAGGACTGGTATCGAAGCTACTTTTATGTTTGATTTAGGGTTTTCGATGCTTCCTAACTCCACACTTACTTTGCACTATACACGAGATGTGCGTTCTATATCCCGTCCACTAATCGACTCTCTTTGTTAAACTTTTATTAATTTGTCTTTTATCTGTCTTGTCCATTGTCATATTGGCCTTGTACTTGTATATATTTATAGTACTTCCGTCCGCTGATATATATTGTTCTATATATCTCTAACCTGCACTCAGAGGTCACCCTATCTCGCCTATACCGGTTTCGTACTATATAACAGCACGATGGAGAAAGAACGGATCTTACAATTGCGCCGAATACATATTATCTTCCAGTAACCGAAAATACTTTATGCAGGCGAATTTAACGCTTTGTTGCAAATTGGCTCGCCGGAGATTTTGACGAATCAACTTAAGGAGGTACGACAATTCCTAGGTTTATGTGGGTATTTTCAAAGATTTGTGAAAGACTTTGCCACGATAGCTGACCGTTGCATTGTTTACTCAAAAACGACACAGAATTTGTCTGGAGCGACTCCCAGAATGCGGCGTTCTGTCAACTACGAGCGTATTTATCTCAAAAGCCAGTACTTGCACTTTATAATGTGAAGCTAAGATATCATAGCTATGAGTTAGAAGCGATAGCTGTGGTTGAAAGCCTGGAACGTTTCAAATATTACTTGTTGAACAAAGAATTTAAAATCATCACGGATTGCAACTCACTAAAACAAACACAGGAAAAAAAGGATCTAGTGCCTCGAATCGCAAGGTGGTGGCTACGAATCTTCGAGTTCAATTATTCGTTGGAGTATCGCAAATTTACAAATGGCGCAAGTGGACGCGTTGAGCCGAGCGCCGTTCGAAAAAGGGCAGGCATTAGAGACAGTGGCTGACAAGATAATGACTATCGAAACTGAAAGTCTTGATTGGTTGGCTACATTACAACAGCAGGATAGTCACATCGTCGAGATTCGCAAAATGTTGGAAAGCAAAGACGAAACAACAACACAACAGTGAACAACTACAGTCTAAAGAAGGGTAGATTGTACAAGGTATGCGAAGGTGGTGAACGATTCGTGGTTCCATCGGCAGTTCGGTGGAGGGTGATAAAGATGACTCACGATGATATGGGACATGCAGGGCTGGACAAAACGCTGGAATACCTGAGAAGAAATTTCTGGTTTCCATCTATGCGACACGTAGTCGAAAAGTACATAAATAGTTGTGTTGATTGTCTGTACAACAAACGTGGACCGGACGAGACTCATTAGTATCTCCACGTGGTGAAAATAGAGCCAATTCCATTTCACACAGTGCATGTGGATCATTTGGGACCATTCCCAAAAAGTCGAAGTGGAAATGCATACATCATGGGACTTGTATGCGCCTTCACAAAATTTGTTATACTGAAAGCATTGAGAATTACTTCTTCGAAATTGGCAGTCAAAATAATTACGGAATGTACGCAATATTTTGGAACACCTACAAGAATAGTCGGTGATCGTGGAACAGTTTTCACCTCAAAAGATTTCAAGAGTTATTGCAAGGAGAATTCAATCAAACATGTGATGTCTGCCGTCAGAACCCCAAGAGCTAACGGACAAGTAGAGAGCTATTTTCGTACTATAACACCGGCGATTGTAGCTATGGCAAAAGAGAATGATGCAAAAGACCGCAATATAGTCGCGATCCAATGGGGATTCAAACACGCAACTACGGGCGTATCACCACAAGAAATGTTACGATTGATTGGATACGCCAAAGAGCATTCTTAAAAATAAGCTTTTGTTGGCTCTACAACAGGAGAATGAATTAGAGATCAACAAGGAAGAACATATTCCGTTAACCGAACTAAGAGAAAAAATTCGGGAGAAAATGTATTACCAGCAACAAAAACATGCGGAGAAGTTTAACAGGAAACATCGATCGCCAAAGGAATACAAGGATCTTGTGCTGCTACGACAAGTACCAGTAGCAACAGGACTGCCGAAGAAGGCTCAAGCCCGCTTCAAAGGACAATATCAAATTAAAATAGTGCTCGGAAATGATCGTTATGTGGTGACGGATACAGTGAACACACAAATTACCCAGAAGCCGTACGACGGGGTACACTCTGCAGAACATCTGAAGCAATGGTGTAAGCTGGCGGATCTGATGTTAGAGGATGAAGAAGATGATATGGATGTGGATGAAGACATCGTTAACGGGAAGAGTGTGAGGAGAGGAATGAACGATGGTCGGTAGGTGATTTGTGAATAGGTCGACTTGATGTGGCCTTGGTATGGTTTAGTCTGGAAGTGGCTGGGTGAAAAGAAGAGTCTGGTGCAAAGAACTTGCAATCCGAAAGGTCATTCGCGGTTTGATTGGGAGCTATTGGGCTGTCAGACTTGTGACTGGACGTCGGAAAGTAGTTTAATCTTTGCTGGCCAGCTTTCGGAGTGATGTGTGGAAATTTGTCAGATCTGTTGCGGGGTAAGCACTTAGACGGATGTTTAGAAAGGTTACTTCAGGTATTATTTGGGAGCTATTGGGCTGTCAGACCTATAAGTGGCTGGAGCTATTCGTCGATGTATCTTTGCTGTTCCGTTTTCAGGAGTCTGGTTGGGAAGTGTGCTGATACAATCTCAGGAAGAATCGGTGGATGCGATTCGTAAAGCCTGGTAAAAAGGTTGTATCAGAAAAGATCATATTGGGTTATGGCCCTTGGAATTGTTCAAGCATATCTTCCAGGTTGTGGGGGTGAGTCCTCCAAACCTGAGTTGGTTGTATGAAATTCAGGTTGAATCTGCAATATGCTCTAAGCCTGTGAGTGAGTGTGCAGGCCCAGCTCAAAGTGACGAGTGCGTCTGTCAGGCCTGTGGCTGGTCGGCTGTTTGGTGACGACCAAAAATCATATTGGATTGTGGCCCTTGGCACTTTCCAAGCATACCTTCCAGGTCGCAGCGGGGATGCGTCCTCCAAACCTGAGTTGGTTGTATGGAATTCAGGTTGAATCTGATGATTCTCTAAGCCTGTGTATGTGAGTATATAACTTTAGGTAGAATCAGCTGAGAGCGATTCGAAAGGCCTATGTTGTGGTTAAATATGGTTGAGATTGTGATGATCTAACTTCAGGTGGAATCAGCTGAGAGCGATTCGGAAGGCCGGTGTGATGGTTATATGAGATAGAGAGTGATCTGCCGTATTGGTGTTAAGGGTGTGTGAGGGACCCGGATGGGCATTACTTCACTCTCCCACTGAGGACAGTGGATATGTAGATTGGCCGAGTTGTAAGCGTCCAAATTCAAACATTCAAAAATCAACAAAGGCTTTTTTTTAAAGCGAAATGAATCACGAAAACCCACCTTGCGAAAAACCTTGCTGAAACTGTAAATGGGATCGCTCCGAAAATTGTCACACGTATTTCTCAACATTCCAGAAATATTTTGGAAACGCGAAAATAAATAGAGAAAATCAATCAAGAATCAATTTTCCAGTATTTGATTAGTAAAAAAACATCTCACGAGGAAAGATGTCAATAACTCCGTGATTTTCCGCGGTAATGAAGTTCGTCTAATACATTAAAATTAATATGATCCTTTTAAAAACACCTCGCCAAAAAATTCGACCATAATTCCATGTGATGGTTTTCCACAATTTCGGTTTTATAGTAAAGATTTTTATAATCACATCCAATACGGAAATTTCATAAACAAGAGAAAAACGAAATAAAGTTTCTAAATTTTGAAATAATAATAATTATAAAAACTAATTTCTGCATAATAATTGTCATAGTTTTTAAATTTTACATTGATTACAATACATAAAAAACTTGAAAAATTGACATTCTTTTATCAAATGTTTATAATAATTTAGAATATAATATATTAAAAACGCTTTTAGAAAACAACATATTGTGTATAAATTTTTGAATATATGCAACTAGTTTATCACAATTTGCAACAAGTAAAATTGGTAAATAACTTTGTATAATATTTTCTAGCCGTTGTAGGCGAACATTGGTAAAATAACTTATAATTTTCCTACTATTTTATTCATTTAGTAAAAAAAATTTTTAATACGCAAATAATTTTAAATTTATTATTTTCTTTGAAGAATTGATACATGTGGGATCTTAAATATGGGACCCCTGACGACTTGACGAACGAACGAAAGGAAAGTACATACTGACATGACGACCGTGCGAATAACGGTCTCTTGTTTGACCAGAAGATGAAGACGGACGTGTTGTTTTATCTGTGTTACTTTATTTTCAATAAACATAATCTGTACCAATTGAGTTGCAATATTTTAAGTTTTTTTTTGTTTGCGATTTCACATACATTATATTTTTGCTATAAAAATTATAGTTCGCACAATTTGTACATACATCTCAAAAGACTTAAATAAATTTAAAATGTCTATTAACTCCCTCATTAGAAAAATCGTATAAGTGAGTCTCTGTCTCACATATTTTCAACTGCATTTATATCATTTGCACTTCAACAACAACCTTTTGCAAATCGTCCTACATTTAACAACATATTGCAAATAATTGACAACATTTATTATTTGATATAATTTTTTTGCAAAATCATATCAATCCATTAACAACACAATAACAATCATTAGCAACACTTGTCAAAACAATATCAACATCACACAGCTTATAACAACATTCTTAAAATCAATAACAACAATAATTAATTTAATAACGACACTTTGCATTTTAATATGGACATTTCTAATTTTTAACAGATACAATATTTATTCAGTTCTTTTGTTAAATTTATTATATTATATGATAGTAATATGTACTGAAATATCATGAATAATAAATATTCATGTTTAATTAATCTTTAAATAATGTTATAATTGCGGCTACAGTTCGGGCCGTAATGTGTCCCTCATTGCCGCCGTCAACATACTTGGCCTGGTATACCATACACTGGTACACCGGCAATGTCAATTCCAACTGATTTTGTATTTTCCTAAGGGAACTATTGCAAAGTCTGTCATCAAAAAGTTTGACGGAGACATGGCTGGTGATAGACAATGCAAAGATCCACAAAACGGCACAGGTGCGCGACATAGTGGAAGGACCAGGGCATTGGATATGTTTTTTGCCACCATACTCGCCGCAACTTTATCCTATTGAGAGTGTGTTCTCAAAGGTGAAAATATACGCGCGTTCTATGCTGAATGATCCGGAGAACACTAACACATTGGCCCAAGTTATCAACACATCGGTTGAAACGGGAACTGCCGTGACTGCAACAACTTTTACCATAATAAACAGCGAATTTTTACTTTGATTACAATACATAAAAACTTGAAAAATAAACACTCTTTTATCAAATATTTATGATATTAACGGCCGTAACATTCACGAGTTTAAATTCAATGATCGGTTTAAAAAATTTAGACCCACTACTTGGAATTTACTTTGCACAAATCAAAACGCGGCAAGAATGTGAAATTTGACATTTCAGTCGGTTTAATATATTTTAGTACTGTATAAATTCACATTTTTCGTGTACTTTAAACTGACTTAAACAGTTTGTCGTTTAAATCCTATCGGTTTTCATCAGTTTAAATGGTCGGTTTAAACGATTTTAAACAAATTTTTAAACTCCGTGAATGTTACGGCGTTAAAGAATATAAGTGATTATTAAAAACGCTTTTACAAAACAACATGTTCTGTCCAAACAGCGCACGGGTTCCTCCGCTAGTAAATCATAAAATTTTTATATACCAAATGTATGACCCGGTCCCCAATACATAAGTTATGTAAAAAAAATTGGCCTCTTGATGTCGTCGTACTAATACACAGTACATTCTATGTAATAGGTAACGTTGTATGTAATACATAATTAGAATAATGAAGCGGGCGACAAGTCAAGCGATTAAATCAAATTATTTTCGTGTGAGAACTCAAGCCATTAAATCGATTGATTTGCGTATGAGTGGGCAATAGATGCATGCGTGAATGGCTAGAAAAGAATTATTATTATACCGATTTAAATATACATAATAACCATTTTGCCGTTTTAATAACTTTTATTTATATGCAGTACATTTTAAAACACAAAACAGAAAAAACAACATTCGCAATATAAACAATGATATAACAATATTACCAAATATGTACAAATTCAGAGCATAAATAACAATAATCACAGAACTAAAAAACTTTTAATACTAAAACACGTACTATTTAAACTCGATATCAGCTCCGTATATCTGCAATCACCCTTCAACTGCAAAAGGTTTCCAGCGAATATTTAGTGTTTTCATAATTCATTTCCAATACACGTTTATTTCACAAAATTCCAAAGGCAAATTATAAGCTAAAGAAAATAACAAATATACACATGCATAGATGGTATTAGGTACTTGGAAGATGTGTTTTTTCTGTTACGTCTTTTATATATTTGAAATAAACGTGGGAAAATACATATTTAAAATCACTATGTCCAATGTGATAGATAACGATATTCTCGCAGTATAGTATATAAAGGTTCGGACAACGACTGTTCATTTGTCGTACTCTATATAATTTCTATTATATTTTTTTACTCTTATATTTTCAAAGCACAGTGTAGAAATATAAAACCGATAACGTAATACTAATACATCTGGTAATCAACCAGCCAACCATAGGCTAATTGTCCGTTTTAGCCTATGCAACGTCGAGTGGGGAAGGCTGTGTGAGTGCTGTTATTTTGAATTATGGCTACAGGCTAGTAGTATATAATAGGAACAAATTCTTATATATTTGTTATATGCGTACTACGAATGTACTGGAAGTAAGAAATTCGAAGCGTAGGTTGAATCGAGAGAATAAATTTACACTCCCAGCCTTATATATTGCGAATTGGGGCTGCTTTCGATTAACCTCACTTCGCGTTTTTTCTGCTTTGCTTACTTTGTTTGCTGCTTTAATTCGATTGCTCGCTTAACTTTTAAGCTGGTCAAATATTACAGGAATCTAAACAGATCCTTAGCCTAAAGTTTCGGTATGATACATCGAATGCACAATGGACTGACGAGTCGGTTCACGATTTCTAAGAACCGGGTAATTTATTATCTGAATACACATTTTTCAGGTTGTTTGAAAGTTTACAAATTATTGAATTGCATTTATAAATAAATAACATAAATGTTTATCGCTATAGCTCTTTGAGTTTTTGAAGAACAAAAAGATCTTACTAGGTACACGGAATCAATAATTTTTGAATTTCATAAAATGTGCTAGTTGTCTATAATAGGCAAAATTCCGAATTCTTTGGGCAAAATAACGTTTCCAATTTACTGAAATATATTCTGCAACTCTATTCTAAAGTAAAGTAACTGCAAAAAATAACATCTGAGAGAATTGTTGTTTATTGCTGGTTTCAGTTGTGATTTAAAAAAGTGCAGTTAAATTTACCATTTTAAACAATAAATTACTTATATTTGTTTTTGTTATTCTTTTTTAAGCAAAAGTATTTTTTCATTAATTCAGCCACAAATGGATAAAACCGGGATGACTTTCCATACAAAATAAATCTGTCCGTAGACCAGAAATAAAATGCTTGAAAACTAAATGTTCGTGTTCGGAGACTAGAAAAAAAAAACACATTTTTCCGTAATCTTAAATAAACAATTTAAAATGAACATTAAAACTGAGAAATAAGTTTATAATACCAAAAAGAATTAAATTTTCTTAAATAAATTATTAACCGACATTTAATTCCTAAAAATAATAAAGTTATGAATTTGAAGTCAGAAAAAAGTTAACTGTCGGACAAGTAGCATATTATTTACCCTATGTAGTATGTAACATGTACATTACACACGGGCTATTATTACCTGTAGTAAAGTCCGAGGCATCAAGCAGAATCAACATAACATAAAGGATCGCAGCGCAGCAAGGAATATAATGTATTGAAATTCGTGTTCTATTCTTTTTATTTTTATGTAATTCCATACATTTTATTGTTTGCAACCCTGCGTTCCGTTATGTTGTGTTGATTCTGGTTGAGAGATAATGATTTTCTAATAAACTTTGTCATTTTATATCACCTTATTCCTTAATCAATGACGTAAAATTCACATATTGTTGCTCTTTTAGAATATTATTATCTGTTTATATTATAAATTTAGAAGAACTTCGTATATCGATTGATGAATCAGAATTGCCGTACACATCTACGGAAGCGGCTACCATTGGAAATGAAGGCGGATCCGCTAACATGATTGATGGGTTCACACCTTTGGAATTATTAACATTTTTGCGTCTCCCTCGTCCAGATCGATTAATACCAGAAGTTGCCAAAAACCCAGACCCTCCAACACTGGAGCTGGTAGGACGTCCTTTGCGAGGATTTTCATTACTTGTTGTACTCGTTGATTTTCGTCCTGGTCTTCTTTTTTTCCTTTTCTTGCTACCATATCTTGGATCGTAGTCGTATTCATCATCTGCCGGCGACTTTGGCTCATCTAATGATTCCATTTCATTCATATCTATGTCATCATAAAACCACTCTTTGGGAATTTCATCTTTTAACGATTGACTATCTTTGCTATCTGAATTGATATCATCAACACAAAATGATGAAGATTCTTCTAACATTTTACTATATATTGGATTGTTAGCTTCAAGCACTGTAGGAGACTTATTTAAATTCAAAACCGGCTTGTTCACAGCATTACTTGAAGAAATTGATTCCCGATGTAAGGAACCAAATGGTCTAAGAAGTTTGTTTAGATACTGCCTTCGACTTTTTCGCCAACGTGCAGCTGGATACGAGTAGAGTTGACCCTGTTTGAACCCTGGCATTCGTTGTCGACGATGCATGTACAGAGAACAGTGATTTTGCGCTACACCTGTTTGGGGATCAATAAAGGGTAGTCTAAGGCGACGTTCTATGCACAGACGGGTATTGAAGTTTGCGCTATATTCAATGGTCTCACGATATGTTGAATTGTTAAGGTAATTCTCTATTCTTGCCAAGTTTGGTGTGGATACGATTTGAATATCAATGGCTGACGCCATATTATTGACACATTTTTACTGAATTCGATTAAAATTATGTTAAAGGTAAACATTACTTGATAAATAACTTATGTCACCACACATTTCAATTATTACATGTACTAATTAAAAATAAAAGTGTTTTTCTTTCATTTATAATGTGCCATACTATACTATACTATACTGAATTCAATCATTTCAAAATTATTCCTGTCTTGTATCTGTATTACCACTGCATTTTGTAATTTGTATATCGGAACACTCTAAAATCGAAAAACAAAACTTAAATAAAAAGCCACGGACTTCACGTGCAACCAAGATGGATATAGATAATGGATTTCTATTTTCTACTCGGAAAATGAATATACATATCTACAATATATTTATGTTGGTATACATTAATGACTACCCTATGAAATTGTAGGAGTATATAAGGTACTGTAGACTCAGCTAGCTCAGCAGCAGCAAAAACCATAATATTTATATGGAATGTGTATATACCCCTTTAAAATAGTGTACGTTTAGGAAACGTACATGTGTGCCTGGCACTTAAACGTTCATGATGCGCCGCTTCCCATAACAAAAAAACATAATTTTAAATTTGGGTATATATATTTTCGCAATTGGGATATTTATATACAATTTATATATATCTACGAAATGTCGCAGCTATATATATATTCTCTACAAAATAAAAATTTATAAACTTAATTGTAAAATATTTTTATTTTTATAATTACATATATATGCTAATCGGAGCAACAACAAATAGCTCGGATTCAATGATTACATTTAAATATTATGAATATTATTAAATTTATCTAATAATATTTTATAGCAAATGAAGGCTGGTAGATCACAGCTGATGCATGCCCCAGACCGTCTGATATCCACGTATTATGTATTAAAGCTGAATACATCTACAAAACAAAACTAAATCCTATTTCAAAAAAAATATTCTTATAATTATCACTCGTTATAACATAAAATAATCGGAGTTTCAAAACATAACCTCAATAATTATTTGTGTGAGTTTATTATAATATTGAAATAAATTCGCACACAAAAATTTAATGAGATTATATATTTTGAAACGCCGATTATTTTGATTCTACAACACATTTTTAAGTATCCATTTCACACAATATAATAACATAGACTTTTAAAATAGCTTATTTTTTAAATCTCATTCAACAACAGTTTAATGCAATTAAATATATTCTATATATGAAGTACATGCGAAATGTGCATGTGTTACTTTTGCTTTAAACTCTGATCCACACGATATTTATGCTGCTGGGTATATATACACCCATATAATATGTTATATCAATCGGTTTGAATTGTCACTGGTTACATATATATCTATAATTTGTGTACAAATAATTATTATATTTGCAATATCTTTTCATTTTAAAATATTTTCACAAATAATGATGTTACATAACTTTTTTAAAAGGCGGGGTGTTTCTGAATTTTGTGTGCCCGTTGAATATATGACATTGTTTGATGTTTCAAACGCAACAGATGTCATTGTCAATTCGTTGAACAGCGGTCATGCCAGGCGACCAGCGTCACTAAAATTGGATTAAATTGTTTGTTGAAATTGTTGAAATGCATTCATTGAGATGTCTCTATCACCGGATGAAGATACCTACTTTGTTAATTAAACCAAAACTCCGGACGAAACTCACACATTAGAACCCATTTAAAAAACGGCACCCTCCCTATTTTGTAGCTTTTATATGGCTAATTCGTATGTCTGCTTGCATTTTATCGTTCGTCAACCGTTTCCGGACTCTTACCAAAATCATGTTTTATGTCACAAAATTAAAAATTTTACATCAACTCAGGCGAAAACATTCTCAGCAACATAATATTTTTGACATCAGTGCCATCTGTGCCTGATATAACATATATCTGAACTATAAACCTATAACCTTATAAATGCCTAATTTAAAAAATTTACCTTCCAAATGTTAAATTTGGATTATATAAATATAACTAGCGGACCCGGTGAACGTCGGTTCGCCACACACCTCGATTTGTTTATTGATGAGTTTTTGAATACATACTATTAATAAACTGCATGACAACCATTTGAAGTCAAAACCTTCGGAAAATAAACATTCGAGGGACCAAAATCACAGCTAAAATTTCATTCATCAACCATAATCTTAAAAAACAGTACGTAAACTAAAATCCCTGTAACCCTGAAACCCGACACCGATTCAAATTTGAAAATTCTGATTGACCATAATTCCATTTGCCATAACCTCAATCCTCAAACCTGAAATTCTGACGAAGTTAAAGTCCCAACAACTTATTTCTTGGTGAAATAATATTTCGAGGGGCCAAAATTATGACTCTTGATAGGAGAATATTCTGACAAACCCGGCACACAAGTTCCCGTGAGCTGAAACCTTGTGCAATTAACATCACGGTTGGCCAAAATCGAAAAACACACACATCGTAGTAGGCTTGTTTACTCCCTACATAAATACTTCTTTTTGTAAATAATTTTAGAACTACCAATTACCGGGTTAACGCATATATTATATGGGGCATTCCATACACAAAACGAATATATTGTAGGAATATAAGATAAATAGCTTCAGTGGTTTAGCCGTGATGTACCAAAGTACATATTATGCAGCAAACGATTTTTTTAAATCTCGGCAAACTTAATTTCGAAAGACAAATACCGTTAATCTAAATTTCTGAATTTTCTTGTGCAAATGCAAATTGAGCAAAATATTACCGCTTTCAAAGGTCGAAACTCCATTGCAATTGGTCCATACCAATAATATCTAAAATAGCAACAATTGAACATTCGTACAACCTGAAATTTCAACACTTTATATTTTGAATCATCAACATACTGACATTCAAATCCCGACAATTCAAAATTTCGACGTGTCATAATCCCGAATACCTTAAAACCATTAAAAACATTTCAATAAAACAAACAATTGCAGTTGGCTTATTTTTCCTATGTAAATACTTCTTCTTCCAAATTTGGAATAGAAGGTTTCAACTTCAGTGGTTCAGCAGTGACAGTCGATTGTATCAAAAGAACTAACTATTGCGCCATCCTTCGGAAACTGTACTCGGAAAAACCGTAATTTTTCACTCAATTCATTTTTGCAAAGTGGTTGACTCCCCCGACGTCAGCTATCGTAATATTTTAGCCCAAACTACTCGATTCACTCTATTAATTTTTGTAAAACAAAATATTAATGTGCATTAAATCAAACTACAAATGACTCTTCAATTATGCAATTATCATATCCTACTATGATCCTATAAAAAATAATCGATAACTATGAATTACCATGAATGCTGAAGACCAAAACTACACATAAACCTTCCTCACGACCCACTTAAACACGTATAAAATTTGGTTAACTTTGGTGCAGTAGTTCTTGAGGAGAAGCTTCACGAAGATTCGTGCCATTTCATTTTTATAAGTATAGATAATTGATTCAACATTCAACTGTTGTTATACTGTTGTTAATTTAGGTTAATTAGATATGCGAAAAAAAATTCATCCTATGAAAGGAGATTTTATTTCGATAAAAATCAGCGCCCAATTAAATTGAAATACTTTTAATTAAGAAATCATTTAAAATATAATTTATTTGCTGTTAAATCAAACAGTTTCGACTCAGAAATAATTGTAATTTAATGTTTAATGTAAAAAAAAAAAAAAAGCTACGTTTTAGATGATACTAATATTTATTTCATTAATAATTCGATTTATATATTTTGGCATTTGTCTTTGCGTTAATAAAATTGCTACCGGAATAGTTTTTTTGCCTACACGATTGTCATATTATTATGGACATGTATGTAAATACTGTGTATGTTTAGATGAAATTTATTTAAAATTTATGCAGGATCAATTTTTGCAAAATATATATGAATGTTGTATATGATTGTGCATCTATCGGTGAAATTTATTTTGCATTTATGAAGGTGCAATTTCTAAAAATCGTGATTTTAGATAAATTGGCTGAAGATTGGCTATATTATTTCAGAGCACTACACCACATCAAACAATATGCGTATTTATACAAATTAGGAAAATGGTCTTCGTTTGTTTTTGGTTTAAGGTTAAAGTGAATAATTTGTATTTGATTGCGGCCATTGCACAGTTGTGTGCTGTTCAGTGCACCAGTTTTAGATGGAATGGGGTGGGTCCACTGAAAATAATTGCTATTGGGTGAAAATGCCGATTCCAAAAAAAATCTAAAAAAGTTAGAAAATTGAATTCCTACTCCCAAATAATAACTTTTAGAGTGAAACATTTTGGGATGATAATATATAGAACAATTATTATTCTCTTGGAATAAATTCCTTATTTTATGAAATTTAGACAATATTTAGATTTTTTATCCAATAATGCAAAGTACATTAACAGAATACAGTAAATAAAAAAAAAATTTACTAAAAATAACATTATTATTAATGATTAAAAAATAATTTAAATAGTATTTTAAGAGGATTAAAATGAATAAGAAAAACTTCATCGCAGGGAGAGCGATGTGTGAATTTATATACGAATGTTGCTTAACTATATTTTAATAAAGCTTTTTGGAGATATGAAAAATGTGAGCTTCAAATTTATGAATTTTGACCTTGGTTTTCTTCCAAAATTGGTACTTTTATTTAGATTATCAATAATGTGGAACATTATACTACCCTAAAACACACCGAATTTGAATTACATATTTTCATTACAAAAATATTACTTTGAAATTTACGATTTCGACCTTGAAATGTTCAGCAAGTTTTTTTGTCTCATTTAAGCCTACAATAACGTGAATTTTTTTTCACAAATATGTAAGGTTTCTGAGATATAAAAATTTTGCCCTTGAATTTTTCGATTTTGACCTTGAAATGTTTTGCAAGTTTTCTTATACTTCAATAATCTGAAAGAATTTTTTAAATATTGTGTTAGGTATCTGAGATAGAAAAGTGGTCCTTGTCCATCCCCTTTTCGCCAGAAGGAGCATCTAGCGGGATACAGGATATATTCAGTTTTATTTAGGATACCTTGAAGATTAATCATTGTGAAAATAAAGAAAATCGTAGGGAAAATTTTTGAGGCCCCATAAAAGAAAAACTGCCCTTGGCAATAACTTGACATTGAAAAAACAAGAATTACATTATAATATTTTTTTCTAGTATCTTACAAAAAAATTTTACACAAATCGGTCCAGTGGTTTCCGAAATGTCTTTTGTATAGTACGGCGCACGTTGATTTATGCGGTTCTGACAATTATTCGATTATTTTTTTTACAAAATAAATTTGTTATTTGTTTTTGTAAATAAATGAAGGTACATATTACAAGCAGCATTAAAATAAATAAAACAAAAATTTTGGAAAAATTTCCTGATTTGGCATACAAGTTGCTATATGTGCGATAAATTTTATATTATTTTTTTAAATAATACTATGTACTACGTGCCCAAAACCAAAATAAGAAAAAAAACTACATCGCATCGAGAGCGAGGTGTGAATTTATTTACGACTGTTGCTTAACTACATTTTAATAAAGCTTTTCAGAGATATGGAAAATGTGACCTAGAAATTTCTGAATTTTGACCTTGATTTTTGTACAAAATTGGTTCTTTTATTGAGGTTATCAGTACTGTAGAACATCGTAGTCCCCTAAAACACACAGTATTTGAATTACATATTTTCATTATCAAAATATGACCTTGAGTTTTCAAAATTTGAACTTGGAATGTTCAGCAAGTTTTCTTATTTTAAATAATCCTACAATAATGTGAAAAAAAATTTCAAAAATATTAAAGGTTTTTTGAAATTTTTTGTAAAATATTAGACAAAAATATGAGAATGTAATTCTTGTTTTTTCAAGGTCAGATGCTTCAAAGTCAAGTTCCAAAATTGCCAAGGGCAGTTTTTTTGTATGGGACTTAAAAACGGCCCACACAATTTTCTTCAATTTCACAAAAAATAATCTTCAAGGCATTCTAAACAAAACTGCATTATATCCTATATCTCGCTAAATGCTCCTTCTGGCGAAAAAGGGGGTAGACAAAGACAAACACTACTTTCCTATCTTAGCCACCTTACACAATATCAAAGAAATTGTTTCAGATTATTGTAGGATAAAATAAGATAAGAGAATTTGTTTAATATTTCAAGGTCAAAATCGGAAAATTCAAGGTCTAATTTTTTATATCTGAGAAACCATTAATATTTTGTATGCACATTATTGTAGGCTTAAATGAGACAAAAAAACTTGATGAACATTTCAAGTTCGAAATCGGAAATTAATCAATTAATTGAATAAATTAATTAATAAAAATCAAGGTCAAAATTCAAAAATTTCAAGGTCACATATTTCATATCCCCGAGTAGTATTTTTTGATAATTTTTCGGTTTCAACTAAGGAAATACTATCCGCATCATGGTGCATCAAGATTTTGCTAACGTATTATAATTTATATTACAGTGCGTTACAGTGAAAACTACCCATATAAAATTGTTTCCAGTAAGATCCAGGGGGACCCTTTATTTTTAAAGAAAAAAAATGCACTCAAAAATTTTGCGTCCATGAAATTGTTTGGTAATATTTATTTTTGGGGAATTTAAAAAATGATGTTTGAACGGAAATTATATTTTATTTATTTTATTTTAACCTGTTATTTATGAAAAATATTACAATTATTAATAAAAATCAATAAGGGATCATAAAATAACTTTGAGGCATTTAATTTTTTGTTGCTTTTACAGGCACAATTATTTTATTGTATTATGTTGAGCAAAATAATTTGTTGACATTTTAACTAATTATTTAATTATCAATACTTCTATTATTCTTAATATGTATTAGAGATCGGGTTATAAAATAAAATATACCGAAACTTTTCGTGCATTTTTTTCCAATATTTAAACGATTTCTGTGCGAATTTCAGTTTGAATACAATCTTTGTGAAATTATATTCAAAAATTAAAACACGAGCATCATGTCTGTTAGCATAAATAACTTTCGAAATAATTTTCGACTACAACAAGGATACATTTTTTTTAAGAATCTAGTATTGAATTCATACAAATGTGTTTCTGCAAAAAGTGAAGTTAAGATAATTTTTATACGATCTTTACAATAAATTGGAAAATAGTGTCATGTTCGAAGAGAGATTTTGTGATAAAGTTTGAATATTGGTTATACATTATTATAGACTTTTTTTATTAAAAAAATTGGTGAAGATGCTAAACATTCGGAAATCACTTATCAAGTAAAAGACGTAAAAGTAAACAGTGCAGTGGCAGATACTTAGGAGCTCAGAAGGACCATCGAAAATACTAGATGCAACTATCTTCAAATGTACACAAAAGATGAAGCTTAAGCTTTAACATTGGACTTGAAACTTTTGAATTACCAGCAGTTGGAACGCCAACATTTATTCACGTTATGAAGTTGTGCTTGAAGCAAAAAAGGAGTGTTATCTTGAATAAATAGTGGTTGGTGCGACGACTTTTAAATCATGCTCAAAATCGAATATTACTGCCAATTAATAAAGATAGCAGTCTGCATTCCAACTTTGAAATTCACAGCACCAGAAAATGTTCAAGACAATCTATACGGATATGGATCTGGCTGACATTCTTCTACAGTCTACTGATTCATTTATTTCCATGAAAAGAAGAATTTCAAACCAGCCGATATTGGAATTAGGACCTGAAGAAACAGCACTGTTAGATAAATATGAAGACGACGAATTATAAGATTAATTGTTATCTACATACTATTCATATATATGAACAACATTTACTTCTTTTCGAGAATTTTTTATTGCAATTTTAAAATTTAAAATTTTTATTTTTCTAATTCAGTTTCAAAAAATAAAAAATAAAACTGTTACTTAACTACATTTTAATAAAGCTTTTCGGAGATGTAAAAAATGTGACCTTGAAATTTCTGAATTTTGACCTTAATTTTTGTCCGAAATTGTTACTTTTATTGAGATTATCAATAATGTAGAACATCATAGTACCCTAAAACACACACTATTTGAATTACACATTTTCATTAAAAAAATATGACCTTGAGTTTTCAAAATTTGACCTTGAAATGTTCAGCATGTTTTCTTATTTTATTTATTCCTACAATAATGTGAAAAAAAAAAAATTCAAAAATATTTAGGGTCTCTGATATACGTGTGGCGTACGCCGTACGTCTAAACCTTGAAATTTCAAATTTCGACCTTGAAATGTTCAGCAAGTTTTTTTGTCTCATTTAAGCCTACAATAATGTGAAATATTTTTTTTAAATATTAAAGGTTTCTGAGATATAAAAAAATTGACCTTGAATTTTTCGATGTTGACCTTGAAATGTTCCGCACATTTTCTTATTATATTTTATCCTACAATAATCTGAAAGAATTTTTGATATTGTGCAAGGTGGCTGAGATAGAAAAGTCCCCACTTTTTGTCGTTGTCCACCTCCTTTTCCGCAGAAGGAGCATCTAGCGGGATATAGGATATATGCAGTTTTGTTTAAGATATCTTGAAGATTAATTGTTGTGGAAATGAAAAAAATCGTGACCTTGAAAAATCGAAGATTCTATTCTTATATTTTTGTCTAATACTTTACAAAAAAATTTCATACAAAACGGTCCAGTAGTTTAGGAGTTTTTTTTCCCACCATTTTTCTATACGCCGTACACTGTACACTGTACACCGTACGGCGTACGGACGTACTTTTGCACATTTTTTGGACTCAGGGGGTGTCAAAACGAGTTTCTGCATCATCAACTTTTTTTCCGAAAAAAGTCGGATTACAAATATTTCTATATGCCCTTGGGGTTGTATATAAATTAAAAAATTCATATCTATTACAATATTTATTGATTTTAGCAATCTCTAAAATAACTAAATTTTACTGTTTTTGCTAGTAAATTGGTTAATCTAAAATCAATCGAAATACTGTTTTTTTTTCAATTTTTTTTTCGGAAAGCGTGAGCTACTTTTACATAAGTTAATTATCTAATAGGTAATAAATGGCAAAATAAATTAGACCTCTATCAATCAAAATTTAAAACATACACACATTTAGTGTAGTACCAAAAATTTAAGGTCTAACAATTACCCATCTTTTGCGCCCTAGGCTTGGTCGAAATTCCACCACGCTCCACCCTATTACACAGTTTTCCATCTAGCAATACATTCCGGACCACTGTGCGACGTACGGCGACCGTTTTAGCAATAACTTGACATCGAAGCATCTCTCATCGGAAAAAAGTGGGTATCTTATTTTTACTTATACTATTTGCTTAAAATTTTCAGAGAAATCGGTCCATTGGTTTCTGGATATGATTGACGATTTAACGACGCGTGTGTTTTTTGGCAATAACTCGGCCTTGAAGCATCTGACCTTAAAAAAAAGTGTCTCTTGTTTTTTTCTCTACTACTTTAATTACAATTTTCAGATTAATCAGTCCAATAGTTTCTGAAATATAACTTTTGATTTTTACTGCGTTTTTGGCAATAAAACTTGAAGCTTCTGACCTTAAAAATAAAAAAAACAAACTTGTTTAATTTAATTAATTTAAAAAATTTTTGTTTAATATCTTACCCCACAAATTTTCATACAAATCGGTCCAGACCGGTCTGAGATAAAAGAGTCGATTTTAACGGCAAAAATCGTATGGCCACCATAATTACAACAAAAACTTGCACATTTTTTCTATACCACTTTTTTGTACTCAGGGGTGTCGAAACGAGTTTCTGCATAGTCACTTTTATTTTTCCGAAAAAAGTCGGAATGCAAGTACTATTTCTATTGAGGTCGTATTTAAATTAATTATATTGGGAATTGGATTTAAAACTAGAAGGATCACCTAGCCTTTTTAAAAAAATTCAGAAAAATCGGTATAGTAGTTTCTCAAATGTAACTTTCGATTTTTGGCAATAACTCGGCCTTGAAACATCTGATCTTGAAAAAAATAGGTTTCTTACTTTTTCCTTTACTACTTA
Organism: Sylvicola cinctus; assembly: GCA_963854165.1. Classification (NCBI taxonomy): domain Eukaryota; kingdom Metazoa; phylum Arthropoda; class Insecta; order Diptera; family Anisopodidae; genus Sylvicola; species Sylvicola cinctus. The sequence goes on from OY974084.1 coordinate 21,819,740, forward strand.
AAATAAAATTTTCAGAGAAATCGATCCAGTAGTTTCTGAAATGTAACTTTAGATTTTACTGCGTTTTTGGCAAGCAATTGACCTTAACAATACATCACAGATTGATTTTTGTCCAAAATTGGTACTTTTATTGAGATTAGCAATAATGTATAATATAACATCATAGTACCCTAAAACCCACAGTTTTAAAATTACATATTTTCATTATAAAATTTTGACCTTTGAATGTCCAGAAGATTTCTTATCTTATTTAAACAAGATTATATTTGTTACAAAAATATGCTTGTTCTTTTACCAACAATGTACGTGTTGATATTAACCTACAATAAAGTGAAAATTTTTTTAAAAAAATATTTAGGGTTTCTGAGATATAAACTAATTTTACCTTGAATTTTTCGATTTTGACCTTGAAATGTCTTGCAAGTTTTCTTATCTTATTTAATCCTATAATAATCTAAGACAATCTTAAATTAATATACGACCAAGGACATATAGAAATACTTGCATTCCGACTTTTTTCGGAAAAAAAGTTGATGATGCAGAAACTCGTTTTGCCACCTGAGTTCAAAAAAGTGGTCTAGAAAAAATGTGCAAATGTGCATCCGTACGCCGTACGCAGTACAGATGCGTCAAGGTCAAGTTATTGCCAAATCCTTGTTTTTCTTGATGGGGGCTCATAAACGGATCCTACGGTTTACTTTATTTTTTTACAATAATTAATCTTCAAGGTATCCTTAACAAAACTGCATATATCTTATATACCGCTAGATGCTCCTTCTGGCGTAAAAGGACAAAGACAAACCCCACTCTTATATCTCAGACACTTTACACAATATCAAAAAAATTCTTTCAGATTATTGTATGAATAAATAAGATAAGAAAACTTGCAGAACATTTCAAGGTCAAAATCGGAAAATTTAAGGTCAGTTTTTTTATATTTTAGAAACCCTAAATATTTTTGAATTTTTTTTCACATTATTTACATACAAGTGAAAATAAATCGTAAAATTAATTAGGAATTTTTATCATAGACTAAAACATGATAAGAAACCTAAACCGTTATTAATAATCTTACTAAGAATTACAATGACGTAGGATACAATGGAGGCTTACGCCCTTCTACTTATATTCGTTTTGTTATTTATTATAGTTGTTGCACGGAACGATAAATACTCACGCCTCTGGTTTATTAATATGTGCTTTCTAATATTAAAATGTAAAAATAAACAATAACTCTTCTGGTTTTTAGCAAAATCAGTTGCAATATAAGTAGGTATTTTCATGCGCCTGACGGATCTTTTGACATCAACACACATTGCGGTTCTATTATCTCTACTTAAGTGAAATGTTTCTCCCACTACAGTTGATCAACAACTTCAAAGGTTTGTTACAAGTTCTTTTTAATTATTAAAAACACGACTACATTTAAATCTTCCATAGATTATACCACGGTGTTCAATCACACATAGGACTAAATTGCCAAACATGAGCTCCAAATCATATCCTTGTTGTTCTATTTATTAAAAGGCAGTGACTTCAATTCAGATATTGGCGATTGCGTTGGATGATGAGCTGACTGTGAGTGTAGAATAAAACCAACCGGCCAGTGAACCTGATATTTGCAATGCATATAGTTGAAGGAAGCTGGATCAGAATTTTTACCAAAGATATATTCTAATTAATGAGATAATAAAGCAACAATCGTAAGACATATGCAACAAATAATGCAAATACATTCAACAATAACATACGTACATTATTTTGAACTCATATAATATGAAGTTGTATTCTTTTTTATTTTGTTTTTATTAGTTTGATTCAGCATTTTTTGATTTAACACTTTCTGAATTAAGTATTCTTATTTTCTTTGTATTTCACCATGTTGATGACGTCAAATATTGAAAAGAGACAGCATGTCACATACGCAATATCCTACCATATTACTCTATAGACCAAGGTATACCGTTTGGTGTTTATTAATATAATATGTATACTAAGTGCCATGGCGTCCAGTTCTGCGGCGTCAGTTCCTCCTGAAAAACTCGATGTTGAAATAAGTAGTATTAAACAAGGGGAGTCATTTCTAACTTCAATATATTTTGTATTAAAAATAAATTTTGTGATGTCAAAATGGAATCTTGAATGTTGAGAAAGAACCGAGATCCTAAAATTTTGTAATTATTTTATTATTACATTGATTGTGTTATTGCAAAAATCGACTAATTTGGACTAAAATAATTTATTATCCTATTAGTAATGCATTCTTTAATAACTCGCAACCAAGTCAGTTGCTTTAGGGTCCTATGCATAGTTGTTGTTACAAATGTCGTGTAACAATTAAATATTCGTGATCAGACTTCTGTTTTAGAGACCCATTTCTGAGTTTAAAAATAATATCAATAAATTGCAGGTTATGTTTCATTAAAGAAAGAAAACAAATCAAATAAACAATCTTGCACAGTGCATAGTTGCAATATGTATGTTATGTGTATATGGGCCTATTCCATGAAACAAGTATAAGATATATGTCATCGCGCATACCAGCCTACTTCCTACTATAGTTTATTGTTGTAAAATAGCGTCACAAAATACATGAAAAAACGGCTGCGAAACAAATTGGTGTTTTGTTTTATTTAATATTGATTTAATATGAAAAAACAAAACAAAAATTTGTTTCGCAGGCGACTGTTTTGTTTTATTTAATTTGACAAAACAAAACACCAATTTGTTTCCCATGCGTTGTATGACAAATTAATTAAATAAAAAACGAAACATTAATAGTAAAGTTCGAAGTTCAAACTAAAATGATAGTACGCTTTCAGGCGTTTTTAACTATTTTGTGAAGTGATGCGCAGTAGAGTTTCAAATTGTATGCGGGAAAGCCATATCTGTTATATTTGTTTCATGGGCTATTCCATAAATCGTTTCGTCGCATTTGCGTTTCAAACTAATTGAGACAAAGTAGGAAGATATAAAAATCAATAAAGCTAATAAGGGACAGCCCCACAAAAATGCAGCACGATGAGTTTCAAACTCAGCGAATATTTTATAGCATCAAGCAGATAATGCAAAAATGCAGTGAGTATTTTATAGCATCAAGAAGATACAGCAAAAATGCAATAGTTAATAGTTTCAAATCTATTTGATTCTAGTGCAAATGTTCTGCATGTCAGATTAACATATATAAATTCGATATTTCTTGAAAATTGTTTATGGCAATGAAATACCGCGTAAATACTATACCTCTCATAACCTCAACACAAACAGAAAACAATTTATTGAATATTAATACAGTGATTTCATTCACTCATGCAACTTGCAAATTGATAATATGGAAAATAATTACATTCGGTAGCAATAATAAAATAATACAGTTCAACTCATCATTTGAGAAGTTTTACATAAATTACAATTATTTTCTTTAAACTCGCTCATACAAAAACCATATAAGTCTATTTCATTCGCACGAAATTTTTGATAATTGCAAAAGCATGCATGGAATCACGAAACGATTTAAGTAATATAGCCCTAATATTGTATAATATATAATCATTTTATGTACTGAAGTTATTTGTACAGTGACATGGTTCAAACATTAAATATTATAATAAAATAAATAAATTTTAATAAAATATTTAATACTGTTTGATGAAGATACAGCACAAATGCAATAGTTTTAAATCTATTTGATTTTAGTGGTTTGTGCTGCATGTCAGATAAACATATAGAAATTCGATGTTTATTGTGAATGATTTTATGGTGGGAAATCCCGCTCAAATATTTGACATAACAAATGTCAAATTAAAATGTACTAATTATTTCAGTTTATACAATGAATAAAAAGAGTTAGTTTTAACCTGAATGAAAATATTTATTCAAACATGTTATATTATGTACATATTCTTTAGAATACCAATTATTGTTGGATACTAACCACCTCAATGTCACAACTAGTCGCGTTTTTGCACAAATTGGTTCCCTTGTCAATTTGGCTTTTGTAACAATAGGACCCACCATATAAAATAGTTCCTCGAACTGACTTGAAGTCATCCTTATATAAATTTTAAACATTATAGGATCCTTCAAGCTGCTGAAAACGTTGCTTTTACGCAAATATTGGCGTTTCTTAACTACAGAACTCACGGCTTCTTTTTTTCTGGGCTTCTTGCTACAATCCGTTAGCCAAACGTACGCTAACATCAGGAAATCTTCACTGTCCATATTATTATTTTTTAATTTATTTTGCAACAAAATATTATAATCTCTTTTTATTTATTAAATTTCAATGTGTTGTATTGCTATAAATGTTGCCATAAATATGACAGTGACTCATCGTTTAGGATTTTATATATAAATTATATAAACTCGCTCTTATGAAAACCACATAAGTCTATCGCTTTCACTCGATATGTTTGATATTTTCAAGCGCTTTCATGGAATCACTAAAACGATTTATGGAATTTTAGCTTTAGTCAGAATCAACTAAAAAATAGACTCTAGAAACGTAAACACTACATTTGTAACAAAAGCTATGCATACAGTCCTTAATAATTTTAAGAGACACTTGCCGCACTCGCTCAGTTCATCAGTTAATCCGATATACAATGTAGAAAATGCATTTTGTGTAAAAATGTATGATGCGATTGAAATAAATTGTGTGAGAAAAAGACTACTTACTTTACTGGTTTTTAAATGTACAGGTACATCTGTATATACTTACTATAAGTAATAATATAAGCAATAAACTTAAATAAGAAAAAATCAATTATCTCAGGTTTAATTTCTTTTATGATTAATAAACAATTCCAAGATTCTACACTTGTTCATAGATACATTTTTAAGTTAGTATATTAAACATTTATGTTTATGCATTAAATCCTTAGTTAATTCTTTCTACTCTTACTATATAATTAATGTTTATTAGGTTGTTGTTTGTAAATGGCACTTTAAATATTATCTAAATCAGTGATAAAAATGAAAATTCAAAAGCGACAAAGATGTTTTATCATCATACGAAATACAAAGTGGGTCAAAAATTAAGGCCAAATATTGTCTCATAGAAGGCATATATAAATATAAGGCACACTTTAACCAAATCCATTTTCAAATAATCAGCCATTTTGGTACTACCCCTCTATTGCGATATGATATACAATACCGATTTTATCGTGTTTGAAGTACAAATATAGCAGAACAATCAAAGTTTTTAAATTTTCTACAAATGTTTGGCATTTTTTATTGTACGTGAAAATGTTTTGATAAATTCAGTAGTTATTTAAAATTTTAAACTTGCTAAAATCATCATGCACAGGTTTTTTTGTTAACATCAAACTGCCCAACCAAATTTTTAGGATTTAAGACGATAGATGACCGAAGTCCGAACATACCAGAGCACTTTTTTACCAGACCACATGTTGCACAGTATTCCAAACCGTGTTTCTGCATCTTAAATTTTTTCCGCATAAATCGGTAATGCAACAATCTAGTTCCACAATAAACTTATTCAAATTAATTCTTTTTTACGTTTTCTTGCTGATACAATGTATGAAATATTCCACATCTTCATTTAAATTGCAAACAGAGTAAAGAGGCATGAGTCTCAGTTTTGGTTTTATCACATATAATTTTTTTGTTCAATCTGCTGGAAATCAGGCATTTGGCACAAATTTTTTAAATTTTCAGCTTGTAAGCATATGAACCAAAATAAGTACAGTGTCTATGAGTTCAATATAATTTATAAACTGTTCATAAAAATCTATATTTATGAAAAAAATTGAGTATGAGTTAAAATATATTTTCAAATTTTAATTAAGTACAAATTAAATTAAAAAAGTGTATGAAAACCACAACTCATCCTTTTGCCAAATAGTTATACACAAAAAAAAATTGAGGCACAATCGATATTTCGTGTTTCGATGTACAAATATCGACGATTTGGAAGTACGCACCACGTGAATACTTACTGTAATACAGTGTAGCTAGTTTGGACAGTTGGTTGTTATGACTTTTTTTGGGTTAATAAAAAATTCGTAATTATAATTTTTTTAAATCGAGACAATTATTTGAATGACTATTGACAACTGACATATATCGCTCAAAAATTAAAATTGAAAAAAAATTGTAAAATGCCAAATAAAGTAAACGTTGTTTTTCAAAGGATTACAACTTTGAGTTGGTAATATGTATGTTATGCTTTATTTGACATCTAATAATTGCTTTCGGATCAGTTGGGTTTGCACTGAATCATGAATACACTTACACCAAAGCAACGCTTGCAAATTGTTGGAAATTTATATCAAAATATTATTTTTGTTCGTCAAACTTATTATTTTGATTACAAAAATTTTATATACAAAATTTAAATGTTGAATAGGTTTTTAAAAAATTGCTGACATGTCGTTCTAACGGGACAAGCCACATGTCATGTAGCACACGTAACAAAAAATTCACTCAAATACACTTTGATAATTTCACATAATTGTTTTGTTGATTGGCCACTAACATCGCATGATTTAACCGAATTGGATTTTTTTGGTTGGGTTCTGTAAAGTCACTTGTTTGCGCCGATAAACTAGAGACAATTGAACACATGGAAATCAACATTCAACGAGTTATGGGCGAAAAAAAGGCTGCAACTGTTATGGTGTTCTAGATTGCGCCACGTACAGCCGTTACAGCCATATGGCCGAATTCATATTTTAATATCAAAGTCAGCTTAAGCTAGGTTTAGATGACTATAAAGAAGTGCTTGGCTTGAAAGTTAGGGCCCGAGTAAAAAAGAGAAAGTCCATACAATTTATCTTTAAGAGTGAGTTAATAGCAAATTTGCAATTTATATAAATCAATTCCCACTTCTAGTATATATCCATTATTGACACTACGCGGCAAAACTATATTTTGTACATACTATAATTTTGCAAAAGTATCGGTTCAGGTTATGCGTGTACGCATTTATTTTGTTTCTGTGCATTAAAAGCTAGGACCCTGCATTTGTTTAGCAATGCTCAAGCCAAGCACTTCATTCTGAATAAATCCCTAGGGTTTTCCCCGCTTGCTATAATGTAGGCCCTAACATGGGGAAATGCTGACGATCGGATCTCATCATACTACGTTACTTACTTTCTCGTTTACTCAGGCCCTAACTTTCAAGCTAAGCCAAACTAAGCCGTCATATAAACCCGCTCTTAATTGGTATTAATTAATTTTTTTTTTAAATTCAAAGTTGTGTAACTTTACAACATTTCAAAAACAGGGGTGCAATGGTAGAGTTACTACACTACGCAGTCAGGTGGTAGACATACATATAATATGCCTCACGTGAACAAAACAATTGTGTCTATTTCAACTTACTAAATAAATAAAAAGACACCAATTGCGGAGGAATAGAATGTACCAACTATTTAACAATAAAAAATTGATATAAGGCGCGTTTGAAGAAAGATATCTCTCTAGTGATTTTTCAATAAAATGTAAAAAAAAGCCAATGATGTATTAATAAATATAAAATTAATAAAAAAGACTTACTATTTTATAATATAAATTAGTAAAGAAAAAAAACATGGCTCAAGCATATACTCAAATATAAGTAAGCTATATGTCCCAGCCCAGATAATATGTCTGTGGTAATACTAAACACAAAACCGTTTTTAATTGGGTCATTTATCTCTGGGGCTACAAGAAACGAAATAAAAAATGGTAAAGCCGTGGTATGAAGTTATTTTCCAGCATAAGTAGGATTTTTGAATGTGGAAGTTGCCTGCTTGTAGATGGGATTTTCTCCGGTATCCCATTTTGCCATCATCCTTTCTTTTTCAAATCGTGCAAACTCTCGACGATCATGAATAGATGTCAAAAGCTTCCATAACAAAAGAATTGCCAAACCAATCAGCACAATAGCAGCAATAACGCCAAGGACTACACCCAGCATGAACACTTTTGGTGGGCATTCTCGCTCTTCTTGAGCTCGAACAGTAACTTTATTATTTTCTTCAGAATAAACAAATGAGTACCGGCAATCATATTTGTCATAAAAAGTGCAGTATCTTTCATTTTGTTCCAGGTCAGCTGAAAAAAGAAAAGAAATTAAAATTAAAAATAAATTAATTAATAAATTTGAATATTTTTTTACTTATATATTTTAAAAGTTTCTCATACATCAATGCTTTTCCTATATATACATATTAATATATATTAATTGTTTTTAGGTTTGTTAAGTATAAGTAAATAAACCAGAAAAGGGACCAAAACTAATTTGTCACAGCACACACTCTTTATTTAAACGAGAAGCAAACGCAGTTAGGAGGTATCAAAGCCCGCAGTGTTCAACTAAAGTCATTTCTGATTACTTCTTTTACAATAGCAACAAGAACAGATTGTTTCTTATGTTCAAGTTAGCTGTTATCTAGAAATTGTGTAGTAATAGACCTCCATTAATTCGGCCCCTGGTTAGTTCGGAAACCCCCATCACAGAAAATCATACAGTAGGGAAACCTCATAATATTTGGGCTCTGTGAAGCTATCAGTTTCTGACGTTTACTTAAGCAAAAATGACGTACTTAAGGCTGTTTTTTAATTATTACGTGGAAATGATAGCAATAAAAAAAAACTAAAAAATATTAGCTGGAGATCATTTAGTTCTACATAATACAAAATTTTAATCTTTTGGATTGATTATCTGTAGCGGGTATAACATTCTGTTAAACGGAACACTCCTACTATATAATACTGAAGTATTAAAAGTAATGTCCACAGGTCACTCAGAATTCGAAAGCTACTCAAGATTTAAAACAATTAGTTACAGTTTGGAAATTCAAATTTTATCGTTTTTTTTATTGTTTGCAATCTTCATTGAAAAAAATAAGTAGGAACCGAATAGCAAACAAAGAACGTAGAAAATTTGATTTATTCGATTGAGTTGTCACACGCTTCATTGCTCAAGTATGTATAACATACAACGTTACCTATTACATAGAAATGTACTATGTATAAGTACGACATCAACATGCCAATTGTTTCATCATAACTTATGTATTGCTGAAGGGGTAGCATAATTATTATGTTTGCTTTGCCGCGAATGTCAAAAAATTTGATAAACAAAACAAATGATCATATTATTTTTGTTCAAAAAATTCTTGCCCAAACACATAGACGCAAAGTCGCAAAACGAACGGTTGCGTTAGAAAAATTTGCTACGGCAATACGCGCAAATATTTTTTGAACAAGAATAAAATGTTCAAATGATGAATGTTTTGTTTATGAAATTGAAGTCTTTTGACGAACGCGTCAAGGCAAATATAATAATTTTGATGTTGGAAATCCACACACAAACAATGCCCCATAAAAAAAAGCAATTGGGAGAAATCGTCTCCGAGTTTTATCTAAAAACAAATGTTGTCGTTAGATGTGTTGTAAGCAATTTTTGAAGCCGGCGTTGAAGTTTGTCATTTTTATATGAAAAGCCAGCTTATGTATACCGTCTTTTGGATTAAATGGGAAATAAAATTGAATCATGCGTAATATATATATAAAATTTTTGCTTTTATTCATATTGATTTTTAGAAAGTCCAAAATTGAGTGAGCCTGGCGAAGGCGAGCGAATAAATAGAACAGATTAAATCTTTACGCGCAACTATGCGCGCTCATTTAGGGAGCTTTCATATAAATCAGTGTGTCTAATATTTGCTTAGCTTCGCTTCGCTTTGCTTTGTGTCTATGTGGTTGGGCCATAATAAATTATTGTTATTGATATTAGTTTGATATGCAATTTTTATTTAGCTGCTCTATCCATTTAAGCCCTGAGACAATATTACAGAAAAAATTTGGTGTACTATGTTAGATTTCATGTGTAGATGCTTAAAAAAAAAAAATATTTGTAAAAAATTGTTGAGTGTTCAATCTTCCCTTTCGTATACTCGTGAATCATGTTAATTATTAGTAATAATAAACGGACTTAACTTAGAGAAAATAATTACAACATTCAGAATATAGCAAAAAAGTTTTTAGGTTTGTATAGTGTAGTGTTTTTTGTTTACTTTTTGTTTTGGTGGTGGTGTTTATTGATTAGTAATTATTGATTAATAATCAATGTAACTTACGTTTTACTTCATCAACTGGAATCGGTACAAAAAGTGTACAGTTTTCGGCACAAAGACCCTCTTCTTCCAATCGCCCAACATTATACATTTGGCATTCAACACAATCTCTGAATTCTGGACACCGACCAAGACAAGTTGGGCATTTCTCACAATATTTGCCAGAGTATCTTGTCTCATCTGTGGATGAACATTTACAAGTTCCACACTCGCATTCACCACGTCCTGAACAAATTTCTGTATTGTTAGGTGCAATACAAGTGTCATTAGATTGACGGCACTCACAAGCACTTCCACCCCATCCAGGTCGGCACATGCATACTCCACAACTGCATTCACCGTGTTCTGAGCCGGAACAGATTAAGTCATTGTAATGATCACACGAATGATTGTCACACTCGCAGTATTTTCCACTAAATCGCTCTTGACCATTCTGATGTCGATTGCATTCGCACACACCACAAACACAGTTACCTCGGCCACTGCAATCAACTTGTGTTGTATTGTCGTGGCGGCAACCCAAATCTTTCTCGGACTTGCTCTGAATTTCCGTACTAAAACCAAAAAAAGTGTTTTTTTTTTTTATAATGAGAAGGCCCCAAATGAATATGTAAAAATAAAAAAAAATCACACATTTATTTTAAAGACAATAAAAGTCTTTTACAAGTTAAATAATATTCTTAGATAAATAAATTCTTAACTTCACTTTTTTCAATATCGAACTAAAAATCATTTACGGTGTACGCCGTACTATAGAAAAATGGTCGAAAAAAAAAAACTTCTAAACTACTGGACCGATTTGTATGAAAATTTTTTGTAGACTATTAAACAAAAATATAAGAATTGGATTTTCGATCCTTCAAGGTCAGATCCTTCAAGGTCAAGTTATTGACAAAAGATTTTTTTTTCGTATAGGGGCTTAAAAATGGGTTCTACAATTTTTTTCATTTCCACAACAATTAATCTTCAAGGTATCTTAAACAAAACTGCATATATCCTATATCCCGCTAGATGCTCCTTCTGGCGAAAAATGGGGTGGACAAGGACAAACCCCACTTTTCTATCTGAGCCACCTTGCACAATATCAAAAAAATTCTTGCAGATTATTGTAGGATAAAATCATATAAGAAAATTTGCGAAACATTTCAAGGTCAAATGTTTTATATGTCAGAAACCTTTAATATTTAAAAAAAAAAATTCACATTATTGTAGGAATAAATAAAATAAGAAAACTTGCTGAACATTTCAAGGTCAAATTTTGAAAACTCAATGTCATATTTTTATAATGAAAATATGTAATTCAAATACTGTGTGTTTTAGGGTACTATGATGTTCTACATTTTTGCTAATCCCAATAAAAGTATCAATTTTGGACAAAAATCAAGGTCAAAATTCAGAAATTTCAAAGTCAAATTTTTCATATCTCCAAAAAGCTTTTTTAAAATGTAGTTAAGCAACAGTCGTATATAAATTCACACCTCGCTCTCCCTGCGATGTAGTTTTCTAATATCTTACAAAAAAAAATCACACAAATCGTACCAGTAGTTTAGAATTTTGTTTTTTCCGCCATAGTACGGCGTAAAAAAAGTGGTCAGACCACTTTTTTGGGATCAGTGGGTGTCAAAACGAGTTTCTGCATTGTCAACAAAAAAGTCGGAATACCAAAATCTATTGTATATATGCACTTTGGGGTCGTATATAAATTAAAAATACTGTTTTATTAATCAACCAAAAATCAACGTAAGAAAATAAAATAAAAACGATTTTTTCTATTTTTGGTGGTTAGAGCTTCTATAAAACTGCCAAATCAAGAAATTTTTCCAAAATTTTATTTATTTTTTAATGCAAAACATCCAACTTTGGAAAAAATCGGATCGAAACACACCCAAAAAAAACAACGAACAAATTCATTTTGCAAAAAAAATATGTCAAAAAAGGCATAAATCAACGTTTTGTACCACTGTGCGCCGCACACCTGACATAAACAAAATCCTTACACGATATGAGTGAATTTGTTAAGGCAAAGACGAATGGAAATGAGTGGACATCGGATCTCTAGAAAATCATTAAATTTTTTGCTGTTAACACGCTCAAAAAATGGAAAATGGCTGGAAATACAAGAGCTCTTTTCAAGGCAAAGCAAAAAGATTGGCTTGATCAAGAAATTTTATTTGTAATTGCGTCGGAACCAGAACTTCGTCGAGGACGTCAAGAAATTCAAAGAATCTAGCCATAAATCAAAATACAGAAAAGTTCGACATCTTGTGAATGAACATGGATCTTCAGAATTAACTCAGCTATACGTGTAAAACTATTAAAAGATGGGAATAATATTGCTGTTTTCATAGTTGAAGAAAGTATCGATTCCACACCATTAAGAGTAAACAATTGCAAAAGAAGTATAAATGTTGCAGACCTGAAGAAACACTCAAATTATAAAAAATAAACTACATCGCAGGGAGAGCGAAGTGTGAATGTATATACGACTGTCGCTTAACTACATTTTAATGAAGCTTTTCGGATATATATCTTGAAATATCTGAATTTTGACCTTGAGGACGTATATATGCCCTTGGAGTCGTATAGAAATTAAAAAATTGATTTGAATAAACAAATCCACAAAGAATCACGAAAATCAATAATTTAAAAAAAATATACGAATATTGCTCGTGCCACAGGCTGCTACAAGAAAAATTCTATCCTAAAGAAATGGGATTAATGAAAATGCTAGAAAAGTTAAATTCCATGAAACTCAAATCAGGAGAGCGATTTTGTAATTCGCATTATAACGCTGGCGTTATGAAACGTCAGATTGACGTTTATTTTTGTGTAAATACACAATTGATGGGTTTTTTTGCAACTAAAGCGAGAAACAGATTGAACGCAGCAAGCAGCGCCAAACCCATACGATTTTAAATATTCTGCTGCCACCGAAAGCATCAGCTCGCTGCTTCATCAGGCAGCGGATATATATATTTTATAAATAAATTACATTTTGTCTGTACCCAATATATAAGTGTTTGCTGCTTTCAATTAAATTCACTTCTGTTTTTTTCTGTTTGCTGCTCTCTGTTTCTCGCATTACATTTTTTGCTAGTTATCGCTTTTATATGAAACTGACAGATTAAACATTTGTTTCTTAACGCTCCTAGTGAGTTGAGTTAAGAAATAAGCATTATCTTGTGCTTAGGTTTATCTAGACGTTTTCTTAGTTTTGTTATTCGACGGTTGGTTGTGCATGGCATATATGAAATAATCTCAATATAACATATATACGTTTTAATTTTAATTATACATATGTACGTGCATTTCTTTAATAACTGCATTTTCATTTGTTTACCGATAGACCACTTCATTTTTCTACTCAGAGATTTTTCTCTATTTCAAGCCGAACAGCCAACCGTCAAATAACAAAACGAAGAAAATTATGCAAACAGAAAAATGTTGTTTTATTGGCGACTAACATTTTTTGTTAATAAAACGCCCCAATAAAATGCACCAAATATATATGATAGTACATTGACATATTTTTGCGGTTTATAAATATTGAATTACGAATTCATAATACAAATGCTGTCATCCATAGCGCGAGGTTGAATAGATGGCGCTATGATTGCGTTATCAAAAAATGCAAATTATTCGTTTGCACATATTGTTTTTGTTTAAGGAATAACAATAAATTCGACCCGGGATGAATAATGAAAAATATTTAAAAAAAATTATTTAAGTATAGGTCACCCTCCTATAACACAGTAGATAGGTTCCGATGATATGACGTGTAATGCGAAACCGTGTTATAGAGACTAGAAGTTAGTACAAAAAAGGGGGGTTAGGTTCTAAAATGTGTAAAAACCGTGCTATAAGAGACTAGAAGCTAGTACAAAAAAGGGGGTTAGGTTCTAAAATGTGTAAAAACCGTGCTATAAGAGTCTAGAAGCTAGTGCAAAAAAGGGGGGTTAGGTTCTTGAAAGTATTAAAAACATATATTTTTTTAATTTCAGAACTTCTAAAAGTTGTTATCATCACGAACTGAACTACACCATTGAAGATTTGAATATGTAAAGCGATCTTAAATATAAAAAATTAAACGTGGGACAATATTTAAATTATGTAATAAAATTTGGGTATTATTCTGCACCTGTCATTAATTATAAGATAAATCACAGGAAGGTAATGAATAGTAAATAATTAATCTTATAAGTTTTAGGTAATACATTTTAAAATTGCAGTTTAATTTAGATTATATTTCTGATGTTGATGATAACAATTTTTTTTTGTGAGTGTAATTTGTATAAAAAAACCAAGAAAATTCGTTTTTAAGTATATATTGCCTTTTATATTTATGCAAAAAAAAGTAAAAACATCCCTCTTCGTTAAAACAAAACGTAAAAATATATATTTTGGTTTGGAAGTTACAGATTTTTGGCAAAAAAAAAACGTTTCGTCCCACTGGGCGCCATACGCCGTACTATAATAGTGGCCATATAAAAGCCATTTTGGAAATTACTGGACGAATTGTGTGAAATATTTTTGTAAAACATTAGGGAAAAAAGGACGCAACAACAATTCTTCAAGGTATTCTAAACAAAACTGCATTTATCTTATATCCTTCTAGGACCTAGGTGATCCTTCTGGCAAAAAAGAGGATGGACAAAGACACCTTACACCATTGACTACAAAAACAAAATAAATCAAAATTGCAGTAATCCAATTTGTATTACAGTTATAAAACAGTTTGAAAATGTTCTGTGTTCTAATTAATATTTCAGCATCCCTGGTCCTTGTTATTATTACAGTTCAATTAAGTACGTCACTTTATGCAAAATCCTATATCATGCACAGAAATTTGTAAATTTTTTACGATTTGGATAAAATTGTGATAATAAATTTAATGTTTTGTGCTATATTATAAAAATATGAAGTGCTGTGTATCAAAGGGTAACACCATAAACTTAAAACAGCAGGATATTATAGATTTTTTCGAGTAAGTTTGTGTTGTGTTGTTGCAAACTGTTGAACTTTAAAGCAAAAATCCCGGTATTTAAAGAAGTTTTTGGAAACAATTTTTAATTTATTTAAGAAACATAAATAATTTAGTGTTTAAAGTCGGTCATATTGTTTAGCCACTTTTAGTTTTCTATTAAATATTGGAGTTTTTAAAATTGATGAGACGCTAAGAATTGTTTTAATTTTTTTGGCATCTATCACCTGTTTACCCTTTTCAGGCTTGCCTTATTAATTTTTTTGTTGCAAGCCTAGTTTCAACTTGTTTTTGTTGTTATAAAGATTTATTGTTTTTTATATAATTACTAGCGGTACCCGGCGAAAAAACATGTTTACACTCAATTAGTAAAGTGAAATCTCGGCAACCCTAAAACCCGACACCGATTCAAATTTAAAATTCTGACTGGCCATAATCCCATTAGTCACACTCCCAAAGTTAAGTTAACCTGAGTTATTAAAACTGAAATTCTGACGAAGTTAAAATTCCAACATTCTATATCTCGGTAAAATAAAATCTCATGGGGCCATAATTATTGTGATTGGAAAATACCCCGTCATCGACAAATCCGGCACACAATTTTTTGTGAAATGGAATCTTGTCAAATCATCCCGATGAGTCAAAATCGAAAAACACACACATTTTAGTAGGCTTTTTTTCCCCTATACAAATACTTCTTTCCATAAGAACTACCAATTACACGGTTAACACCTATATTTATGTCATCGTTCTTTTCACTTTATATACGACTTTCATCGTCACTTTTACATGCAATACAAGAACAACGCTAATCTATATAATCTTCATGTCCGTTTCACTTCACACATCACTGTGAGTTAGGAACTATATTTTCTGCCATTTTGACTGGCGCTGTCGTCATTCAAATTAAATGGTACATTTGTTTCATATTCAAAAGATTTTGAACGTTACCTCAGCTGTTACGTCGTTCTATGGCAATCGTTGTTTTCAAAGCAATTTGATATTGAAGTGAAATTTGTGAAAAGAACGATGTCAATATCAACCAATAAATAAACCACATGAACATATTGTATGAATATAAGATGTATAACTTCAGTGGTTCATCCGTGATGGGCCAAAGTATAAATGCAGCAAACGATTTTTTTATTTATATACGACCCCAAGGACATATAAAAATATTTGGAATCCGACTTTTTTCGGAAAAAAATTGATGATGCAGAAACTCATGACACCCCCTGAGTCCAAAAAAGTGGTCTAAAAATGTGCAAAAGTACGTCCGTACGGTGTACACCGTACTATAGAAAAATGGTGGGAAAAAAACTTCAACTACTGGACCGATTTGTAAAGTATTAGACAAAAATATAAGACTAGGATCTTCGATTTTTCAAGGTCAGATCCTTCATGGTCAAATTATTGAAAAGAATTCAATGTCAAATTTTTTATATCTCAGAAATCTTTAACATTTTTTAAATTTTTTTTCACATTATTGTAGGTTTAAATGAGACCAAAAAACTTGCTGAACATTTCAAGGTCGAAATCGGAAATTTCAAGGTTCGACGTACGACGTACGGCGCACGTATCTCAGAAACCCTAAATATTTTTGAAATTTTTTCTTCACATTATTGTAGGAATAAATAAAATAAGAAAACTTGCTGAACATTTCAAGGTCAAATTTTGAAAACTCAAGGTCATATTTTTAAAATGAAAATGTGTAATTCAAATACTGTGTGTTTTAGGGTACTATGGTGTTCTACATTATTGATAATGTCAATAAAAGTACCAATTTTGGACAAAAATCAAGGTCAAAATTCAGAAATTTCAAGGTAAATTTTTTTATATCTCCGAAAAGCTTTCTTAGAATATAGTTAAGCAACATATAAATTCACACCTCGCTCACCCTGCGATGTAGTTTTTTTTTAATGTCGGCAAACTTAATTTCGAGAGCCAAACACCGTCATCTTAAAATTTTGACTGGCGAAACTCTTAAAATGCCTATATGGCCCTTCTCCGAATGAATTAAAATTTAATTGAGTAAAAATGTTATCCAACGTGGTAACTTTAGTCAAAACTGTATTGCAATTGGTCCAATATCAATACTTCAGATAACAATTGAACATTCCTACAACCTGAGTTGTGAAATTACATTTCAATAAAATAAGATATCGTACTTCTTTTGTCCATAACAAAGAATTGCAACCATCTAACGAGTTCACACCTATATGGGAAACATTCCAGACACCACACGAACATATAGTGTGAATATCAGGTTAAAAGTTTCAGTGGTTCAGCCGTAGTGTTCCATTGTAGCAAAAGAACTGACTTTTGAACCATCCATCGAATTATGGACAAAATGCACACGAACACGACTCACAACCCATAGAACACACTATACATTTTGGTAACTTTTGGTGCAGCAGTTTTTGAGTTTATTCGCATGGGACGCCCACAGCACTTTTATATAGATAGAGATAGAGATTTAATTGCGATTTTCTTATTTTAAATGTGGTTGAATATTTTTGATAATTAAATAAAATGTAAAAATAATACGAAAGAACTTTATTATTATATACATGAATTTAAAAAAAAATAAATCGCAGGGAGAGCGAGGTGTGAATTTATATACGACTGTTGCTTAACTACATTTTAATAAAGCTTTTCGGAGATATGAAAAATTTGACCTTGAAATTTCTAAACCTTGACCTCGATTTTTGTCCAAAATTGGTACTTTTATTGATATTATCAATAATGTAGAACATCATAGTACCCTAAAACACACAGTATTTGAATTACACATATTCATTATAAAAATGTGACCTTGACTTTTCAAAATTTGATCTTGAAATGTTCAGCAAGTTTTCTTATTTTTTTTATTCCTACAATAATGTGAAAACAAAATTTCAAAAATATTTAGGGTTTCTGAGATACGTGCGGCGTACGCCGGACCTTGAAATTTCCGTTTTCGACCTTGAAATGTTCAGCAAGTTTTTTTGCCCTATTTAAGTCTACAATAATGTGAAAAAAAAATTTAAAAAATATTAAAGGTTTCTGAGATATAAAAAATTTGACCTTGAATTTTTCGATTTTGACCTTGAAATGTTCCGCAAAGTTTCTTATCTTATTTTATCCTACAATAACCTGAAAATTTTTTTTTGATATTGTGTAATAGCCTAGACAGACTAGCACTTTGATGTACATTATTGGCCTGATGTAGTTGCGTGACGCGTTTAATGGACTTTCGGAAAGTAGTTCAACATTTAAATCAGGGGAAATCCGATATGTACCGATTAGTCAAAAGCGAAGACATGATCCATAATATTTTGTGATAATAAGGGAAAAATACTTGGAATATGGACAAATTTTATTCAAACCGCATAAATTGTTCAATTCATCAGCTGTTGGTTCATGTCCAATCTGTTTTTTTTTTGTATTTCTCTTTTCTCTGATGACGAAACGATTAAATAACACGATTAGTGTAGTCTGTCACTATCTTTTCATCGTCAGTTTTTTACTACATCCAAACTACATCACAAGTGCTAGTCTGTCTAGGGTATAAGGTGGCTGAGATAGAAAAGTGGGGTTTGTCTTTGTCTACCCCTTTTTTCGCCAGAAGGAGCATCTAGCGGGATATAGGATATATGGAGTTTTGTTTAAGATACCTTGAAGATTAATTTTTGTGGAAATGAAAAAAATCGTAGGACCCATTTTTGAGCCCCTATACGAAAAAAAATTCTTTTGTCAATAACTTGACCTTGAATGATCTGACCTTGAAAAATCGAAGATCCAATTCTTATATTTTTGTCTAATACTTTACAAAAAAATTTCATACAAATCGGTCCAGTAGTTTAGGAGTTTTTTTTCCCCCACCATTTTTCTATAGTACGGCGTACACCGTACGGCGTACGGACGTACTTTTGTACATTTTTTCTAGACCACTTTTTTGGACTCAGGGGGTGTTGTCAAAACGAGTTTCTGCATCATCAACTTTTTTACGAAAAAAGTCGGATTCCAAATATTTCTATATGCCCTTGGGGTCGTATATAAATTAAAAAGGATAGGATAGGTAGTTATAACAATTTTTTGAGTTGGACAATGACCACTTTGCGACTGAATTGTGTAAAAGAGACAAATATATACAAATATTCATTTTTGGCTTCAATGGATTGTTCACAATGTCGAGTCTATGTTTTACTCAATATCAAAAAAAATTCTTTCACATATGCAGAGTGTTTTTATTTGAAAAAAGTTTGTAGAACATTTTAAGGTCAAAATCGGAAAATTAAAGGTCAATTTTTTTAAATCTCAGATACTTTTTCACTTTTTTTCACATTATTACAAGATTTAATAGGATGAGAAGATTTTTATTTCAAAACTGTGTGTTTTAGGGTACTATGATTTTCTACATTATTGCTAAAATTAATAAATGTATCAATTTCGGACAAAAATAGAGGTCAAAACTCATAAATTTCGTATATATATAAATTCACACCTCGCGATGTAGTTTTTTTAACGCGTACACCCATACGCTTAACTAGCTCTAAAATGTCTGAAAAAATACTAGCTACATAGCAATAGATAAATATAAGTCGGCATTTAAAATTTATTATCATTTTCAACTTTTGACCTTTTTTTTTTGTGTTTGAAGACTTTGACCTTGACATATATTATATAATATGTGAAACAATTATTTTTCATATTATGTAAGGTGTCTGAAATAGAAAAAGGGGTGTTTGTCTTTGCCTACTAATTTTTTTTGCGAGTGTCGTGCGAAATATAAGGTAAATGCAGTTTCTTGTTAGTCTAACATTTGCAGAAATTACGTTGTTGTGAAAATGAATAAAGTCGTAGGATCCGATTTTGAGCCCCATACAAGCAAAAAAGTTTTATTAGTTAATAACTTGACCATTATGAAAATTTGACCTTGAAAATATATATAATACCCATAATTACAATTGGACATTACTTACTTGGAACATTCACATTTTTTGCCAAAGTAGGAATCATCACATTCGCATATACCGCATTTATAAGTCCCATGAGTGTTACAGCTCTCGGAATAGAATTCTCCTACTTCTTCACATGGACAACTACAAAGCATTTCCAGATCGATGATTAGGCTTTCGTTAATACCAACTGGATATATTTGAAACATTTGATGCCAATCATTTCGGTTTTGTGGACAGGATGTAACAACAATTTCTGCTTCAAATTTTACAACATCACCAACTTTCAAGCCTTCACATTTGTTTGTTGGTAACAAAGGACCACCCTTTAGACATGATGAATAGTACGTAATTTTAACAGCATTTGTGGAATTGTCTTTCATTTCAACAGATGATGAAATTTTCTAAAATAGGGATAAAAACAATTAAAACTTTATTTTAATAAAAAAATAAAATTTGATTACACTATATTCCTCTTTCACCAGTTGAACTATGTTGGAAGAATCGGTTGACAATACTCTGCTGGATGAACCTTCAACATGTTCTGACAGTTTTTGATAAACGTGATGTTGCTCTTGAACAACAGCAAAAATAACGTTTATAGCATTCTGTTTGACTTTTAAATTTATTTGTGAGATGCTCGGATAATCCTGAATTGTTGAATGCGAATACATGCCTTCGCTATCCAAATGGCATTTTCCATCATTTGGTGTTATTACACCTCCTAATTTTCCGTCGCCAGCATAATGAAAGCCAGCATCTGTTGAGAAAACTAATAAACGACGGGCTTTTTCACGCCAACCTATTTGCTGACGGCACACAACAGCTTGCATGATGGCATCAAATCCTCCTTCAGGCGCATCCAAATTACCTGATACTTCAGCATGTTCCACTTCCGTCTATATGCATATTTTATAAAAGTTTTACCGGAAAATTTTATAGATTGATTATTAATATATACAACAAAGAATAAAAAAAATATCATAGGATAACTACATAATTTAAGCGTTTTGAAAGAAAACAAGGATCTAATTTGCCGGTTAGGACAATATCTGTTCTATCCAAAGGTATTGTATGTATGTATGTATATTAAAATGAAAGCGACATTTTTTTTAAATTTTAATAACAATAACCCGACACCAATTATATTAAATATATAATTAAATATTGGAGAAAGGTATAACAGTGTATACAGACTGACACTTGAATGAATATTTTTGATGTAATGCTCGTTATTGAAGTTTGTATAATTATTAGACATTCAAGTGCCGTCTGTCTAGACTATTAATCTTGAATTCCGAATTATGCATTTTGTTCTACTTGTTTTAATTTGGTTTAATTTTTAATTATGCAGTTTAATATATATTAATTTACACACAATTTAATTCTAACCGGCCTGCAATAGCTTGTTGATTACGCAGACCACAGTCAATGTTTAATTTTGACATCAAAATAAATATTATATATAAGCGCCATATGTATATCTAACAAATTAATTTGCTATTAAATTTAGTGTACAAACAAAAAACTGTGAATTCTTTAAGTTCATGATTGAAATTCGAATAGAATATTTTTTTGCCGTAAAATTTTAATCAAGCACAGTGTACATACTAAAGTAAAATACACTAAGCTTCCTCACTCAGAAAATAATTTTCATAACTTTTGACAAGTTCTATTAAAGATGTCAATTGTTCTATTAAATAAATTTTGTTTTTATTTTTCGCCTAATATAAATCAACTTACGAAAATTATCAAAAAAATTTTATCAAAATTATTAAACGCGTTCACGCTGGAAATTAAAATATTTATTTCATTGACCAATCAGAGCGCTTGTCAAAAATTATAAAAATTATATTGCAATGCGCAATTTTTCTTTCTATCATTCTTGCATAATTTATTTTTATAAAATTGGGCCTTATAGGTGTAAATATTATTTAATCAAACTGTCCCCTACTTGCATTAGAACCGCGAGCATATTTTCGGCTATTGTTTATAAAGTATAAACTATAAAATGGTTACTCACAAAACTATACCACATGTCAAAATATACACACAGTGTCCCGCAATAGATGGTTCAACCGTATGATCTATAGTAAATAAATTAGTCACAGATTTCTGTGGAATTAGTATACAAATTCCATATTTCGCATTAAATCTGTGATTAAAATTAATAAAAAATATTTGATTTAATTCATTTAATTATAATTTTTACTCATCACACTTTTAAGAGTAAAAATTATATTGGCGACATTTGAATTGCAAATATTTATAATAAAAAATTTCAAAAAATTAAACAATTTGTAAATGTCAAATTTTTTGTTGAATTCAATGATCCGAAATTTATTAAAATCATCTTATTTTGTGATAGTGTGCGTAATCCACCAGCTACGACAGAGCAGTTAAAGAACAAGAAATTAAATACACATGCATTTTGTTATGTTCAAAAGAAAAAATTACATTGTTCTCTTGTGTTTCGTGTATCAATGTTTGTGTTGAATTATTTTAATCAGGTGCATGTTACACTTTAGTTATTATTTATAATTTATTATTATTAGCCTAATTTATTTCACTTCGTAATATTTTAATGATAAACTTTAAATGTAAAAATGTATATTGTACGATGGACTATTGGATAAAAATAGAAGACTGTATAAACTTTACATTTTATTATTATTATGTGATGTACGTTTATATCATATTACCATACACCACTATATTTGGTCGCAAATAAAGCACAATATATTTTTGCAAATATTAAAATTTAATTTTTTATAAATATAACTCAAAAAATAAAAATAAAAATATTAAAATGTTGATAAATTACTTCATATATTGAAACATATATTGGTTTCATTTAAACTCAGCAAAGTGTCTTAAAAACATGTACATATGTATGTATATTCAAATGCTTTTTAATTGGAAAGCCTTCTTTCTTATCAAAGAAACCTTGAGTCACGACAGAAAGACTGGGTATGGCGGGAAGAAAAGATTCACAACCAAATCTGTGGTAACTGATTTTAAGACAAATTGACCTTTCGTCATAAACGCTAAAAAATTTATAATGTGGAAGGCGTATGTTCAAAAGTTCAAAAAAGTATTGTTTACATTCGTTTAAAGTTCGTTTAAAACCAAAGCATAAATTAACCGCAATGACAGGTTAAACAAAATCTCGCAAACACGTTCACAATTTTTATTGTATAATTAAAGGCGATGAAACATTCATCAAAACGAATTTTAGGTAGTTTCGCGGCTGTTGTATAACAAATAATCAAAATAAATATTTTCCATGACAAGCAATCTGTATTAGAGCGGGTTTACATGGCGGTTTAGTTTGGCTTGGCTTGAAAGCTAGGGCTTAGAGAAAGTACGTAAATCGCAGTATGATAGTAAGAGATGTCCGATCGTCTGCATTTCCCCATAGTGCCTACATTATAGCAAGCAGGGAAAAACCAAGGGCCTTATCCATAATCAATTGCTTGCGTTGAGCATTGCAAAACAAATGCAGTGCACACAAACAAAATGAAATGCATAACCTGGAGAGCGATTTTGTAGGAAACGCAAAATTTTGTTCATTGCGAATTGCATTTTGGGATGTGTAAATACACGAAAATGTGTTAATATTAGTGTGTTGATAAATGTCAATGTCAAAAAACGCAAAAAAATTGAACCGATTTGAGCCCTGCGAGAATGCGACTGGTACTGTAGGTGTTGTATTATCGTTTATGCTTTGTTTTTTTTTATTCCTCTACGCTTGAGCATTTGCGAAAGTGACGATTAAGTGTGTTTTTCTTTTCTGCGCATGCGCGTCTTTTAATTCAGTCGAATTCACACAATAATTCAGTTGAATGGCCTAATTGAATTAACAAACTCTCATTGGAATTGAATTTGCCTTAACTAAAATATTACGTGGGTTATACTAGTGCCAAATTAATTTTGCTATTATCACAATAAATATTTTTATTACAAATAAAATCATTAATAAAATATAATTCAACAAAAATGGCTAATTTGGCTCTCGAGTATTAATTACGTAAGAACTACATGCTAATTTCGACAACAACTCTGTGAGTCCACCGATTCTTTAATGATTCCGGAAGCAAGAATTATTATATGCATTTTGAAATCAATTTATTATATTCTATATAGGTTTATCACATTTTGTCGACTCCCTCCAATGCTGGCGCTGGTGTTGTTGGAAGAGATTCTGCCGTATTATCGGGCTAATTATTTTGTCACAAATTATGTTGTTGAGAAGCGTACCTTTATACAAATATAAATATAAAAATAACTATTAATTAAAAACAAAGTTTAGTAAGAAATATTCTGCACTTCTGCGTAATCTCTTCCTACTTATTGGGCACGGCATTGCCAAATAAAATTAACTTTTCTGTCTCCGCTGCATCTAACAATACCTCCAACTGGTTGCTAATGGCCTTTGCCTACCGATTATTCTTTTTCGCAAAAACTAGTTTATTTAAAAAAATTAATTTTAATAAGAAAATCAAATAGTATCTATTCCAAATATTTTTGAATTTTGCGCCCGATTCACTGATCAATCCATTTGACGTTTGAATATGGCATATCAAACTGTCAAAAAAACATCAAGTAAATATTACATACTGAGCTACAACTTTTACCTTTACACGCGAAATTTGATTAAAAAACAAACATAAAAATTAATTACACTTTAATTTATGGGCAATAAATCAAATAAAGTATTTTATTTACACTTTATTTTATTTTTTAAAAGGACTTTTTATGTAGCTGAGTTGAAAATAAATATTTTAAAATTGCCGCGTAACAAAGAATGAGTAATCAATCAATTATGCGGTTATTATTTGCATTAGTGTGAGAATGCAATTCGCACTTTGTGTTGTGCGAATTGCATTCTCACACTAATGCAAATAATAACCGCTCATTCTTTGTTACGCGGCAATTTTAAAATATTTATTTTCAGCTCAGCTACATAAAAAGTCCTTTCAAAAAATAAAATAAAGTGTAAATAAAATACTTTATTTGATTTATTGCCCATAAATTAAAGTGTTATTTTCAGCTCAGCTACATAAAAAGTCCTTTCAAAAAATAAAATAAAGTGTAAATAAAATACTTTATTTGATTTATTGCCCATAAATTAAAGTATAATTAATTTTTATGTTTGTTTTTTAATCAAATTTCGCGTGTAAAGATAAAAGTTGTAGCTCAGTATGTAATATTTACGTGATGTTTTTTTGACAGTTTGATATACCATATTCAAACGCCAAATGGATTGATCAGTGAATCGGGCGCAAAATTTAAAAATATTTGGAATAGATACTACTTGATTTTCTTATTAAAATTATTATTTTTAAATAAACTAGTTTTTGCGAAAAAGAATAATCGGTAGACAAAGGCCATTAGCGACCAGTTGGAGGTATTGTTAGATGCAGCGGAGACAGAAAAGTTAATTTTATTTGGCCATGCCGTGCCCAATAAGTAGGAAGAGATTACGCAGAAGTGCAGAATATTTCTTACTAAACTTTGTTTTTAATTAATAGTTATTTTTATATTTATATTTGTATAAAGGTACGCTTCTCAACAACATAATTTGTGACAAAATAATTAGCCCGATAATACGGCAGAATCTCTTCCAACAACACCAGCGCGAGCATTGGAGGGAGTCGACAAAATGAGATAAATCTATACAGAATATAATAAATTGATTATAAAATGCATATAATAATTCTTGCTTCCCGAATCATTAAAGAATCGGTGGACACACAGAGTTGTTGCGTCGAAATTGGCATGTAGTTCTTAAGTAATTAATACTCGAGAGCCAAATTAGCCATTTTTGATGTATTATATTTTATTAATGATTTTATTTGTTATAAAAATATTTATTGTGATAATAACAAAATTAATTTGGCACTAGTATAACCCACAATATTTTAGTTAAGGCAAATTCAATTCCAATGAGAGTTTGTTAATTCAATTAGGCCATTCAACTGAACTATTGTGTGAATTCGACTGAATTAAAAGACGCGCATGCGCAGAATAGAGAAACACACTTAATCGTCACTTTCGCAAATGCTCAAGCGTAGAGGAATAAAAAAAAAACAAAGCTTATGATTTTTATACGATAATACAACACCTACAGCTACAGTACCAGTCGCATTCTCGCAGGGCTCAAATCGGTTCAATTTTTTTGCGTTTTTTGACATTGACATTTATCAACACACTAATATTAACACATTTTCGTGTATTTACACATCCCAAAATGCAAGTCGCACTGACCAAAATTTTGCGTTTCCTACAAAATCGCTCTCCTGAACCGATACTATTGCAAAATTATAGTATGTACAAAATAAAATTTTGCCGCGTAGTGTCAATAACGAATATATACTAGAAGTGGGGATTAATTAATATATATTGTAAATTTGCTATCAACTCACTCTTAAAGATAAATTATATAGGATTTGTTTATAGTTATCTAAACCCACCTTTAGGGGCGGATACACAATGCCATAGTTAGTCAGGTTGGTTAGGTTAACGCTAACTGTGTTACTCAATATTTCAGTTAGTTAGTCAAAGTTAATTTTCTTAACTCCACGATTTTGAGTAGTTAAATATTTAACTAATCACTTAACCCCATTTTTGAAATAGTCGATTTACTATAGAAATATGTAACTGTTTCAATATTTTCAACAATAGCGCTGCATTTCTGATAATAGCACTGTATTTGCGGTGCATTTGTGCTATATGATATTTGACTACATTTTATATATTATTGTATTATTTTATAAAAGTTTGACAACTATATATTTTTCATTTTAGTGTGACTATATTTAACTAACTATGGCATTGTGTAAAAGGTTCAATCGTAAATAGTTTAAAATGACGAATAACTTTGACTTAACTAACCTAACTAACTATTCATACAGTATCCGCCCTTTAGTGGGCAAAAACAAAGTGTTTTTCGGAAATGGATTTATCCCATGAAACAAGTATAAAAGATATGGTTTTCACGCAAGGTGAATAAAGCTAATATGGTAGGATATTGCGCATGTGACATGCTGTCTCTCTTAAATATTTCGCATCATCAACATAGTGAAATACATGGAGAAATATATGGAAAATAAGAATACTTAATTCCGAAATTTCAGAAGATATTAAATCAAAAAAAAGAAAAAGAAATAAAACTATTAATTAAACACAAATAAATATGGACATAATATGCGTTTTAAAATCCAAATTTCATCTAAAGTAGATCAAATAAAGTACAGTAGGCTTCATATAAAAATGTATTTTACCATGTAAGTGACGTAGATGCGCGGAAATGTCAAAAATGAAACTCCGGAATATCCTACCATTATAGCTCTATATACACGCATACAATTTTGACACTCTATTGCGCATTACGTCACAAACAAATGGCCTGAATTATCCATATTATTTTAGTTCGAACTTTACTACTTTAATTGTATTTTGTGACGTATTTTTACAACAACAAGTTAAAGTGTGAATTAGGCTGCAATGCGTAATGCCATGTCTTCTATACTTGTTTCAAGAATTTATCCGTACCCATCTAGTTCATCTTAGAGGCACATATTGTATGCATAGTGGGTTAGGTTAGTTAAGTGAAAGTAAATCGCCATTTTTAACTATTTAACCATAGAACCTGTTACACAATGCCATAGTTTGTTAAATATAGTTATATATAAAATCAAAAATATATATTTGTCAAATTTTTATACACAACTATAAAATGTAGCCGCAAATGCAGCGCTATTGTTTTTCACTTTGTTTTTATACATAGTAATTCATTTAGTTAGGATCTAAGTAAATCTAAGTAAAAGAGAAAGCCTACACAATTTATCATAAGAGTGAGTTGATAGCAAAATTTGTAATTTATATAAATAAATTCCCACTACAAATATATAGTCGTTATTGACAACACGGGGTAAAATAATATACTGTATATACATACTATAATTTTGCAATCGTATTAGGACAGAGTATGTGTGTACGGTGTGTACGCATTCAATTTTGTTTGGCTTTATAAAAGTTAGGGCCCGTTTTTTTTTTGCAATGCACTACATTATGGATAAGGTTTTCGGTCTAAAATTTCTTTGCCTGCTATAGCATTATAATGCAGGTCCTAACATGAAGAAATGCTGACTGATAGAGATGTTAAAAGGTTTGAAAAATTAGGTTCTTACATAAAACCGTAGACAGACTAGCAATTAAATGACGCTTTCAAAATTGTTTAAACACTGAATCTAAATGACGATATCGATGAAAAACTGGTCGATTTTGATTACTTACTTGAATACTTTTCATTGTAACCACTTTACAGATTTATATGGAAGCGGGAAAGTTATTTTGATTGCGAAATAAGGTTTTGTTTACATTTGTATTAAATACATATAAATAATATATTATATTAAATCGTAGTAATTTTGTTGCGAAATGCGAAGTGATAATAAGAAATATATACTAATAGTGGAGTAGATTTATGTAAATTATAAATTTTGCTATTAACTCACTCTTATGATAATTTGTATAGGCCTTCTCTTTTACTTATGCCCTAATTTTTGAGCCAAGCCAAACTGAGCCAAAACATTATAGCAATGTAGATTCACCTTTATGATGCATTCACGTCTTGTAACTCGCCTTTAAAAATTCTATTGTCCAGGTGTTAAGAGTTAACTTAAATAAAAACTTTTAACTTTAGTAGACACAAATTTGTC
Source organism: Sylvicola cinctus (assembly GCA_963854165.1). Lineage (NCBI taxonomy): Eukaryota > Metazoa > Arthropoda > Insecta > Diptera > Anisopodidae > Sylvicola > Sylvicola cinctus. The sequence continues at coordinate 21,848,478 of OY974084.1, forward strand.
GAATGACAGGTAGGTTTTAAAGTTTATAAAGCATTTACGTTTTAAAAGATTACGTAGTGAAATAAAAAAATCTTTGAGATCAAAAATTGAGCTTTGCTAAGGTGCGAAATATTTGTCACAACTTACAGCAAAATGATGAGTGTCGGTACTTAATGCCATCACGTTCTTGAAACCATAAGGAGCTGCGCATTCCTCACATGGCTCCTTCAAACTAATAGACATATCACGTAAAGCAAATATTCATTTAAAAGTAAATTTGAGAATTTTAAGACAAAAAATTCTTGATTTGGAATCGCGTTTACCTTTGATGCGAGATTTTTATTATTTTCGATAAAAACTAAATCGCACACATGATTAATAAACATAAAAAAACGGATACACCTTGAAATAAAGAAATCTCTATCCAAAACGACAGATTTTAAAAGAAACAGACAACCAAAAAAGAATGCAACTAGACATTATAAAATATTAATATACTATGCACTTCTTGTTTCTCGGCCACCTACATCATGCAAATCATAATGCATCAATCACATACATTTACACGACAAAAATAATGTAAGATCACAATAGAAAATCTGAATAAAGAATATTTCACAATATGTTTTCGTAATTATTAGATAGCCAAAAAAAGTTTATTAAAACATTTATAAAGATGATCTATTGCAAAATACTTATAGAATTGAAATACATTAACAGAACAACAATAAAATAAAAACACATCAAATATAGTAATGAAAAATACATGGCCCCCATAAAATGTGATTACATAATATAATTTATGTAATTAAAAATATTTCATCCAAATGCATGAAAAGAGCAAAGATTATACACTAAGTAGAAGTTTCACCCTTAATTTCCGAAAATGTCAATGACAATATAATCTATGTACTAGCACTAGATATTCCACACTTTTCATGAATAATGATGCAAATTGCGAAATCTAGCTGATTTGACTTGCATAATTGAATTGACTGACTTTCCTGCTGTGAAGAATAACTTACAGAAAATTTTTCGGTGTCAATATTTAGTGGCATGTTGTTTTTGAACCCATATGGAGCTGTACAGTTACTGCATGGTTGCTCTAACCTGGAAAAGTTAGCGAGTTTTATAGAAATGGAAAAAATTCAAATCTGATCAAAGGAGCATCTTAACGAAGATTCAAATCAAGACAAACGCACCTATATAAACTCAAGTACAGAGTATGTATAAAAGTTGTAAATCAAAATTTATGCACGAAATACGAATATTTCTGTACGTAAAGAATGAAACATTATTACTTACTTCTTAGGAACTGTCGACACATATGGCATCAAAACTTTATCCACAAATGAACCAAACCCAAGTCGGAAGTCAGAGGTAATATTTTTCATTACAGCAGAAAGAGTATTACCCAATGTAGTTAACTTTATTTTGTCGTCTTCCATGGATTTAGACAAATCCATCAAATAATATAGGTCAACCGGATACTCCTTAGCTTGTGCATAATTTACATTTATTCGATGTGCTTGGTCTACAGATAAATATTACACAAATAAAATTATAATATATCGCAGAAGTAAAAAAATAAATAATATACTTATTCTCAATTTAAGTTGAACTTTTTGAGGACTTATTTGAACCACGTCTTCAATGCCGCCACTGCTTTCACCAAATGCACTAGAATGACTACCCGAAGCACCTACCAGACCACCAGAGGAACCAGACGTTCGAGAGAGTAAGCGGTCTTCTAGTGCAAACGCAGTGTTGTTAGGATTGTAAACAAATTCCTCGTTACATTGGACCTGCGATGAAAGGCTCGGATGAAAACACCGATCGCGGCCATAGCTCTCCTCTCGGCACCATGCACATTCTTTTACTTGAAGACAGTCTCGACAGGTCTCTTTGCTGCCACAAAGGAGCTTTGCCGGTGTTTGACATATCACAGATGTGCACAATGTTGTCACAATAACCAGAGCTAATATTTTAACAATAGACATTATTCGTAAGTTGAATCTTCTGCAAATACACAAAAAAAAAAAAATTATTAACGAGTTTGATTAAAATTATTACTGCAATATAAATAGAGAAAAATAATGAAGACGGGATCGAAGTCATCGAACGATTGTGAATCAAACATATATGGTAAGATGCAATGCCTGATTGCAATGCATTGAAATATTCATATTTTCATTCCTAAAATTTCAACAACAAATTTTGCAATTGCAATTGTTTCTTAAGGCTCTTCCTTGCAGAATCGTGCAATTAGATGATTTTTCAATACGTAAAACGTAGTCTAAAAGTTATCTGATTTTGATCAAATTAGTCTTAATTCCCGAGGGCACCTAGTTGGTTTTTTTTTGATAAAGCTAATAGTTTTTTGAATATGATACGTTAAAGATAAGCAAAAGTCACTTTTTGAGCAAAATTAGCCCATTTTATAAACACTTTTGTGAAGCCACTTTTGAAGTCACAGATACGATTTTTTTAATTCGGTATCTACAATAAATTATTAAGGGCTGTTAGTTAGACTTTTTTTGAATTTTGACATAATTAAAAATATATTAATTTTTAAACTTTACAATTGATTTCCTAAAAAATTGACTTTTTCAATGGCCCATTTCTATTAAAACTAATTTTAAAAAAATTTAAAAACCATAATTTTTTAAATCTGTAATATAACTAAAACCATATTCCAAAAAACGAATCCTCAAAAATTAATTTTTATATAAGTCTAAGCACTTTAAATCCGATTGCGATTTTGTATGTAAATTCAAAATATTCGAATTTGTGCGGCAATTTTGATGCGTAATTCTCCGATATAGTTCAACTCATGAATCTCGTGAATATCGTTGATGTGTTGGTAAATTTTGAAAACATTGTGTTTAGGTACAAAATTGAAAAAGGTTAAAGGTATACTCACGAGGAAATACTCATCAGATTTTATTGTTTTATTATTTAAAAAGGTTTTTTCGACTTTCTCATTATTTCTTGTATACGAAATTTAATTTTCCAAAACACTATATATTTGTTTTCAAATTACCCAGGCATCGAAGTTACTCGTTCGTTTTTAACATTATGTACATATTCAAAGATCAATCAAAATTTTATTATTTTGTGACGAGTATATCAGCTTTTTTGAAGCAAATTTTGCTTATACATAGTAGAAATATTGTTGACTGTCAAATTTAAATACAATATGAATCTCACAGAAGATAAAAAATACACTAAGGGTTGAAAAATTATCCACTATCCTACTTCTTTGGAATATGAAGTGTTAAATTTTGCTTATAGAAAAAATATTATTCTATCTATATTATTCAATCTTATATTAATTAAATATTTAAATCCCACAGAAGATAAAAGTACACGGAGTCATTTCTCATAACTATTTATTACCAACTATGGATCCGACCGCAGTTGAACTTGCTTTATGCATTGTGATAATTCGATTTGGAGAAATTCAACTGTATTTTATTTCTGTTTCGCATAGATGATATTTTAATGTTTCCGTTTCATCTGAAAATACGTTCTTGAGACTTCATGGCAATTCAGATAAATGAGAATATTTCACCCCATAATGATTTTATGGCTTTATTGTTTCAAAGTGTGGAGTGACAAAGAACCGAAACTGAACTGAAACGAGACCGAAGCAGAAAATAGTTTTTTCAGTACAATAAGTTCGAGCATATTTGCGTTTCTGATGTAATTACACAAAACACACTGTGCCAAAAACATGATTGTAAGCTAATTATGATATCATTTCAAAAAGTAAACGACGATACAATAAATATTAAAAATAATAAAAAGTTTATCGAACGGAACATGTAAGTTTATAATTTTAATATTGGATTTCAATACTTTATATTGGTTGGTTGATTTGTTTAAGTGACGAGGACCGCAATTTGTCCAGGACTCCAATTAGGGCTTTAGCGGCGAATTATTGATCCATCGAGTAACGTCTAGGAACTGATCAGGATCGTTTTACGCTTAGCTGACAGATCGTTGAGGTTCTTGAGGCAGTAGCTACCGAGCTTGGTGTATATTTAACCCTGAGGAGAACCGGACATTTCACACAAAGTGAACTACTGTTTCATTCTCACTTGGATTATTGCAAAGACATCAGATTATTGTAATTTCGGCATGATGTGATCCATTCGTGCTGCGTGTTTCTCGATTGACCAATGACTCGTATATACACACTGATTGTTCTGCATATATTTGCACGTAATATCTTAAGGATATTGTTGTTGGTTTTCAATATCAATTTAGTTAATTGAAATTTAGTTTTTTTTTTAGTTTGTAGTTTTTTACAAATATATATGTAGGAGAGGAAGGGTGAGCTGTCAGTTGTCAAGTTGTCAGTACTCAGTTGCAGTATAGCCACAAGAAATCAAGCGGTACGCATCTAGCTTTACCAGAAATTAAGCCAAGCAGCAAATGGTTTGAAGAGTTAGAAGAGCTGAACAGTATTGTGCAATGAAGTGATGTGGAACTGCTAATCTATACTAATCTATAATTATAATGCAAACTCTCTCAAAACTCGAAAGGGGATCAACACATATAGCAAATTTAAAATGTGTTTAGTGTCTGAATTCAAAATCATAAGCGTTAAAAACCCAAAGGAAAAAGTCAACTGTGTCGTTTCTGGAATATGTCTACGACATGCAGAGTCTTGGACAACAAATTAATTATTAAAATAATTTAAATGATTAGCCAGGCCGCGAGTAAAATTTTTCAAATTTTTTTCGAATGCTCGTTTTGATTTTTTACAAAGGAAATTTTATATGAAAAATTTGACCTTGAAATTTCTAAATTTTGACCATGATCTTTGTCCAAAATTGGTACTTTTATTGAGATTATCAATAATGTAGAACATCATAGTACCCTAAAACATATAGTATTTGAATTAAAAATTTTCATTGTAAAAATATGACCTTGAGTTTTCAAAATTTGACCTTGAAATGTTCAGCAAGTTTTCTTATTTTATTTATTCCTGCAATAATGTGAAAAAAAAATTTCAAAAATAGTTAGGGTTTCTGAAATTCGTGCGCCGTACGTCGAACCTTGAAATTTCCGATTTCGACCTTGAAATGTTCAGCAAGTTTTTTTGTCTCATTTAAGCCTACAATAATGTGAAAATTTTTTAAAAAAAATATTAAAGGTTTCTGAGATATAAAAAATTTGACCTTGAATTTTTCGATTTTGACCTTGAAATGTTACGCAAATTTTCTTATCTGATTTTATCCTATAATAATCTGCAAGAATTTTTTTGATATTGTGCAAGGTCGCTGAGATAGAAAAGTGGGGTTTGTCCTTGTCCACCCCCTTTTTCGCCAGAAGGAGCATCTAGCGGGATATAGGATATATGCAGTTTTGTTTAAGATACCTTGAAGATTAATTGTTGTGGAAATGAAAAAAATCGTAGGACCCATTTTTGAGCCCCTATACGAAAAAAAATTATTTTGTCAATAACTTGACCTTGAATTATCTGACCTCGAAAAATCGAAGATCCTATTCTTATATTTTTGTTTAATGGTTTACAAAAATTTTTCATACAAATCGGTCCAGTAGTTTAGAAGTTTGTTTTTTTTTCGACCATTTTTCTATAGTACGGCGTACTTTTGCACATTTTTTCTAGACCACTTTTTTGGACTCAAAACGAGTTTCTGCATCATCAACTTTTTTTCCGAAAAAAGTCGGATTACAAATATTTCTATATGCCCTTGGGGTCGTATATAAATTAAAATATATACATATATATACATTAAAAACAAGAGTTAAGGCATATTAAAACATGAAAAATTGTATACCAGCCAGAAATTATTTGGGTTTTGAATTGAATGTGTTGGCAACCCTTTTAGCTGTGCTACATGTGTGTTACTAGGCAACGAACTAATTAAAAATTGTTTGGGCGAAAACGTCACTTTTCTATTAAATGCGGTTGGATCTGTAGTTTTTTACAGTTTTTCAAGAATATTTAATAGAATTTGAGAAAAATCTTAAAACATTATACAGAACGGAGAGTTGTGTTCTTAACTGTGACACAAAGACACCACTATACAAATACTTCTTTAAATAAGAACTACCAATTACCCGGTTAACTTTAACACTTTATATACGACTTTCACCGTTATTATATATAATATTTTTCAAAAAAATTTTCACATTATTGTAGGCTTAAATGAGACAAAAAACTTTCTGAACATTTCAAGGTCGAAATCAGAAATTTCAAGGTTCGACGTACGGCGTACGCCACCGGTATCTCAGAAACCCTAAATATTTTTGAATTTTTTTTTTCACATTATTGTTGGAATAAATAAAATAAGAAAACTTGCTGAACATTTCAAGGTCAAATTTTAAAAACTCAAGGTCATATTTTTATAATGAAAACGTGTAATTCAAATACTGTGTGTTTTAGGGTACTATGATGTTCTACATTATTGATAATCTCAATAAAAGTACCAATTTTGGACAAAAATCAGGGTCAAAATTCAGAAATTTCAAGGTCAAATTTTCATATCTCCGAAAAGCTTTATTAAAATGTAGTTAAGTCGTATATAAATTCACACCTCGTTTTAAATCCCGGCAAACTTAATTTCGGGAGCCAAATACCGTCATCTTAAAATTCTGACTGAAGAAACTCTAAAAATGCCTATATGGCAATTCTCCGAATGAATTAAAATTTAATTGAGTAAAAATGTTATCCAACGTGCTAACTTTAGTCAAAAATGTATTGCAATTGGTCCAATATCAATACTTCAGACAACAATTGAACATTCCTACAACCTGAAATTTCGACAATTAAAAATTTGAACTACTAACACTTATAATCCCGGAAATCTAAGAACCCGTTAGAAACAATGCAAAAATATTAAATTCAAAAGAGGCAAAAATCTCTACACAATATAAGTCATGAAAATTTCGTGAACATCAATACAGACTTTCAAAAGCTCGACCGGTGTAATCACGAGTAACGAAATAATGTTGTGAATATAACTTTGATAGTTAGAGTGGTCCATCCGTTATGGTCCAGAGACCATACTACAAATTCATCATCAAAAATATAAATGATTCTTTCACCCAAATTCTTTACCTAAAAGTACTGACTATTGAAAAAGACAATAAAATCCCAGTAACTTCAGTTTTAAAATCTACTGTGAGTTGTGAAATGACATTTCAATAAAATGAAATATCGTAGTAGGCTCATTTTTCCTATATAAATACTTTTTTCGTCCATAAAAGAATTGCCACTATCTACCCAGTTGACACCTATATGGGAAACATTCCAGACACCACACGAACATATAGTGTGAATATCAGGTTAAAAGCAGTGGTTCAGCCGTAATGGTCCATTGTAGCAAAAGAACTTTTGAACCATCCATCGAATTATGGCCAAACTGCACACGAACACGAATCACAACCCACATATAAATTTTGGTAACTTTTGGTGCAGCAGTTTTTGAGTTTACTCGCATCGGACGCACACAGCTATTTTATATATATAGAGATTGTGTTTATATGTTATTTATGTGTTTTGTTGTTTCAGCTGTATCTTTTATGACGTCTGTTTAGGGCTGCCAGTTTATGCAGGTAAAACGATATGTTACATTTTTGAAGTTTCCGCACGATGTGAACTTACGAGAGGCTTGGATTAATGGAGCATTTACACGGAGGCGAACGCAGAACGCGCAAAAGAGAAAGTAAATTAGATACGAAATATACTAAAGTCAAAGGGGAGCGGAAGTAGTTTTTTTTCGTCATTTGCTATAATATAAAGAGGGGAAATTTTTTCATCTGCACCCATAAAAGTCAAATAGTTTCATCTGCTACCATAAATGTATGGTAGCAGATGAAAAAGACACGCGCACAATATGTAGAATTGTTTTGGCCGCAAACGGGAATTTATGATTATTTACATTGAGAATAAAATATTTAGAATTGAATAAAATGTCGGGGAGTTGCAATTAATAAATTTTAATAACGAATTTTTGGAGTTTTTTTTTTTTTTTTTTATAGTATCGAAATGACAACCACAATTTTTGTTTCTTTTTCCTCATACAAAACGATACAATGTTTGACTCTTTTGCGCGTTCTGCATTCGCTGCAGCTGCTCCCGTGTAAATGCTACATAATGCGATTTATCCATTAGGGTTTTTTGATGGTCCGATGGTAATACATCACATTTTGTTTGTTCCAAACATTTTAAAAGCAATGAACATACTGAAAATGTAGAATTGTTTTGGCGGTAAATTTAAATATTTGTAATGTGCAAATTTTCGGTGGCAAACAGGAATTTATGATTATGTAAATGGGAAATAAAATATTTAGAATTGAAAAAAATGTCGGCGAGTTGTAATTAATAAAATTTAATAACAATTTATATCGTATTAATATTTATTATTTTTGGGGTTATGTTTTATTTATAGTATCGAAATTTCAGCCACAATTTTAATTTAATATATACATATTCGATTTGTATATTGGAATATGTAACAGAATATTTATAAATATAAAAATGGTTGCAAAAATGTATCATACTTCATCAATTGAGAACGGCTGGACCGATTTGTCTAAATTTTTTTTTTCTCAGTTGTTCGTAATTGCTAGGAGAAGGTTTATCGTTCAGAAAATGCAACGGAAAAGTCGAAGTTAAAACTTACTAGGATACTTTTTATAGTAGTTTTAAAAATCAAAGTTGTTATGAATTTTTTTTTTGATTCAAGATACAAAGTATCTACAGAGTTATACTTTTCCAGAGGTCAATGAAAAAAGAAACCGTCATATAGATGTTTTGAAATTGGGAAATAAAAACCAGGAATTGGAAATTGAGAAATAGGAAATGAGAAATGGGAATTGGGAATTCAAAATAGGAATTTGGAACCGGGAATTGGGATTTAGGATTTGGTGTAAAATCCAACGGGAAAATTCATGAAAGTACATTTATAGAGCGGAATTTGGGTGCCGGGTTTGTCGATGACGAGATATTCTCCTATCACAAATCATAATTATGGTCACACGAAATTTTATTTTCCCGAAAAATTTAATGATTTTAACTTCGTCAGAATTTCAGTTTTGATGAAGTTAACTTGAATTTAAATGTGTGGCTTACAGCATTATGATCACTCAGAATTTTTAATATGTATCGCAGTTGGGTTTTAGGGTTTGCCGGGATTTCAGTTTGCGTATTGAGTGTTTGAATGTGGCTGACGGTATTAATATTGTGTATTCAATATATAATATCAATAAATAAAGCAAGGTTTGTGGCGGAACGATGTCCGCCGGGTCCGCTAGTTTATGTATCTTATAAGTATATAACTTTAAGGAATAAAATGTTTTGTAAAATATCTGTAACTACTAAAACACATAACAAAAAAAAATTAAAAGAATTTTTTAAATACATCTAAAATAAAATTCTCAGAGTAATTCCCAAAGTCCATCCCCATAAAGGTTTTTTTCCCAACAGTGCGGGAATTCTTAGCACAATCGATGCTTCGAATAAGAACATCGACACCAGCAAGTGACGAGTTGTCAACAGGACAACCCGTTTTTTGCATGCAAACTTCATCAGAAGTTTTCTCAGCAAGTATTGCCCGCAACAACATCGCCATTGGCATCGTCCAAGAACCGTGGGTCAATAACGTAAAAGTATGTGGTATTTGTATAAAAAAATGCACATTTATGACATGAATGGGGGACATACCGAGGGCAATTTAGTTGTATGTCCGGAATGAACATATTTTCCCATTCCAGAATTCATGACAAAGGATTTAGTAGCGATCTCCGTGATGCTACCACTAAATAGTCATATGCAGAAGGTACTATGGATGAATGAGTCTCTTATTAACTATATTCTACATACTAACTTAGATGTAGTTAAGGGGCGGCTTCACGAAAACAGGGTTTTTTTTAGCAATTTTTCGAAGAATGTAACTTTAAGACCCTTTAAGCTACATTTTTTGATAAGTTTTAAATTAAGGGTAGTCATCTAAACATTGACATCAGCACTTTTTTGAAAAAAAAATTTGTTTTTTTTGTAAAATGGACCAAAGTAGGAGTCTAAATGTCAAAATTTCAATTTTTTTAGGAATTTTTCGAAGCATGTAACTTTTTTACCTTAAATAATTTAGAACATCACCTCTACATTAACATCAGCATTTTTTTAAATCTTCGAACTAAATTTTGAAATACAAATTTCTATACCCAACTCCGAGATTTTTTGAAAAACGTCATTTTTCAAAACGTTCAAAATATCTCGACGATAAGTGACAAAATAATATTAACTGTATTTTTTTTATAAACCCCGATTCTTTATATAATCGCTGCAAAAAAATTAGATCGAAATACTAATTCTTTATATTTATTTTTGTAATTTTAATGCACCGAGTTTCCTAGTAAAAAAATCTTTTTAGCACAGACACCTAGCGAGGACACTTGGAAAATATAATTGAACAATCGTCGACGAAACCGTCAGGAGACGCAGCCAAAAAAAATTCGAAACTGTCAAAGCCAAAATTGAAAACACTGACAATTATTATGCAGAATTTTGTTTTCATGGTGCTGCTGCTTGTTCATGACTGATGACATTCGCAATGTCAGATTTAATATTTTTGATAACCGATTTTTCTGGGAGTTTGTCTAGTTTTCCTGATTTACCCTAAATTGCAATGCAGAAGCAACATCAATCCAAAAGAGTTATAACTTGCTCTTCAACATTGATTTTAAAGCCGGTCGCTTGATAATTTTTGTTACGGCAGCAATCAAGTTAGTTGAAAAATTCCGCAGTAGGTAATTTTTGCACTCAATTTGTTGGATGTGACGATACTCATATGGCTTAGCATCTAACAATTTTGAGTATACACTACTATCTCCGTCTGCAATCAAAGTTCTATACCGGGCCACTTTCCCGAACACTACACATAAAACCATCTAAAATGAAAGCCAAATCCATTGCAGTTGAAGGTCCGTTGAAATTTAGGTTACAGTTGTGAGATGGTGTTTCCAAATTCGCTCTCTCGAAGCGAAAATATACCCGATCGCCACGGAAAGCCATTAATGCAGTATCACGTCAACCATAATGTGATTGTGCTGATTCATTTATACTCACAATCACCACATAAAGATTGCGATAAACATACCACATTTAAAAAAAACATAATATCGTGAATAACATATTTTAATATGGTTAGCGTAACAGAGCGTAAATAAAATTGGGCACGCATTTCACACGTTTTGAGAATTCTTGTTGCTGCATGGTTTTAAAATCATAGGTATGTATAAATTAAATAGTAATAAATGATAAAGCCCTTATTGGCGATAGTGCGCAGCAGACTTAAGGTGGGTTTAGATGACTATAAAGCCAAACCAAGCCGCCATGTAAACGCACTCTAAAGGTGGGTTTAGATGACTATAGTCAAGTGATATAAATTCACACCTCGCTCTCCCTGCGATGTAGTTTTTTTTTGTTATATACACATTAGGGCACAAAAATCAATTAAAAATTGTAGTACGGTAAGGAATATTATGTACTAGCGGAGGAACCCGTGCGCTGTTTGGACACAACATGTTGTTTTCTAAAAGCGTTTTTAGTAATCACTTATATACTTTAATATCATAAATATTTGATAAAAGAATGTCTATTTTTAGTTTTTTTTTTTGTAATCAAAGTTAAAATTGAAAACACTGACAATTATTATGCAGAATTTTGTTTTCATGGTGCTGCTGCTTGTTCATAATGGTTTCGATTTCGTAGCATTTCTTCTTTTTTTTCTGAAATATCTTCAACTTCATAAAAGGAAACACAACAAAAATTTAGCAATTTTTTTTTTTTTCCCTCGTTTATGAAGTTTCCGCATTGGATGTGATTATAAAAAACTACATCGCACGGAGAGCGAGGTGTGAATTTATATACGACTGTTGCTTAACTACATTGTAATAAAGCTTTTCGGAGATATGAAAAATTTGACCTTGAAATTTGTCCAAAATTGGTACTTTTATTGAGATTATCAATAATGTAGAACATCATAGTACCCTAAAACACACAGTATTTGAATTACACATTTTCATTATAAAAATGTGATCTTGAGTTTTCAAAATTTGACCTTGAAATGTTCAGCAAGTTTTCTTATTTTATTTATTCCTACAATAATGTGTAAAAAAATTTCAAAAATATTTATTGGTTCTGAGATACGTGCGGCGTACGCCGTACGTCGAACCTTGAAATTTCCGATTTCGACCTTGAAATGTTCAGCAATTTTTTTTGTCTCGTTTAAGCCTACAATAATGGGAAAATTTTTTTTTTTTTAAATATTAAAGGTTTCTGAGATATAAAAAATTTGACCTTGAATTTTTCGATTCTGACCTTGAAATGTTCCTAAAATTTTCTTATCTTATTTTATCCTACAATAACCTGAAAGAATTTTTTTGATATTGTGTAAGGTGGCTGAGATAGAAAAGTGGGGTTTGTCCTTGTCTACCCCTTTTTTCGCCAGAAGGAGCATCTAGCGGGATATAGGATATATGCAGTTTTGTTTAAGATACCTTGAAGATTAATTGTTGTGGAAATGAAAAAAATTGTAGAACCCATTTTTAAGCCCCTATACGAAAAAAAAATCTTTTGTCAATAACTTGACCTTGAAGGATCTGACCTTGAAAAATCGAAGATCCTATTCTTATATTTTTGTTTAATAGTTTACAAAAAATGTTCATACAAATCGGTCCAGTAGTTTAGAAGTTTTTTTTTTCGACCATTTTTCTATAGTACGGCGTACACCGTACGGCGTTCGGACGTACTTTTGCACATTTTTTCTAGAGCACTTTTTTGGACTCAGGGGGTGTCAAAACGAATTTCTGCATCATCAACTTTTTTTCCGAAAAAAGTCGGATTACAAATATTTCTATATGCCCTTGGGGTCGTATATAAATTAAAAAACAATTCGCATCGCATCACGCGAGCATGTTACTGGAAAAATTTCATTATTTGAAAATAAAATATAACAGGTTAGTAATTTATTATGGAAATGTAATAAATTAATTAATATTATCTTTTAGTTGTTATAGAAGCATTAAGGAACTGGCTAAAATTGCCTTAGTTGATGATCATGAAATTGCAGGCCGAATTTTGCCACGCCTTAGAAGCAGAAGAGAGTTCAAAATAGATCGAAGGCTGCGTAGAGGCTGGGGGTGGAATTATATATGTCCTTCAAGATGGCGATGTTTTTGAAAAAACTGGTGTCAATATTTATGTAGTTTTGTGTGTACCGCAAGGAGCCGTCCAACAATTGACATCAAGGGCCATGGGGTAAACCGTTGGGCGAAGGAAGTTTACCTACTTGAAAGAAAAGGATGCGGTGCACTTTCGCAAGACACTGAAATCGGAATGCAATGAGCAAAACAACACATATTACCCTAAATTTAAGGAGTGGTGTGATAAGCATTTTCGAATTACACATCGCTGATCGCACGGCTGCGGGGAAGAAATATGGGACCAAATTCGAATGGCGGATTTTTTTTTATAATTAGTTCCAATAAATATGCATTTTTGTTTGTTGTTATAATAATTGATTTAAATAAACAAAACTTTTGTTTTCATAATATAATTAATTTAACTGTCATTCGATTATGTATATATATATAATATATAAACTAGATATATATATATATATATGCACTTGTGGTGTATATTAGATATATATATATATATTTAGATCGTGGTGATATTACTTATGCATGGGGCGTATCCAATAATGACTGATGTGAAGTATATGAAAGGCGTTTAAAATTAATTTTATTTATAATTTTAAGATATCGAAATTGACGAAATTTTAGATGATTTGGAGGAGGATTAAGATTTCGTTTCCAGCTTTCGATATTTATATACCGGCTAAAAGTTCCAAAAAACCTTAATTAAATTTTTTTGCAAACACAAATTTTATACGATTTATTAAATAAAATTAGTTTTGTTTTGCGCTTCATTTTTAAATTTGTCGTATTATGACAACTGCCCCGCGCTGTTAAAAATTATAAAAATACATATTAAAATGAATATGGTCGCTAACGATTGAAACTAAAATATTTATTTCATTGAAAAATTAGAGCACTTATGACTTGTCAAAAATTATGAAAATTATTGCCTTCGTGAAGAGCCCTATTAGTGAGTCTGACAAATCTAAGAGGGGCCTGAAAAGTATTTCCAATAACATTTTTTTTATCGACTTCAAATGGATTTCATACCATAATCCAAAAGCACATCAATAAACAAAGACAAAACAAAATATATTTTGTAACCCAACGCAAATGTGGGAGCACGGCGAACAACGTTCGCTGGGCTCCGTTAGTAGTACTATAATTTTCTTTATAAAATAAAATTTTCTTTGGTTATATATTAAAGGTCTGTTACTGAATGGGTCATTTAACAATTCTTTTAAAAACACACAAATATGCGTCATATACGGATATACTGATGTGTCACGACTTACGGCTGTATTTTTAACTACCGTACATATGTATATGTTGGACGATTAAAACATTTATATGTTAATTTTATGCATATCAATGCGTTCAAATATGTGTACGTAATTTTTATAGGTAAATAAAACCTTCTGGCTTCTAAATTATAATAATTGTTGTGGGTGTCATTGATGTATGTGAAATGCCTTATGATTATAAAAACTAAGGAAAGCGCATCATTAAAAGTTCCTAAAGTCTTAAAATTATGGACAGTCAAAACACATGGATAACAAATCACACATTATAAAAAAAATCGTCGTATGGTCTAAAAATAAACTAAATTACACGAATGACTCACCACTGAAATTATATTAAAATAAACAGCAATGTCTGCGGAAAGCGCAATTTTCAAAGCTCAATTTGAAAACTATTATAATACACTAAACACATCAAAAGATCACAAAAATATTATAAATAGGTAAGTTTCTCGATAACTACGTTTGTGATATAAGTATTTTTTACAAGTGCATAATGCATACATACGTACTACGTATTTAATCACTGACGAATATCACACCCAGTTTTTATAACCGTGCCTCCTTTAAAACATAGTAAAACACAACTGCAAAGACAGTTCACTTGTTCAGTGTTCACAATTCACAAATCTGAAATCTCAATTCTCAAATTTCAGCGCACTAGCTATTACTTAATAGCAATAGTCTATACTTTATACGCTATTTTACGCTGCTGATAGACTATACTCATTACTCAATACTGTAGTCCGTAGTCAGTACTCATGCAGTGAGGGGAAAACAAAGTGAAATGAAGCGATAGGCAGTGATACCAACAAAAATTTAAACTCTAATAATAACGGGTTACGTTATACCATGAAGCTACATATACACCTCGAGCCGAATCACCATAACATTACGAAGCACAGGATTCAAAAACGCAACAAACGCGGGAACCGAACACAATACATAATTTCTGCGTTTGATTGACCTTTGAAATTTAAAATATTTAGTTGCTGCTTTTTGTTTCTTTCAATTATGTATTGTAAAATCAAACTAGTCCGCTAAAAACACGGAAAACGTGCGTAAAAGTTTGAAAGTTGGTCAACTTTCTTTCGGTTTTGCATAAGACTGCTTGCGTTAAAATGTGTGGAAACAAATTGACCTTGAATTTTCGGATTTTGACCTTGAAAAGTTTTGCAACTTTTCGTATCTTATTTTATCCTACAATAATCTGAAAGAATTTTTTTGATATTGTGTAAGGTGTAAATAGATAGAAAAGTTCTTTGTCCACTCCATTTTTCACCAGAAAGAGCATATATAAGATATATTATGCAGTTTTGTTTTAAATGTTTTGAAGATTAATTGTTGTGAAAATGAAAAAAGTCGTAGAACCCATTTTTGAGCCCCCTCTAATATTTTACAAAACAATTTCATGCAAATCGGTCCAGTAGTTTTAAATGCACATTTTTAATTTATATACGACCCCAAGGGCATATATAGATTTTGTTATTCCGACTTTTTTCGGAAAAAAAGTTGACGATGCAGAAACTCGTTTTGATACCGCCTGAGCCCAAAAAAGTAGTCTAGAAAAAATGTGCAAAATGTACGTATGTACGCAAAAACAAAATTCTGAGCTACTGATTTGATTTGTGTGAAATTTTTTTGTACGATATTAGAAAAAAATATAAGAATGCATTTCTTGTTTTTTCAAGGTCAAATGCTTCCAGGTCAAGGGCAGTTTTCTTGTATGGAGTCAATGATTAATGTTCAATGTTAATACTGCATATATCCTATATCCCGCTATATGCTCCTTCTAGCGAAAAAGGGGGTGGACAAAGACAAACCCCACTTTTCTATCTCAGACACCTTACACAATATCAAAAAAATTCTTTCACATTATTGTAGGATTAAATAAAATAAGAAAACTTGCTTAACATTTCAAGGTCAAATTTTGAAAACTCAAGGTCATATTTTTATAATGAAAATATGTAATTCAAATACTGTGTCTTTTAGGTTTGTTTATGTTCTACATTATTGATAATCTCAATAAAAAGAACCAATTTTTGACAAAAGTCAAGGTCAAAATTCAGAAATCAATTCAAGGTCACATTTTCCATATCTCCGAAAAGCTTTATTAAATATAGTTAAGCAACAGTTGTATATAAATTCACACCTCGCTCTCCCTGTGATGTTAGTTTTTTATGTTTAAGCAGGTAAATACCCTCTATTTTCGCTTAAAATTCTAACATAAAACGTACATAAACAGCTGCTGTCCCAAAATAGGGCGTGAAAGAAAAAAAAATTTAAATTATACAAAGAAAAACAACAAATAATATCTTAAATTAATACAAAACACTTAAAGGCGGACTGTAGAAGGGAAGAGAAAATGTGTCGGAAAGCGGAGTTACCGAGTGCGAGAACAGAAAATTCTGGATTATGGGATTGGAGTGGGATGAAATTTTGCTGGTAACATTACTGGTGACTTTGAAGAGGAGGAAGGCGGCATCCTTCTTCATTTTGCACTTTTTTAAGACTAAGTAAGTACTAACGAAGTGAAGGTCTGGGTAGGTGAAGACACCGCCTCTCGAAACGGAAGAGTGATCGAAGTTAGGTTTTATGTGAGTTGCACCAAATCGGGAAAGCGTAGGGGAAAACAAGACGGATGACTTGGGAGTAAAGAAGGGATTTGTCTGGAATTAAAAGTAATCTTTTCCTCAGGATGGGAAGGAGCATCATGAGTGCCTTGTTGGATAAGGCGAGGCGGTGCGTGATGTGGGCGTCAAAGGACTTTGCACAAATCAAAACGCGGCAAAAATGTTAAATTTGACATTTCAGTCTGTTTAATATATTTTAGTATTATACTAAATTCACATTTTCCGTGTACTTTAAACTGACGTAAACCGAATGGCATTTTTTGCTTAGACCGAATGAATATTACCAATTTAAACGACAGTTTGTCGTTTAAATCCTATCGGTTTACATCAGTTTAAATGGTCGGTTTAAAAGATTTTAAACCAATTTTTAAACTCCGTGAATGTTACGGCGGTAAGGAATTGTACTAAAAATTTAGTACATAAAAAAGATGAAGATTTTCAATAAATAAATTCATTTCGCAATAGCAACTCAGATTGTGTGTATTCTGGAGTTTTTATTTGGATTAAACAAGCCATAATAATTTGAAAGTCAGGCTGCTTTCTGACTCAAATCCAAACATTTAGAAACACATCTAAGTTACTTAGTAATTTGTCAAGAGCATTGTGCACAGACGGTTATTAAGTGACTTATCTGATAGCTCCAAAAGAAAAGAAAACTGTAAGTATTCAATGATTGCACTGGTTTGGTCTGTTGATCAAACAATTGTTTTCCTTTATTTTCAGTTTTAAAATTAATATAGAGTTTTTGGCATAGGGTCAAACTCAAGATACGTAAGATAAAAGTCTCACAATAACATATAGTACGCGAAACAAACCTTAAATAAGGAGTTGATGAGTATACTAATACTTCAGGGGCATCTACCACATCACGCCTTGCCTTACTGTTTACTGGAATATCCAGCCTGCCCCGTTTTTCAAATAAGCGGGAAAAATCTAAATACAGTATTTTATGATATATAAGTATATAACCAAACATGTATTAATGTAATTGTATACATATATTTTTCACAGAAAACCAAATATAACAAATAAAACGTAAAAAACTAAATTAAACAATTTACAAACGCACCTTTACCGCAAATTAAAAACAAAATCTAACCTATAAAATTTTAAATACAACAAAATATATCTGATACTAGCGGAGGAACCCGTGCGCTGCTCAGACACAACATGTTGTTTTCTAAAAGCGTTTTTAGTTTTCACTTATATGCTTTAATGTCAAAAATACTTGATAAAAGAATATCTATTTTTAAGTTTTCATTTATTGTAATCAAAGTTAAAATTGAAAACGATGACAATTATTATGCAGAATTTTGTTTTCATGGTTCTGCTGCTTGTTCATAATGATTTCGATTTCGTAGGTTTTTTTCTTTGTTTATGAATTTCCGCATTGGATGTGTCATGTGATTATAAAAAAATGCTTTACTATAAAACCGAAATTGTGGAAAACCACAGAATTATGATCGAATTTTTTGGCGAGGTGTTTTTAAAAGGATCATATTAATTTTATGTATTAGACGAACTTCATTACCGCGGAAAATCGCAGAGTTATTGACAGCTTTCCTCGTGAGGTGTTTTTACTCTATTTATTTTCGTGTTTCCAAAATACTTCTGGAATGTTGAAAAATACGTGTGAAAATTTTCGGATCGATCCCATTTACAGTTTCAGCAACGTTTTTCGCAACTTGATTTTTCATTGTTTTCGTGTTTCATTTCGCTGTAAAAAAAGCCTTTGTTGCTTTCCGAATGCTGACAAATACGTGTGTAAAATCTCCGATCCCGTTTATAGTTTTACCATTGTTTGAATTTTTATATTGGATAATAAAACATAACCGCAGAAAATCGCGGAGTTTATCACTTTAATAATTAGGCAATTTTTTGGCGAACCACTATTGTTTTCTCGGTTTTTTTTCATTATTTAAATATGCCTGTGTTACTTCTAGAGTATTGTGATATACTTGTAAATTTCGTATTGAATGTTCGTTTTAGCCTGGTTGATTGGGTAAACGGCCGTTTATATATTTATATTTTAGATAGTTCCGCGGAAAATCGCGGAATTATTTGCTGATTTTTGCGTGATATGAATTTAACTAAATGAATACTGACTAATCGATTCCCCCCTTTAATTTTTAGGAAAAGTAAACTATTTCGCGAACCGCGCTTTTTTTCGAGATTTGTTGGCGATCCCACTTACAGTTTTAGCCGGATTGATTAATACACCAACACGGCCGTATATATATAATATATGTAGTTTCGCGGAAAATTTCTCGGATTTTAATGCGACATGATTTTTTTCGCAGTTTTCGCGGTTTATTTTCGCTTTGGAAATACGCCTCTATTACTTCTACAATGTTGGCAAATATATGTGTCGTTTAGGAATGTACTTATATAACAGATAGATCCGCGGAAAATCTCAGATTTTTTCGCGACATGGCTTTTATTAATTAAATGCACACAAATCGATTCCCGCAATCATTTTTGGTAAAAGTAAATTTTTTCGCGAAACGGCATTTTTTTTGCAGTTTTCGCAGTTTATTTCCGCGGTACTTAGTAGCTATTACTTCTACAATGTTGGCAAATACGTGTGCAAAATTTTGAGGCGTTCCCATTGTCAGTTTTGACGTCATTGAAATATATACCCACACGGTCATTTATTAATGTATATAATAAATAGTCCCGCGGAAAATCACGGAAAATTTCGTGGATTTTTTCGCGTCATACACACAACAAGTTGTTTTCTAAAAGCGTTTTTAGTAATCACTTATATACTTTAATATCATAAATATTTGACAAAAGAATGTCTATTTTTAAGTTTTTATTTATTGTAATCAAAGTTAAAATTGAAAACGATGACAATTATTTTGCAGAATTTTGTTTTTATGATGCTGCTGCTTGTTCATAATGGTTTCGATTTCGTAGCATTTTTTCTCTTTTTTCTGAAATATCTTTCAACTTCATAAAAGGAAACACAACAAAAATTTAGCAATTTTTTTCGTTTTTTCCCTCGCTTATGAAATTTCCGTATTGGGTGTGATTATAAAAAAATCTTTACTATAAAACCGAAATTGTGGAAAACCACAGAATTATGGTCGAATTTTTTGGCGAGGTGTTTTTAAAAGGATCATATTGTTTTTTATGTATTAGACGAACTTCGATACCGCGAAAAATCGCGGAGTTATTGACAGCTTTCCTCGTGAGGTGTTTTTACTCTATTTATTTTCGTGTTTCCAAAATACTTCTGGAATGTTGAAAAATACGTGAGAAAATTTTCGGAGCGATCCCATTTACAGTTTCAGCAACGTTTTTCGCAACTTGATTTTTCATTGTTTTCGTGTTTCATTTCGCTGTAAAAAAAGCCTTTGTTGCTTTCCGAATGCTGACAAATACGTGTGTAAAATCTCCGATTCCGTTTATAGTTTTACCATTGTTTGAATTTTTATATTAGATTATAAAACATAACCGCAGAAAATCGCGGAGCTTATCACTTTAATAATTAGGCAATTTTTTGGCGAACCACTATTGTTTTCGCGGTTTTCCCGGTTTATTTTCATTATTTAAATATGCCTGTGTTACTTCTAGAGTATTGTGATATACTTGTAAATTTCGTATTTAATGTTCGTTTTAGCCTGGTTGATTGGGTAAACGGCCGTTTATATATTTATATTTTAGATAGTTCCGCGGAAAATCGCGGAATTATTTGCTGATTTTTTCGTGATATGAATTTAACTAAATGAATACTGACTAATCGATTCCCCCCATTAATTTTTAGGAAAATTAAACTATTTCACGAACCGCGCTTTTTTTCGAGATTTGGTGGCGATCCCACTTACAGTTTTAGCCGGATTGATTAATACACCAACACGGCCGTATATATTATATAATATAACCTAATATATAATATATGTAGTTTCGCGGAAAATTTCTCGGATTTTAATGCGACATGATTTTTTTCGCAGTTTTCGCGGTTTATTTTCGCTTTGGAAATACGCCTCTATTACTTCTACAATGTTGGCAAATATATGTGTCGTTTAGAAATTATTACTTACTTATATAATAGATAGTTCCGCAGAAAAACGCAGATTTTTTCGCGATTTTCGCGGTAAAAATACCCCTATATTACTTCTACAATGATAGCAAACACGTGTGTAAAATTTCGTTTCGATCCCATTTTCAGTTTTGGAGTGATTGCGTACCATACATGCATACATACACGGTCGTTAAGAAATTTATTTATTAGATAGTTCCACGGAAAATTTCGCGGATTTTTTCGTGACGTTTTATTAATTGACTACTGACAAACCGATTCCCGCAATCATTTTTGGTAAAAGGTTTTCGCGGTTTATATTCGCGTTGAAAATATGCCTATTTTACTTTTAGAAAGTTGGCAGATACGTGTGTAAAATTTCGTGGCGATCCCATTTTCAGTTTTGGCGTGATTGCGTAACATACATACATACATACATACATACATGGTCATTTAGAAATTTATATATTAGATAATACAAAATTTTATTCCTTACTATTAATCACCTGTGGTGCACAAAAAAAAGGTTAGCTGAAAGCCTTATCTCACGAACTTAAGTATTTCAAAATATATAAAATATGTATGTCGAATGTCAGCAACCACGATATATATTACACTTTCCAGCACAAATTCCAGTTAAAATATTCAAAATCCAAATAAATAACTAGCAGTTATCCGCAATCTTGATAGTGAAAATGTATAGCAATTGCTGACACTTTTTTATGAAAGAACAGAATCTTTATTATTCATCAATATTAGTACTGCAATCCTAATAATATTTTGCATACAGTTAAAGTTATTCGAGACTATAAGACTTTTCTTGCATTTCAGAATGTGATGAAAATGAAATACGTGTATGTTTCTAAGCAATCCACAGTTACACTTAATTTAGTTTGGTTGCAGTATAATATTTAAAAACTTTGGTTTGAAGGGGATATAATTTCTGCTACCATAATTTTTCGAACCAGGACGCGTCTCTTACAAAATGGAAAATTATACTTACATCATGCATGGTTTCTATATTTTTTCATTTACACACGAATGTTATTTATAATATTTGTATAATTATATACAACATCTCAAAGGTACACCAGATTGCAAAATTATTGAATGCCATGAATAATAAATTTCAAGGAGACTCGATTTTTTAATAACAATCTAAGAAATTGTAATGTCCACATAAACTCTTTTATGATATCGTCAAATACTTATTACATATCTAATTCGTAAAATAAACCGTCTTTGCCATTCATTGTGAATTGATGTGAATAAAGATGATAAACTAAATATTTATTCCTACTGGAATACCAAAAAGCTATCCTCTAAAACATATACACGTAAGATTATATACAACACCACTGCAAACATTTACATGCTCTAATATTTAATTTTCATTAGAAGACATCTAAAATTAATACTGGCAATTTAGCAATTTATACTTTCTACACGAATGCATTAATAGTACATGTATTACAATTTTTATGTTTACTTTGACGTGACCAGCCGTCTCTAGCCATTACATTGTGCAGCTCTCAATTCGAGAATATTAGTTGCAATATACAGAGCTGAAATTCTTATAGGGATGGTCGTGTATGCCCAACGCATTTAATATCTAAAATAAACTTAGCGAATACATGCACTAAAATTTTATGTTATAAAGTTAGTGTTTAATATGAAGAATAATATAATATAATTCTGTAAAAAACAATTTTTCGTAGATTAGATTAAATTAAAATAAATCGATCACATTTAATCATTTGTTGTTTCTGTAACTACTCATTATCATAGCTGACAATCGTTACATCTGATAAATCATTTTTACAAATTATACTGAATTATAAATTAAAGAAGAAATAAATTAAAAGACTGTAAGTGTTCTTTGATGGCCGAGAATGTAACTGTAAAAAAGAAACAATTGTAATATGTAATATTTATATTTCTAGGTTAAATCGATATTTTTTCAAATAAAAAATTGTTAGAAGTTTTCCACTTTACCCAAGAGGTACTTCTTAAAAGTGCGATTAAAATTATTTTACATGGCTGGATCCCCAGGAGGCCTATGACACCATGTGAGCATTAACAATATTTAAAGGATCACATACAGAGAATAAATTAAAATAATAATAAAATACAAACAAAAAGTTCAAATTAGATCTGCCACCTGATCGCAAAGCCCGCACCGAAATTTACGTAGCCCTGGAATATTAGAAGCGGCACAATACAAACACAAATCTTTGATCGATTCAGAACTTGAGAGTAAAAGACTCTTAAATTCGATACGGTATCCAGCAATACTATGGACCGGGTGCAAAAAGAGCTTCGCCTGAGCAATAATTTGCTTGTCGTCTTGAAAGGCAGAAGGCCGTTTATAATAGGAGTCATGACCGGAAAAAAAGGACAATGATTTTTCAAAAAAGGTCTGGCTAAATCCATATTGTACAACTCATTTAAGTCGGATCCCGTAACAATATTTGCCGATAGAGCATTCATTCACGGAGTTTAAAAATTGGTTTAAAATCGTTTAACCGACCATTTAAACTGATGTAAACCGATAGAATTTAAACGACAAACTGTCGTTTAAATTGGTAATATTCACTCGGTTTAAGCCAAAAATGCAATTCGGTTTAAGTCAGTTTAAAGTACACGAAAAATGTGAATTAAGTACAGTACTAAAATATATTACACCGACTGAAATGTCAAATTTCACGTTTTTGCCGCGTTTTGATTTGTGCAAAGTAAATTAAATATGTATGGTTTTTTATTCATTTAAGTGAAATTAAACATTTTTGCTAAGTTTTAACATACATATATGCATATATCTAGATCGAACACGAATAAAAATACTGTTTTTGAAATTAATTTTTTTTATTTAAATATAATAAATTCACGCTTTTCAAATTTTTTTATTGTTGTTGACGTGCGGCAAAAATATCAACAATAACGTCCACAGCATTGCATCTCACTGTAACTCCTTGTTCTATTTGTTGCGGATTTATATCTTCATCTGGCTGCGACGCCGGGTACCTCCTTCGACACTGACAAGTCATTTACCTCATCGTCTCTCATATCTATGCAAAACGCAACACATTTCGATAATTTTTAGTGTGACTGCCACCCACTGTGCTTGGATGCCATACATAAGAATTGGAAACCGCCTTTTAAGAAGACCATAGCATGCACTCTTGTTCATTGCGTGGCATGTGCACGAATGTGTCAAAATGCTTCAATATCGCATCGCAAACTTGTTGCAAGATTTTGGAAATTGTTGTCTGGAATTTTGGAAATCTCAATTTAATCGGCCGCAGTTTGCTTGAAATTTCCTACTGCCATCATACGCACCACAGCCAATAATTTCTCCTCAGCAGATAACTCGTGTGGACTATATAGAATGTAATATGAATGAAATGAAATTAATGACCGAAATAAAAATTCACCCACCGAGACGGACCGAGACCATCAATGCCATCGCGAACTAAATCGGGCAGACGACAAAAAGCTTTTTTATTCATTCTGAAATACTTGCGAAAGTCCACGCTCTGATTGGTAGTAAAAAATTAACAAAATTATCAAAAATATCATGCCCCGGGCATCTTATTTTTGATAATTTTCATAATTTATTTTTGACAGTTGGATTAAAAACTGCACTTTTAACTTTAAACACTTTTAAAACTGCATCCTGGTACTACACACTTCATTTATATTTTATTTTTATACTTTCACTTCAATTTTTGATGATATTTTAATCGTTGAACAATTTGGAATGATTTAAAAATGTTTCAAATCTTGAGGTTAAGAAACGTGGACAACTTAGCGTGCTTATACATGCGCGCCGACAAACAGTGTAGAAAATCACATACTTCTAAACAGCTTTAAATTTAATGCTATTGTTGTCTCATATATTTTCTCATGAGAACATTTCCACTTAATACTGAAATGACGAAATCGAGCCGTCGACAAGCAATTTCAGTCGCATATTATGACTCACTCCTCAGGCGCATTTTCTTTACTATATACGCATTACGCAGATAGCTAAAAGGAAAAAAAACTACATCGCAGGGAGTGCGAGGTGTGAATTTATATATGACTGTTGCTTAACTACATTTTAATAAAGCTTTTCGGAGATATGAAAAATTTGACCTTGAAATTTCTTAATTTTGTCCTTGATTTTTGTCCAAAATTGGTACTTATATTGAGATTAGCAATAATTTAGAACATCATGGTATCCTAAAACACACAGTATTTATATACCACATTTTCATTACAAAAATAAGACCTTGAATTTTTCAATTTTGACCTTGAAATGTTCCGCAAAGTTTCTTATCTTATTTTATCCTACAATAATCTGAAAGAATTTTTTTAATATTATGTAAGGTGGCTGAGATAGAAAAGTGGGGTTTGTCCTTGTCCACCCCCTTTTTCGCCAGAAGGAGCATCTAGCGGGATATAGGATATATGCAGTTTTGTTTAAGATACCTTGAAGATTAATTGTTGTGGAAATGAAAAAAATCGTAGAACCCATTTTTGAGCCCCCATACGAAAAAAAATTCATTTGTCAATAACTTGACCTTGAAGGATCTGACCTCGAAAAATCGAAGATCCTATTCTTATATTTTTGTTTAATACTTTACAAAAAAATTTCATACAAATTGGTCCTGTAGTTTAGAAGTTTTTTTTTTTCGACCATTTTTCCATAGTACGGCACACGGCACACGGCGTACGGCGTACGGCGTACGGCGTACGGCGTACGGACGTACTTTTGCACATTTTTTCTAGACCAATTTTTTGGACTCAGGAGGTGTCAAAACGAGTTTCTGCATCATCAACTTTTTTTCCGAAAAAAGTCGGATTACAAATATTTCTATATGCTTTTGGGGTCGTATATAACTTAAAAATAGCAGTGGCCGATCGCGCTATACATTTGTATGTACATTTCATCGATCACTACATGGTGTACCGATTCTTCACACATTCATAGATTTTGTTTGCAAATGAAAACAAAATAGCAAAAAGTTAGAGGCCAAATCTATGTGACACACGCAAGAATAAAGAAGCAATAGCATGGCTATGGAAGTATTATATCTAAAAACTCATCGTTTCAGCAAAAAAAAATGGCGCCTGTTAGTGGGGTGTGGTACCAACTTTGTCGGTGCAAACAGCTTTTTGATGAAAAATGCCAAACAATTTGCAGAGTCTATCAAAGACGTTGTGCCTAAATTAGCGGACAGGGGAATTTAATGACATTTTAACCCACCACATTCCCCTAATTTTGGCGGCCTTTGGGAGGCGAATGTCAAATCAGTAAAATACCATCTAAAGCGTATCACCTCAGGAACACCTCTGACATATTATGTTGATTATGCACTCGAATGAAGTTACGCAAAATTAACGGAAAATACATACACAAAATTTTCTAAAGCCAGAGTAGGACGGACTAGCATTTTTTCATCTACTTTCGGCAACTACAACAATAAGAATGGTAGAAAGAAATATTACACATTCCGAAGTTTCAAATTTTGATTTCAGGCGCAGGTACGTCACGGGTGCAATATACAATGTAAATCGTGTGAAATTTTCCAATTCGTCCTGTCGTGACACCGACATTAAAACAAAACGATTAAATTTAAATCATTGACTTTTAATAAAAATTAAATAAAAACATTCCATTTTACAGGTACAATGCCAGTTTTGGCGTTAGTAGTTAAAAGCACAGTACAATGACGATTCAAACAAAGTATTTGGATGCCTTTTCATTTGCCTCGTGCACTATGTAAATATGGGCACCAACGACATCGAAACACAATCGGTAGTATGCGCAATGCGCAATCTTTCTTTCTATCATTCTTGGTAGCAACCGTGCCAAGTAAACTAGGTTAGCTAACTGAAAGTCATTCGCCCTTTTTAACCTGTAAACGTAATACACCAAAATGCAAAAAAAAAAGTTAAATATAAATATGTGTATATAAAATCGAAAGCATATTGACGCCAATTTTTAATACGCAACTATACAGTGTAGCTAAATACAGCGTTTGAAGGTGGGTTTAGATGACTATAATAATCAAGTGCTTGGATTGAAAACAAGGGTCCGTGTAAAAGAGAAAGTACGTAAAACGTAGTATGATAGTAAGAGAGGTCCGATCGTCAGCATTACTCCATTCAACGGCCTTTATTATATCAAGCGGTTTAATACACACAAATAAAATTAAATGCGTACACACATAACATGAACTGATACTATTGCAAAATTATAGTATGTACAAAATATAGAATTCTTAGGTTAAATACTTGCAATAAAATGAGACAGTTTCATATAATATTTTAAAATAGTGGGAATTGATTTATATAAATTGCAAATTTGCTATCAGCTCACTCTTAAAGATAAATTGTATAGGTTTTCTTTTTTACTCGGGCCCTTGTTTTCAAGCCAATCACAAGATTATAGTCATCTAAACCCACCTTAATGCATTTTTGGGATTAGTGATTGCGTGCATTGTAATTTGAGATACAGTCCCGCATTTAAATATTCATTAAAATTTTTCCACTTTCCGTTTGAATTCTATGCTATACGATTTTTGACTTATCACCAAAAGTTATACTTGATTTGGACAATACGGGTATGCATATATGAATAGAAATAAAAATAATTATAAATGTATATACAACTCCAAGGTTATATATAGATTTTTGCTTTCCAACTTATTTTGGAAAAAAAAGTTGATATGCTGAAACTCGTTTTGACACCCCCTGAGTCCAAAAATTAGTCGTACTGTACTTGGTGGAAAAAAACATCTCAGAAAATACTCAACCGATTTTGAATTGAATATTTTTTTGGAAAATATTAGGCTGGATGAAAAGTCCCCGGTCTGACCCATAGATGGCGTTACCAGAATTTTTTCCATATGATTTTCATTTAGTACCAACCTTCAAACGATACGTGTAAAAATTTGACAGCAATCGGACAATTAGTTCGTGAGTTATAGCGATTTGAGTGAAGCTACTTTTGTTATTGTTGAAAAGATGGAAAAAAAAGAATTTCGTGTGTTAATAAAGTATTGCTTCTTGAAGGGAAAAAATACAGTTGAAGCGAAAGCATGGCTTGATGAAGAGTTTCCGGGGTCTGCACCGGGAAAATCCACCATCATTGATTGGTATGCTAAGTTTAAACGTGGTGAAATGAGCACTGAAGACGGTGAACGCAGTGGACGCCCAAAAGAGGCTGTTACCGACGAAAACATCAAAAAAATCCATAAAATAATTTTGAATGATCGTAAAATGAAGTTGAGCGAGATAGCAGACATTGTAAAGATATCAAAGGAACGTATACATCATATCATTCGCGAATATTTGGGCATGCGAAAGCTCTGTGCAAAGTGGGTGCCGCGCGAGCTCACAAGCGATCAAAAACAACAACGAGTTGATGATTCGGAGCAGTGTTTGAAGCTGTTTAAGCGCAATAAAGCCGAATTTTTCCGTCGATATGTGACAATGGATGAAACATGGCTCCATCACTATACTCCAGAGTCCAATCGGCAATCATCTGAATGGACAGCAAGCGATGAACCCAAACCGAAGCGTGGAAAAACGCAACAGTCGGCTGGAAAGGTTATGGCGTCTGTTTTTTGGGATGCGCATGGAATAATATTCATCGACTATCTCCAAAAGGGACAGACAATCAACAGCGACTATTACATTGCTCTATTGGAGCGGTTGAAAGCCGAAATCGCAAAGAAACGGCCGCATTTGAAGAAGAAAAAAGTGCTGTTCCACCAAGACAATGCACCGTGTCACAAGTCTGGAAAAACGATGGCTAAAATTTATGAATTGGGCTACGAATTGCTTCCTCATCCACCGTATTCTCCAGATCTGGCCCCCAGCGACTATTTCCTGTTTGCGGACCTTAAAAGAATGCTCGCTGGCAAGAAATTTAAGACCGATGATGAAGTGATTGCTGAAACTGAGGCCTATTTTGAGGATAAACCGAAAGAGTACTACAGAAGTGGCATCGAAAAGTTGGAAAATCGCTATAATCGCTGTATCGCCTTCGAAGGCAACTATGTTGAATAATAAAATTGAATTTTGCAAAAAAATGTTTTTTACCATGGTAGACCGGGGACTTTTCATCCGGCCTACCTTTTATTAGATAAAAAAATAAGAATGCAATTATAGTTTTATCAAGGGTTAATGTCAAATTATTGGGAAAATGAGTGCTCAAAAAACGAGCCTAATTTAGTTCATTTTCACAACACATCCGTAAAGGTACTCTAAACAACACCGTATTTATATTACATCCTGCTAGGTGATCATTCTTGCAAACGAGGGTATACAAAGGAAAAATAAAATTTTTTATTTGCAACATATTGCATATTGTCAAAACAAAATTTTAAGCGTTTAGTATTCGAAACTTCTCTAAATTTTGGACTATAGTTGAAAATTCAGAAATTTCAAGGTAACATTGTCCATAACTCAGAAAATTTTTAGTAAACTGTTGTCAGGCGACCTTCAACTCGTATAAAAATTCACACCTCGCTCTCCCTGCGATGTATTTATTTTTTTTGTTTGATGTGTGGCGAAAAGGGCGACGAAATTCACGAGATTTTTCTATAAAAATATTTACCTTGCAGTTTCTGTTATCTACATCACAATTCGTATTTCAAAATCATACAATGTTAAGGCAAATTTCTAGAAGTTTGTGTGGAGATCATATCAAACTACTTTTATACCAAAAAATAACAAATGTGCAAAAAGTAAATAAATGTGGATTAGGTAGTTGGAAATCATTTAATACGACGTACGAAAAAAAGTACTGCTTCAGAAGTATACATCAGCAAAATCCGATAGGACAGGCTCTCGTTGATACAGTAACATACGAGATTGTTTGTTGTGATACCTTAGAAGCTCTGTGTGATTATTTTGATGAACTAATTGATGTATCGCCCCACTTGAAGCTAGCCGACGTTACGTTTGGGGTAATGGCTTCTGAAAAATTAGATTACTATTTCTCATTAATTATAATTATTTTATAGGAGGGTGTGCTGACAGTTAATTTTGGAAATTCATACGGCACATATGTCATTAACCGACAATCTCCAAATAGACAAATTTGGCTAAGCTCCCCTAAAAGTGGCCCAAAACGTTATGATTTTGTTGCATGCTCGGCTAACAATAAACAAGGGTTTTGGATATACAAACATGAGGGCGTAACATTACATGAGTTGCTTCAAGACGAAATACCGTCTATTGTTAAGCGTTCTGTAAACTTCTTATCTTTATCTCATGGCAAACGAGAGTAAATAATTGAAGTATTGAGTAGTGAAAATAATAAGTACATATTATTACAGTTATCTGGTGATTTTTATGTTTCATTTATTAAAATCAATTGTAATTTTGTAGGATATTGCTAATACTCTACTGGGTGTTGTCAAAAGAGCCCTTTTTGACAGCTGTATTTTTGGTACGTGTATTTTAAATAAAAAGGCTGAGGTTGTGGCGCCATTTTTTCAACATTTTAAAACTAATTCCACTTTATTTTTGCCATTATCATTTACCACCCAATAGTTCGTCAATTATCAGTCTACGTTAAATTGTATACAATATATTTGATACCGATTGGAATACAATCTCGGGTTATAATTTGTAACCGAATCATAATCCTATAAAAGAGTATCCGTTGTTAAAACGCGCACGTATCTATAATTTTCGAACAAGTGCCCGTATAGGATAAGCCACTTTTTATAAACAACTATAGGAATGGGATATATATTATTTATACGGATTATATAAATATCTATACTAAACGTCACCGGTATACATAATACGGTCGTTCACACAAAACAAAGGCCTGTGCGAGCAGGCAGCGTCTTTAATGAACTCAATAATCGACATTGATACCCACAAACAGCATGCTATATATTTGAATGACATCTTGCATTATTACACATACTACTTCCATAGCCATGCTATTGCTTCTTCATTCTTGCGTGTGCCACATAATAATGGCCTTTCACTTTTTGCTATTTTGTTTTCATTTGCAAACAAAATTTATGAATGTGTGATGAATCGGTACACTATATGATCGATGAAATGCACATACAAAATGTATAGCGCGATCGGCCACTGTTATATTTTTGTGTTTTCTTTTAGCTATCTGCGTAATGCGTAGTAATATATAGTAAAGAAAATGCGGCTTCACAGTGTTAAGTGCAATACTGCACCTAAAAATTAAAATATAAGTGATATTGCAGCTCAAACGAAACAAATTCTTGACACAGGTGCTTGCAGTGCAGTATATTCAGTGCAGGTGTGTTGTAATAATTTTAAAACAACAATTAATTTGTTTATTGACTAATTTTATTTTGTTTTTCAGGCTCAACTTCAGCAGTGATAGTACGGCGCTTTGGCTTTAGCGAATTCGAGGTTTTCATCAACCTTTGGCTACACTCTACTCATCTGCTTCATAGTTCCTGCCATTATCAACACCGGTGAATATTATAATTATTATGTGTAATTTGTATTGTATATTTATCTGAGTATATTTTAATAATTAATGAACAAAATATAATAATTTTAAACAATGCAAATGTTTTTTATTCGAAACCATACAAATGTTCTTGTGGAGTCACCGAAGGGGAAGCGAAATTAGTGTGATTGTGTGTGTGCGATATTTTGCAATGGTATTTGAAATGTATGAAATTGCTTGTCGACGGCCCGATTCCTTCATTTCATTATTTTCTGCATTATCTTGTTTTGTGGGGATTTATATCCCATAAGTCATGTGCTTTCTCAAAATATCCGTCTGTGTGTGAACAGACAACCGCTCTGATTGGTAGAAAAAAATTATCAAAAATATCATGCTCCGGGGTTTTTGACAGTAGGAAACGTCAAGAATTTGACATATGAAATTGTGCCCCCCGCAAACAGCATGCTATATATTTGAATGACAGCTTGAATTATTACACATACTACTCCATTGCCATGCTATTGCTTCTTCATTCTTGCGTGTGCCATATTGACATGACCTCTCACTTTTTGCTATTTTGTTTTCATTTTCAAACAAAATCTATGAATGTGTGATGAATCGGTACACCGTACGTAGTGAAATGAAATGCGTATACAAATATATGTATCGCGCGACGGCCACTGCTATCTTTTTGTGTTTCCTTTTAGCTATCTGCGTAATGCGTATTGCGTAGTAATATATAGTAAAGAAAATGCGGCTTCACAGTGTACTAAGTGCAATACTGCGCCTAAAAATTTAAATATAAGTGATATTGCAGCTCAAACGAAACAAATTCTTGACACAGGTGCTTGCAGTGCAGTATATTCAGTGCAGGTGTGTTGTAATAATTTTAAAACAACAATTAATTTGTTTATTGACTAATTTTATTTTGTTTTTCAGGCTCAACTTCAGCAGTGATGGTACGGCGCTTTGGCTTTACCGAATTCGAGGTCTTCATCAACCTTTGGCTACACTCTACTCATCTGCTTCATAGTTCCTGCCGTGATCAACACCGGTGAATATAATTATTAAGTGTAATTTGTATTGTATATTTATCTGAGTATATTTTAATAATAAATAAACAAAATATAATAATTTTAAACAATACAAATGTTTTTTATTCGAAACCATACAAATGTTCTTGTGGAGTCACCGAAGGGGAAGCCAGTTTAGTGTGATTGTGTGTGTGCGATATTTTGCAATGGTATTTGAAATGAATGAAATTGCTTGTCGACGGCAAAATTCCTTCATTTCATTATTTTGCTCGTTATCTTGTTTGATTGGGCGGTGAATATAATTATTATGTGAAAAGTGTATTCTTTATTTCAGTAAATAATAAACAATAAATAATAATTGTAAACCATACAAATGTTTTTATTTGAAACAATACAAATGTTTTGTGACATCACCGAAGGGGAAGCGAATTTAGTGTAATTGAATGTGTGCAATATTTTGCAATGGTATTTGAAATGAATGAAATTGGATTTTTTTTTGAAAACTCGATTTTTTCTGCTGTCATCGAACAGCGTTGCAAAACGCGTTTTACGACGCGTTGAAGTATACGGCCCTGAGTGTTAAGATTTTAAGCAACACTAATGGTCACTCACATTCTTCTAGACCACTTTTTTGGGCACTCATAAAACAAAATTTGTGTCCTCCAACATATGTGAGCTAGCAATGTTATAAAAAAAAATTGTAAAATTTTATAATTTATTAAAGTTTTATTTTAACAATAACTTGACGATTATGAAAATATTGAATTAGCAAGTTTTCCTTTAAATGTCTAATTTAATAAAATATTCAAGGTTTCGCCGTTTTTGTGCGAAACAGGTATTTGGCAATACGTAACTTGATCTTGAAGCATCAGAAATTGAAAATACTATAATTATATTTTTATTTTTAGCTCTAATATTTTACAAAAAAAAATTCATAGAAATCATCCAGTAGTTTCTGATATATGGCGATGGTAGCGGTTTTACGATGTACATCAACTGTGTTCTGTATCAACTTTTTCCCCGAAAAAAGGCGGAATGTAAAAATTTATGTATGCCCGCCCTTGGAGTCGTATACAAATTAAAAACAGTTATGTTAAAGGAAGGAAATTGTTATATGTCGAATAACAATCATTTCTACATAGGTACCAAAAATTACAAGTATTAAAAAATATCATTATTATTTTGTAGTCCTAGAATTTAATTGTTCGGCATATTCTAAGTATATGCGTTGCCATTGTGCTTGTTGTTTGATAAGATCTAAAGCGTCATTAAGTAATGTGTGCTTCTCAATACCAAGTAATTTTTGTTGTGATTGATCTACAAATGAATGG
Organism: Sylvicola cinctus; assembly: GCA_963854165.1. Lineage (NCBI taxonomy): Eukaryota > Metazoa > Arthropoda > Insecta > Diptera > Anisopodidae > Sylvicola > Sylvicola cinctus. Next base: position 21,882,415 of record OY974084.1, read on the forward strand.
GATGGGCCCAACAAATCATCCAAGAAGAGTCGCAAACGTGCCTCACTCCCAAAATTAGCCAAATGATAAGACAACATGGAGTACCAGTAGCGAAGTTCAAGTGGCGAGTTAATTGAAAAGCATATTTGTATTTGATTCTCGATGAAATGTAGCTTGGCAGCATATTCCCATGTGTTACATGACCTAAAATTAATCAAAAATAAATACATGTTACGCAAGTTAAGTACATCATCAATTGATATTACTTACAGAGTAGTTATATTACGATTTGGGTTCTGTTGAGAATACATTGATGATTGAATGGAGCTTAGTGGGTAATTTTTCAGACTTTTTTGAAATGTTTTGGATGATGTATTTAAACCATGACGAATGATAGCATCCTTAGAATTTAGTACTACCCAACTTTCAAGTTTTTTGCAATATGAGTAAGAAGTACCATTTGAGAGAATAATAAATGGAGCTCCATTTTCAGTTATATAAAACTGAATAACAAAACCGCCCTTTAACACATCAGAACAAGATGATGTTATGTAAACAGATTTCTCCGAAATATTCCAGATTCGAACTAGTCCACATTCAGTAATAACTCCACCCAATAATGAATCAGAACTCTAAAAATAAAATAGTTAGTTTAACGAATATGGGGTGTTGAAAAAAAACATTTACAAATGCGCAAAGAACGGCAGCAGTTGGCATGTGTAACACAGGTAAAAGAAGAATGCCGGTGTGAAGTTCTAGGTAACGTAATGTTCCATCCATACAACATAGCAAAGCATATTTTAAACACACTGTAAAATTGGCAATAGGAGAGCCCAAAAATACATCCCACAATGTCTTGTCTTTCTGAGCCAAAGGATTACAACTGACTTTGCTGAGCTTCCCGTATGGAGATACTGTGCTTTCATTATGAACCTAATATTTTAAACACAACAAAATTTAGAAAAGGCGTTGAAAAATATATAAAATGCACCATAATTGAAAAACTGCGTCGCTCACCTGAAGTCGGATATCACTAATTGACTTAACGAAAACTCCTTTCAATGGTACTGCTTTTCCAATTCTTGCGATCCCAATGGCATCAATATTTGAAGATTGAGGACGCTGTTTTTCGGATGCGTTATCTTCAGTTATTATTTGAGCCTTAATTGGTACAGTAAAGCCAGCCTTAGTTAAACGGTTGTCTAAATTCCTACATTTTTAATATATAATTTAGGGTTTACATTAGTTAGGCAATGATATATATTGTACCAATAATATATTTACAATTTTGTGATAACAGGTCTTTCTGAATTAAAATCAAATTTTCCTCCTGCTATGGATGCTCGTTCTTGCACTGTTGACACGGCGATATTTAAAGTTTTTACCTCAGGAATGTTATTCTGATTGTTAGGGATCGTGACAGTCTCAGATAAACGATTGTTGTCGGTAACGTAATGAGACGAACTTTGAAATTCGGGCTCAGATGATCTAAAACATAATTGAATATGATACATTTCATTTTGTACATCATGTTGTTATAATTACATGTTTTCTTCTTTGTTTGGAATAAATACTGGAGTGATTCTTCTTTTACCGTCTGCAGTTCGTGTTTCAATTTGTTTTTGAATTGCTTTTGCTGGAGTTGTTACAAACACGTCTTTAGACTTTGATAAAACCGAGTGTGTTGGATATGTGGATGGTGTTGCCATTTGTATGGAAGCAGATGACGAAAGTACGGGTTCCATTTTTGTTTGTTCTTTTAATGCACTTAATAACAAAGCATCTTCAATAATCAATTCCTTTCCAGATTGTGAATTTATTTCAGTGCTAACACCTTTACCATACATACGTTGATATAATGCATTCTTGTCTTCTACAGATAATGGCACACCAAGCTCTTCGGGACTAAACTGTAAACATGCTAAAGTACCATCTGTGCTACATGCAAGTAGAATGTGTTCAAAAGTACTCCATGACAAATCCAAAATACTATCTTTAAAAAGGTCATGAATAACAAAAATTGGGCGCTGAAGTGCTGTCACCCAAACTGACAAAGATTTATCTCTTGAACCAACCGCACAACAGCAATATTGCTTATTTGCTTTTGGCGTTGACCGCTTAAGAATTGAATTATGGAACCTAACACATGTAACTGCCTTCCTATGTCCTACAAAATCTTTATCGCGCTTCCAGCCTTCTCGTTCAATTATGTTGGCAGTTGCTCCGCCACCATTCATTGCATGAGCTGATACAAGATATTGACCATCAGGTGACCATGACAGACGTAAAATATGAGTTGTTCCACCACAGTCTTCAAATGGTTCAGTAATATTAGTCAAACAAGTCCAGTCCGCTGTTTTCCATATCTTAACACTTTTGTCGTCAGATTGTGATGCCAAAAATTTACCTACTGGATCCCAAGAAACACCTTTTACCAACCCAGTGTGACCTTTCAAAATAGCGGAGATTTGAGGCATATTAAGAATGTCCCAAACAATAATATTGTTATCAACACTACAACTGGCTAACCAACGACCTTGTGGCGACCAAGCTAAATCCAATACATCACCGCTATGACCACGAAGTGTTGCTACAGAACGCCAATTTTCTGTGTTTTTTGTCATTCCTCCACTACCAAACACTCCACTGGGTCCAGATCCAATCTTCCATATAATCACTACCTTATCATCGCCTCCAGATGCAAGCATAGATCCGCAGATTGACCAACGAACGCAATTAACACATGCCAAATGATTGTCCATCTGGCATAAAATTTTGGGCACACATCGATTTTGCTCAGCTATTTCGCATAGTACTGGTGCTAAGTTCCATACAACAACACGCCCCACATCATTACCTTGGCCTCCAGTTGCAAATTTCTCTCCTTTTGGGTGCACGTCCACAGAAAATATAGGTTTTTCTGAAAAAAAGTTAACATTTATTAGGATAGATATAATTAATCACAATTTTTATAAAAAAAACTTCTTTTTTCTTCTATAAAGGGAACACAAAAAAATATACCATCGTAATGAACCCAGGAAGGCTTCAAAAGCTTCATTTTGCCGGTTTGTTAAGAGGTAGTCGTGTCACCTGTGACACAAAATGGTTTGTATTATTGAACCAATTAAAATTACACTATTTCATTGACTTATTATCTGCAAATGTAGTTGATTGTAGCTAGACTATAAAAATTAGCAATACCCAAATCAAAAGTTTTGTCCCAATTTAAATTTCAATTAAAGATGATGTACATAAAATTATACCCAATAGAACAAGATAACGACAAAAATACTGAAATGACGGAATCGGGCCGTCGACAAGAAATTTGTCATTTGAAATATCATTGCAAAATATCGCACACAAACAATCAACTAAATTCGCTTCCCCTTCGGTGACACCACAAGAACATTTGTATGGTTTCAAATAAAAAATATTATATGTATTTTGTTTATTAATTATTAAAATATACAATACACATTACACATAATAATTATATTCAACGATGTTGATCATGGCAGGAACTATGGAGCAGATGAATAGGGAGTAACTACAGGTAGATGACCTCGAATTCGATAAAGCAAAAGCGCCGTACCATAACTGCTGAAATTGCGTCTGAAAAACAAAGAAAAATCATTTAATAAACAAATTAATTGTTTTTAGTTATTACAACACCCTGCACTGAATACACTGCACTGCAAGCACATGTGTCCTAAATTTGGTTCATTTGAGCGGTTATCACATATATTTAAATTTTTAGGTGCTACATTGCACTAAACACTGTTAAGAACACTACAGTACAAGATAAGAAATAAAATACTGGAATGCCGTCGACAAGCAATTTCAGTCATATTATGACTCACTACTCAGGCGCCTTTACTTTACTATGTACGCATTACGCAGTAGCTACATGGAAAAACAAAAAGATAGCAGTGGCCGATCGCGCGATACATTTGTATGTGCATTTCATCGATCACTACATGTTGTACCGATTTATTACACATTCATAGATTTTGTATGGAAATGAAAACAAAATAGCAAAAAAGTAAATGGCCATATCTATGTGGCACACGCAAGAATAAAAAAGCAATAGCATGGCTATGGAAGTATCATATCTAAAAAATCATCGTTTCAGTTAAAAAAAACTACATCGCAGGGAGAGCGAAGTTTGGATTCATATACGACTGTTGCTTAACTACATTTTAATAAAGTCTTTCGGAGATATGGAAAATGTGACCTTGAAATTTCTGAATTTTGACCTTGGTTTTTTGTCCAAAATTGGTACTTTTATTGAGATTATCAATAATGTAGAACATCACAGTACCCTATAAATTTTTAGGGTTTCTGAGATAACGGAGGCGTACGCCGTACGTCGAACCTTGAAATTTCCGATTTGGACCTTAAATGTTCAGCAAGTTTTTTTGTCTCATTTAATCCTACAATAATGTGAAAAAAAGTTCTAAAATTGTTAAGGTTTCTGAGATATAAAAAAATTGACCTTGCATTTTTCGTTTTTGACCTTGAAATGTTCTGCAAGTTTTCTTATGTTATTTTATCCTACAATAATCTGAAAGAATTTTTTTAATATTATGCAAGGTGGCTGGGATAAAAAAGTGGGGTTTGTCCTTGTCCACCCCCTTTTTCGCCAGAAGGAGCGGGATATTGGATATATGCAGTTTTGTTTAAAATGCCTTGAAGATTATTATTTTGAGCCCCTATACGAAAAAAAATTATTTTGGCAATAACTTGATCTTGAAGGATCTGACCTTAAAAATCGAAGATTCCATTTTTATATTTTTGTCTAATACTTTAAAAAAAATTTCATACACCGTACGGCGTACGGACGTACTTTAGTGTATATGGTAAAAAATATTATGAATTTTCTAATTCATATGATATTCATTAAATATGAGAATAAAATTCAAAAATTGGAGAAGAGACCCCGTAACCGTCTCCACGTTGACTCCACGTTGGTATCCAGTATGGAAATCCACGTTGGTATCAACCTAGATAAGGTATGTGAAAAATATTAAATGTATATATCTATATGAAAAATAAAATCTATTATATGCATATATCTATAATTTGAGTTTTCAGTGCTGCCAACATAAATAAAAATATTCTCACGCACACACACAAAGAATAAACATATAAAAATATTTGACATTTTAAATTTAGTATTTGAACTAAAAACAAAAACAACAAAAAGGAAACATACAAGAAAATTTGATAATGAAACAAGAATTGCTGTCCCAGAACGAATGGCCCATTTCAATTCACTGCCCTAATGAAATTAAATAATAAATTTGTAGACGCCGAATGTGTCTAATTGATTTTTTCTGGAAATAAATAAATTGCTTTAAAAGTCCATCAAAATTTGGATGCAAAATAAATTCTTACCCACATATGGAAGATTGATTCTGCGATATTGATTCTTCTATTCAAATTTCCATTCTCTTGTCCATCAGTAATTGCATTAACCTGAAAAACGAAAAGGGACACCACAAACAATGCCCAGTGAGGTTAAGTTCCATTGTTGATAAGTGTTAAAAAATGTCAAAGAACTACTTACTTTTGATCTTTCTCTAGCCGCCTTTTTCTTCTATTGTGATTTATAATAATTTTTATTGAAATGCGCACTATATTTTGTGTATTCATAAATATTAATATGTACAGCACATGCACACCAAATTATATCATGTTCACACATGTTAATGAATTTGCAGAATTGTCAAATATCATACAACCAAACTTTATTATTTCCTGCGAGCACTTGGTGGGGCTGATGTGGATATTTAATATAAAATCGATGCTATTATCCACTCTTCATATAATAGAAATATAGAAGAAGCTTATTCCATATAAAATGAAGAAAGAAACATACCTAAAATATTTCTATGTGTTCAAAACGACGGCGGGGGAGTATCTGAATGAATTCACCTCACTACCACTTTAATTATAAGTTCGTGTATTTACACAAAAATGGAAAATGTTTTGTGTATAAGTTTGGTTTAATGTACATTATGGGTAAATGCACGTTTTTGGAAAATATATTGATGATTTATTATAAGGGGAAGTGTTCTTAATTAATTAAAGGCGGGTGCTCATAAATAATAATCTCCCTGTTTTTGTTATAAAAAATATTAATATTCAATGTCTGTTTTTTAATTGTTAAAAAAAGGCAAACTAAACAGAAAACAAATCATTAGTTTTGAATATTTGATGAATATAAATTAAACAAGAAAAAATTTAAACTTACGTTTTAATAAACTCGAACACTTATTTTTTTTTTTATTATATTTTGAAATTCCGTGAAATGCTCACTACATTCCGAAAATAAGAATGAAAGAAACAAAAGCATATAATGTCCAATTTCCAATATTTTGATTTTCCACACAATTATATTTCGGAAAAACAAAATTTATTCCTTCATTTCGAGCTTTATAAAAGGGCAAACAAGTTTTATATGAAAACAGATGTGCTTTTCGATTATTTGTCCTACGACGTACCCAATCAAACAAGATAACGAGGAAAATAATGAATAATGAAATTTCATTCATTTCAAATACCTTTGCAAAATATCGCACACACACAATCACACTAAATTCTCTTCCCCTTCGGTGACGTTACAAAAACATTTGTATGGTTTTCAAATAAACATTTGCATTCTTTAATAATATTATTCATTGTTTATTTATTAAAATAAAGAATACACATTACAATTTACACATAATCATTATATTCACAGGTGTTGATGAATCATGAAGACCTCGAATTTGGTAAGGCCAAAGCGCCGTATCAATACTGCTGAAGTTGCGCCTGAAAAATAAAAACCAAATCAGTCAATAAAAACAAATTAATTGTTGATTTAAAATTATTAGAACACACCTTCACTGAATACACTGCACTACAAGCACCTGTGTCCCTACTTTAGTTCATTTAAGCTGATATTACTCACTTATTTTTTAATTTTTACGTGATTGCACTAAACACTGTGAAGACTGAAGAACACTACAGTACAAGATGAGAAATAAAATAATGAAATGAAGGAATCGAGCCGTCGACAAGCAATTTCATTCATTTTATGACTCACTACTCAGCCGCATTTTCTTTATACTATATTTACTGCGCATTACGCAGATAGCTAAAAGGAAACATACAAAAAGATAGCAGTGGCCGATCGCGCTATACATTTTGTAGTGCATTTCATCGATCATATAGTGTACCGATTTATCACACATTCATAGATTTTGTTTGCAAATGAAAATGAAATGGATACCCCGCAAACAGCATGCTATATATTTGAATGACAGCTTGAATTATTACACATACTACTCCATTGCCATGCTATTGCTTCTTCATTCTTGCGTGTGCCATATTGACATGACCTCTCACTTTTTGCTATTTTGTTTTCATTTTCAAACAAAATCTATGAATGTGTGATGAATCGGTACACCGTACGTAGTGAAATGAAATGCGTATACAAATATATGTATCGCGCGACGGCCACTGCTATCTTTTTGTGTTTCCTTTTAGCTATCTGCGTAATGCGTATTGCGTAGTAATATATAGTAAAGAAAATGCACGCCCAATCAAACAAGATAACGAGCAAAATAATGAAATGAAGGAATTTTGCCGTCGGCAAGCAATTTCATTCATTTCAAATACCATTGCAAAATATCGTACACACACAATCACACTAAATTCTCTTCCCCTTTCGGTGACTCCACAAGAACATTTGTATGGTTTCGAATAAAAAACATTTGTATTGTTTAAAATTATTATATTTTGTTTATTCATTATTAAATAAAAGATAAATATACAATACAAATTACACTTAATAATTATATTCACCGGTGTTGATCACGGCAGGAACTATGAAGCAGATGAGTAGAGTGTAGCCAAAGGTTGATGAAGACCTCGAATTCGGTAAAGCCAAAGCGCCGTACCATCACTGCTGAAGTTGAGCCTGAAAAACAAAATAAAATTTGTCAATAAACAAATTAATTGTTGTTTTAAAATTATTACAACACACCTGCACTGAATATACTGCACTGCAAGCACCTGTGTCAAGAATTTGTTTCGTTTGAGCTGCAATATCACTTATATTTAAATTTTTAGGCGCAGTATTGCACTTAACACTGTGAAGCCGCATTTTCTTTATACTATATTTACTGCGCATTACGCAGATAGCTAAAAGGAAACACAAAAATATAGCAGTGGCCGATCGCGCTATACATTTTGTATGTGCATTTCATTGAACATATAGTGTACCGATTCATCATACATATTCATAGATTTTGTTTGAAAATGAAAACAAAATAGCAAAAAGTGAGAGGTCATGTCAATGTGGCACACGCAAGAAAGAAGAAGCAATAGCATGGCTATGGAGTAGTATGTGTAATAATTCAAGCTGTCATTCAAATATATAGCATGCTGTTTGCGGGGCGATCGTGAAGATGGCTCCTTAAGAATATTTTTGTCCCAAAAAGTCGTGAAATACTCCTGGGGAGAATTTATTAATACATAATTTAAAATTTAATTATTATCGATTGATCAACTGTGGTTCCCGGAAAATGCTCAAATATGAAGACATAATTTGGCTTAAGTATTGCGAAATATATAAAATATATGTTTGTCATGTGTCATCAGCTCCAATATACATAATGCTTAATTCAGCAGAGGTTTCTACAAATGTCGGTTAAAATATTCAAAATTCAAATAATTAACGAACGGTTATCCGCAATCTTGATGATAACCTATTAATGATAATAATATATAATAACTATATTGAGTTTTGTTCAAATTACAAATTATTAGAAGTTTTCCACACTACCTAAGAGGTACTTCTTATAAGTGCGTTTCCATTTATTTTACATGGCTGGATCCCCGGGAGGCCTACGACACCATGGGAGCATTAACAATTTTAAATGAATCATATACAGATAACAAAACAAAATAATAATAAAAAGTAAAAGGAAATCTCAGAACATATCTGCCCTCTGATCGCAAAGCCCGCAAAGAAATTTTCGTAGCAAATTGTGACGTTCGCCAATATGGGCTAGACATCTTACGCAAATCAGACGAGTGCAGCATTCACATCTGTACCCTGAATTAATAGAAGCGGCACAATACAAACACAAATCTTTGATCGATTCAGAACTTGAGAGTAGAAGACTCTTAAATTCAGTGCGGTATCCAGCAATACTATGGACCGGGTGTAAAAAGAGCTTCTCCTTTGCAATAATTTGCTTGCAATAAAACAAAAACAATGCCCACTCACCTGCGTTGTGGGTTGTGTATTTGCAAAGAAAATTGGAAAAATTAATGTAATGTTTTAAAGCGAATTGATTGGGAGTGTCACCAGCACCATTACTACTTTTTAATGGGTCAATATAATAGAAGATATTAGACCGAAAGTCTGCTACCCCTAGTACCCAATGTGCCGCTCCTGTATTAAATGGCATAAACAATAAATTATTATCAAATTGACTGGAAAGCAATTCACTATTAAACTCCTTGCCATTCATTATTAATTCTGAGATGTTGCAGGAGAAAGCCGCGGCATCAACATCTCGAATCAAAATGCTTAGAATTATGTCGATCACAAAATTATTTAAAAATGAACTTGCATCCAGGGTACAAATGTCTTCTAAAGTGAGATAATTAAAAAATTCTTTACTGAAGCAATTTAAAGACTTATAGTGGCCAACATAAAACGTTTGAATCCTAATTTTATCAGAACGAATCTGATAAAAGTCGCAATTGAACATCAAACCGTTAGGCCTCAAAGGCATATGATGGTCACTATTTGTTGGCAAAGGAAGAAAATTTGTGGATACAGGGCGTATGGATTGGCTTGCTTGAATCCTACTGGATTGAAGGCGGCCTTCGCTAGCCGAAAACGCACTTTGCGGAGTAGGCTTATTTTTTTTCCTCCAAATTTCTTCAATATCACTATCAATACTTAATTCAGGACGGGGCGAAGATTTATTAAGCCAACTAGCTTTTCTGAAGCAAAATCCCTAACTCTTTTTCTAGATTTCAAAACCCTTTGCTGTCCAGTACAGTTTTTACGCGGAATGTCGAAGCTACATTCTATAATCAAAGATCTTATATAAGGAAAATATAAATTGAGAAATCGGCCATATTTAACAGGTCGTCTGCCAATACCCATACTAGAACCAATTACACTTGTTTTTAATACACTAAAGAAACCCTCCACATTATTATTGGTATGAAATGGTTTTGTTTTAAAAGGCAGAAGGCCGTTTATAATAGGAGTCATGACCGGAAGAAAAGGGCAATGATTTTTTAAAAAAGCTCTGGCTAAATCTGTATTATAAAACTCATTTAATTCGGAACCCATTGCAACATTTGCCGATTGCGCATTATCAAAACAAATTTTTGCATCCTGATAGAATTTACTTTCTTTATATTTGGGGACTTTATTGGATACAAAATTCCCACTAATGTTGTCAGCTCTTTCTATCATTTCTATGGTTGTGCCACACATGTTAATTTGTTCCAATTGCACATCGTTATAATCATACGGTACATTTTCGAAGAATGTTAATGAGTACTTAAACGAACTGCATTTAAATTGACTCAAAAGAACAACAAAAAAATGCCGACACCATGTCAACAAAGATTTGTAATCCTTCATTCGGAAAATTGAAAACATAATGCATTTCAACTTCTTCTTCACTACATCACCTTTCGCACCACATCGAGTGATGTCATTTATGAAATTCTTCATCAAATGAACGCCACATAACCGATGGATGAGAAGGTTTGTCTGAACCATTTGATTATTTCGAATATACGAATGAAGCAAATTCAAATAATTGTAATATTCTAATCCATTGAAAGCCTGCATAGAAGCTGCCATTAGTGGGTAACTTTTATCGGACACCCATTCATTACAAAAGGGCCAGCAACGGATTTCCAGTGCCAAATCTTTTGTCTCTTGCAGCCATTTCTGTATGTCGCGGGCTGTATTTTGATATGAGATGCTACTGGTGACAGGAAAAAACCTATTTTGAAGTGGAAGTCTTAACACTCCCACAAAAAGTAAATAATTCTTCGGTTTTTTCGGATCAATATTCTTAGTTGAGAAATAAGATTTTTTGGGTTTTAAAGAATCTGAAATGGGTTTTATTAGTGTACCAGTGGCATCGATGCAAAATGATTCAGCAACTTCCATGTCCGTATTTATAAAAATTTTGTATGCTGTTTTAATAGAAGTAAGTATATATTATTAATTTAGTAATTTTATTAAAAAATTAATTATTGGCTAGTGTCAATTTCAAGATGCCCTGCTGACATTATTTAAAATTGAGGTTATATATATAAGGTCAAGTTGATGCCATCAGAAATTTACATTACATTAATTTTTCCAATTTTCTTTGCAAATACACAACCCACAACGCAGGTCAGTGGGCATTGGGTCAGTCAGACCACGAGTTGCAAAATGACTTCCACATCTGCGACATGGATTTTGTTTTATTGCACAGGAGAAGCTCTTTTTACACCCGGTCCATAGTATTGCTGGTATTGTGCCGCTTCTAGTAATCCAGGGTACAGATGCTAATGCTGCACTCGCCTGATTTGCGAAAGATGTACTGAAATTATCGAACATATTATTTGAAATTTTAAAATTAAACAAAAATATAGATAGTATTAATTATTAAAACTATAAAGCTAACTCACTGATTCTATTTATACTCTTTATTGTATTTATGATTCCCGATTCATCATTTAATTATTATTTATATATCACCTAGTTTAATAGTTTAAATTCAAACATTAAGTTCTCGGCAATCTCACAGGAAAGTGTGCGCAATTAATCTAAACTAGTAACGCATTTTTTTCAATACCACTCAAAGTAATTATCTAGAATAATATCAAGATTGCGGATAACCGTTCGTTAATTATTTGAATTTTGAATATTTTAACCGACATTTGTAGAAACCTCTGCTGAATTAAGCATATGTATATTGGAGCTGATGACACATGACAAACATATATTTTATATATTTCGCAATACTTAAGCCAAATTATGTCTTCATATTTGAGCATTTTCCGGGAACCACAGTTGATTAATCGATAATAATTAAATTTTAAATTATGTATTAATAAATTCTCCCCAGGAGTATTTCTCAGTTTTTTTTTATTTGATCTCGTTTAGGAGCAATTAATTAAAAACCGCCTTAAGTACGACTTTTTGGGACAAAAATATACTTAAGGTGCCAAGTTCCGAGAGCCAGAAAATGCGGCTTCACAGTGTACTAAGTGCAATACTGCGCCTAAAAATTTAAATATAAGTGATATTGCAGCTCAAACGAAACAAATTCTTGACACAGGTGCTTGCAGTGCAGTATATTCAGTGCAGGTGTGTTGTAATAATTTTAAAACAACAATTAATTTGTTTATTGACTAATTTTATTTTGTTTTTCAGGCTCAACTTCAGCAGTGATGGTACGGCGCTTTGGCTTTACCGAATTCGAGGTCTTCATCAACCTTTGGCTACACTCTACTCATCTGCTTCATAGTTCCTGCCATGATCAACACCGGTGAATATAATTCTTATGTGTAATTTGTATTGTATATTTATCTGAGTATATTTTAATAATGAATAAACAAAATATAATAATTTTAAACAATACAAATGTTGTTTATTCGAAACCATACAAATGTTCTTGTGGAGTCACCGAAGGGGAAGCGAATTTAGTGTGATTGTGTGTGTGCGATATTTTGCAATGGTATTTGAAATGAATGAAATTGCTTGTCGACGGCAAAATTCCTTCATTTCATTATTTTTCTCGTTATAACAAGATAAATCCCTAACTCTTTTTCTAGATTTCAAAACCCTTTGCTGTCCAGTACAGTTTTTACGCGGAATGTCGAAGCTACATTCTATAATCAAAGATCTTATATAAGGAAAATATAAATTGAGAAATCGGCCATATTTAACAGGTCGTCTGCCAATACCCATACTAGAACCAATTACACTTGTTTTTAATACACTAAAGAAACCCTCCACATTATTATTGGTATGAAATGGTTTTGTTTTAAAAGGCAGAAGGCCGTTTATAATAGGAGTCATGACCGGAAGAAAAGGGCAATGATTTTTTAAAAAAGCTCTGGCTAAATCTGTATTATAAAACTCATTTAATTCGGAACCCATTGCAACATTTGCCGATTGCGCATTATCAAAACAAATTTTTGCATCCTGATAGAATTTACTTTCTTTATATTTGGGGACTTTATTGGATACAAAATTCCCACTAATGTTGTCAGCTCTTTCTATCATTTCTATGGTTGCGCCACACATGTTAATTTGTTCCAATTGCACATCGTTATAATCATACGGTACATTTTCGAAGAATGTTAATGAGTACTTAAACGAACTGCATTTAAATTGACTCAAAAGAACATCAAAAAAATGCCGACACCATGTCAACAAAGATTTGTAATCCTTCATTCGGAAAATTGAAAACATAATGCATTTCAACTTCTTCTTCACTACATCACCTTTCGCACCACATCGAGTGATGTCATTTATGAAATTCTTCATCAAATGAACGCCACATAACCGATGGATGAGAAGGTTTGTCTGAACCATTTGATTATTTCGAATATACGAATGAAGCAAATTCAAATAATTGTAATATTCTAATCCATTGAAAGCCTGCATAGAAGCTGCCATTAGTGGGTAACTTTTATCGGACACCCATTCATTACAAAAGGGCCAGCAACGGATTTCCAGTGCCAAATCTTTTGTCTCTTGCAGCCATTTCTGTATGTCGCGGGCTGTATTTTGATATGAGATGCTACTGGTGACAGGAAAAAACCTATTTTGAAGTGGAAGTCTTAACACTCCCACAAAAAGTAAATAATTCTTCGGTTTTTTCGGATCAATATTCTTAGTTGAGAAATAAGATTTTTTGGGTTTTAAAGAATCTGAAATGGGTTTTATTAGTGTACCAGTGGCATCGATGCAAAATGATTCAGCAACTTCCATGTCCGTATTTATAAAAATTTTGTATGCTGTTTTAATAGAAGTAAGTATATATTATTAATTTAGTAATTTTATTAAAAAATTAATTATTGGCTAGTGTCAATTTCAAGATGCCCTGCTGACATTATTTAAAATTGAGGTTATATATATAAGGTCAAGTTGATACCATCAGAAATTTACATTACATTAATTTTTCCAATTTTCTTTGCAAATACACAACCCACAACGCAGGTCAGTGGGCATTGGGTCAGTCAGACCACGAGTTGCAAAATGACTTCCACATCTGCGACATGGATTTTGTTTTATTGCACAGGAGAAGCTCTTTTTACACCCGGTCCATAGTATTGCTGGTATTGTGCCGCTTCTAGTAATCCAGGGTACAGATGCTAATGCTGCACTCGCCTGATTTGCGAAAGATGTACTGAAATTATCGAACATATTATTTGAAATTTTAAAATTAAACAAAAATATAGATAGTATTAATTATTAAAACTATAAAGCTAACTCACTGATTCTATTTATACTCTTTATTGTATTTATGATTCCCGATTCATCATTTAATTATTATTTATATATCACCTAGTTTAATAGTTTAAATTCAAACATTAAGTTCTCGGCAATCTCACAGGAAAGTGTGCGCAATTAATCTAAACTAGTAACGCATTTTTTTCAATACCACTCAAAGTAATTATCTAGAATAATATCAAGATTGCGGATAACCGTTCGTTAATTATTTGAATTTTGAATATTTTAACCGACATTTGTAGAAACCTCTGCTGAATTAAGCATATGTATATTGGAGCTGATGACACATGACAAACATATATTTTATATATTTCGCAATACTTAAGCCAAATTATGTCTTCATATTTGAGCATTTTCCGGGAACCACAGTTGATTAATCGATAATAATTAAATTTTAAATTATGTATTAATAAATTCTCCCCAGGAGTATTTCTCAGTTTTTTTTTATTTGATCTCGTTTAGGAGCAATAAATTAAAAACCGCCTTAAGTACGACTTTTTGGGACAAAAATATACTTAAGGTGCCAAGTTCCGAGAGCCAGAAAATGCGGCTTCACAGTGTACTAAGTGCAATACTGCGCCTAAAAATTTAAATATAAGTGATATTGCAGCTCAAACGAAACAAATTCTTGACACAGGTGCTTGCAGTGCAGTATATTCAGTGCAGGTGTGTTGTAATAATTTTAAAACAACAATTAATTTGTTTATTGACTAATTTTATTTTGTTTTTCAGGCTCAACTTCAGCAGTGATGGTACGGCGCTTTGGCTTTACCGAATTCGAGGTCTTCATCAACCTTTGGCTACACTCTACTCATCTGCTTCATAGTTCCTGCCATGATCAACACCGGTGAATATAATTCTTATGTGTAATTTGTATTGTATATTTATCTGAGTATATTTTAATAATGAATAAACAAAATATAATAATTTTAAACAATACAAATGTTGTTTATTCGAAACCATACAAATGTTCTTGTGGAGTCACCGAAGGGGAAGCGAATTTAGTGTGATTGTGTGTGTGCGATATTTTGCAATGGTATTTGAAATGAATGAAATTGCTTGTCGACGGCAAAATTCCTTCATTTCATTATTTTTCTCGTTATAACAAGATAACGAGCAAAATAATGAAATGAAGGAATTTTGCCGTCGACAAGCAATTTCATTCATTTCAAATACCATTGCAAAATATCGCACACACACAATCACACTAAATTAGCTTCCCCTTCGGTGACTCCACAAGAACATTTGTATGGTTTCGAATAAAAAACATTTGTATTGTTTAAAATTATTATATTTTGTTTATTCATTATTAAATAAAAGATAAATATACAATACAAATTACACTTAATAATTATATTCACCGGTGTTGATCACGGCAGGAACTATGAAGCAGATGAGTAGAGTGTAGCCAAAGGTTGATGAAGACCTCGAATTCGGTAAAGCCAAAGCGCCGTACCATCACTGCTGAAGTTGAGCCTGAAAAACAAAATAAAATTAGTCAATAAACAAATTAATTGTTGTTTTAAAATTATTACAACACACCTGCACTGAATATACTGCACTGCAAGCACCTGTGTCAAGAATTTGTTTCGTTTGAGCTGCAATATCACTTAATTTAAATTTTTAGGCGCAGTATTGCACTTAACACTGTGAAGCCGCATTTTCTTTACTATATATTACTACGCATTACGCAGATAGCTAAAAGGAAACACAAAAAGATAGCAGTGGGCAGTGGCCGTCGCGCGATACATATATTTGTATACGCATTTCATTTCATTACGTACGGTGTACCGATTCATCACACATTCATAGATTTTGTTTGAAAATGAAAACAAAATAGCAAAAAGTGAGAGGTCATGTCAATATAGTACACGCAAGAATGAAGAAGCAATAGCATGGCTATGGAGTAGTATGTGTACAATAATTCAAGCTGTCATTCAAATATATAGCATGCTGTTTGCGGGGATCGCCCCATAAACAGCATGCTATATATTTGAATGATTTCTTGAATTATTATACATATTACATTCACAGACATGCTATTGCTTCTTTATTCTTGCGTGTGCCACATAGACATGGCCTTTCACTTTTTGCTATTTTGTTTTCATTTGCAAACAAAATCTTTGAATGTGTGATGAATCGGTACACTATATGATCGATGAAATGCGCATACCAAATGTATAGCGCGATCGGCCACTTCTATCTTTTTGTTTTTCCTTTTAGCAACCTGCGTAATGCGTAGTAAAGATAGTAAAGAAAATGCGGCTGAGTAGTGAGTGTTGAAATTGCTTGTCGACGGCTCGATTCCTTCATTTCAGTATTTTATCTTTTTTTTTTTGTACCGTAGTGTTCTTCTTCTTGTTTAGTGCAGTACTGCACCTAAAAATTAAAATATAAGTGATATTGCAGCTCAAACGAACCAAATTCTGGACACAGGTGCTTGCAGTGCGGTATATTCAGTGCAGGTGTGTTGTAATAATTTTAAAACAACAATTAATTTGTTTATTGACTAATTTTATTTTGTTTTTCATGCGCAACTTTAGCAGTGATGGTACGGCGCTTTGGCTTAACCGAATTCGAGGTCTTCATCAATCTTTGGCTAACCTTTACTCATCTGCTTCATAGTTCCTGCCATGATCAACACCGGTGTATATAATTATTATGTGTAATGTGAATTTTATATTTCTCTGAGTATATTTTAATAATTAATAAACAAAATATAATAATTATAAACAATACAAATGTTTTTTTATTCAAAACCATACAAATGTTCTTGTGGAGTCACCGAAGAGGAAGCGAATTTAGTGTGATTGTGTGTGTGCGATATTTTCCAATGGGATTTGAAATGACTGAAATTGCTTGTCGACGGCCCGATTCTGTCATTTCAGTATTTTACTTATTATCTTGCTCTATTGGGCTCGGTAATCCAATCTTCAAAAAGTTATATGCGAAATTTCGAAACATTTCAATAATTCACATTTTTGCCGTGTAACATCACCTTTATCAAGAACGATAATATGTCTTACTGACAATAAGCTGTAAAATAACTGTTTAAATAGCAATTTTCAGGCTCATATAACTTATGTATATATAAACTTAAGCCTACAACATTGCTAAATAAATTTAAAAAAAAGAGTGATTTAAGAATATATGATTGCAATCAACAAAAATATGTATTGAGTACAGTGTATCACGATACGACATTAAAAATGTTCTGTTAGCCCATATCAATGAATAACTTCATAATTTGTCGGAAAATGATGTAACTTGTAAGTATTGAAATTTTTTTAGGTTAAATTAATTTTTGTTCAAATTCAGGTGTAATTATTTGTCTTTTCTTTTTTTAGTTGCTATTGATTGCATTTTTTATAGTACATAATTTGAGAAGTGATTATGTCGATAAATCTCCAAGGATCTCCTGATGCTAAAAAGCCATGTAAGGGAATTTTAAAAACTTCAAGCAGTTTTGATAGACATTCCACAAGTCCAGCGTAAGTAACTATTTAAGAGTTGTACATAATAATATGTAGATGCAATCGTTACATATAGTAATAGAACTAATGTCTGAATTAAAGGTGTGCAGAGGGTATGCAATATCAAGTAGTTTGAATTCAATTTACAATATCTAATTATGTTTTAAAATGTTGTTAGTGCTACATCACAATTGCACAGAAAAAGTGCTAAATTTGATGAACTAAATGTTCTGCAAACTTATCATCCTCCCGATAAAGACTATGGGCATATGAAAATCGAAGAACCAAAAACGCCATATAATTTTGATGATAGCAGCGTCGATCAATTGGACGCTGAGTTGCTTGTTGAGAAGTATACCCAATTACTATATTTCTTTAATAATGCTTTTAATATTTATTATGATGTTATGATAAATAGATTACAGATGGCAGCAGACGCTCAAGCAACTGACGATGATACAGATGATGAACCTGAGGACGAAGAATCCCATGGTTTGTTCTCATATTTTTATTGTATTCGCAATTTATTATTCAATTTTATTTGCATAATTAAAAATGGTGTGATCTTGTTTTGCTAAACGGCAACTTCTTTCGAAAATATCAAGATCAAGAATATAAAACTCAAGGTCATATTTTTATAATGAAAATATGTAGTTCAAATACCGTGTGTTTTAGGGTACTATGATGTTCTACATTATTGATAATATCAATGAAAGTACCAATTTTGGACACAACTCAAGGTCAAAATTTAGAAATTTCAAGGTCACATTTTCCGTATCTCCGAAAAGCTTTATTTAAATGTAGTTGAGCAGTTGTATATAAATTTACACCTCGCTCTCCCTGCGATGTAGTTTACACACATATTTTCATTATAAAAATATGACCTTGAGTTTTTTTTTCATATTATTGTAGGCTTAAATGAAACAAAAAAACTTGCTGAACATTTCAAGGTCAAGATTATACCTTGAAATGTTCAGCAAGTTTTTTTGTCTCATTTAAGCCTACAATAATGTGTAAAAAAAAAATTTCAAAAATATTTAAGGTTTCTGAGATATAAAAAATTTGACCCTGAATTTTCCGATTTTGACCTTGAAATGTTCTGCAAGTTTTCTTATCTTGTTTATCCTACAATAATCTCAAAGAATTTTTTTGATGTTGTGCAAGGTGGCTGAGATAGAAAAGTGGGGTTTGCTCAAAGGCAAATCCACCCCCTTTTTCGCCAGAAGGAGCATCTAGCGGGATATAGGATATGTGTAGTTTCTTTTAGGATATCTTACTTAAGATTAATCAGTGTGAAAATAAAGAAAATCGTGGGACCCATTTTGGAGACCCCATACAAAAAAAACTGCCTTTGGCAATAACTTGACTTTGATGCATCTGACCTTGAAAAATCAAAAAACGCCTCGTTATATTTTTCTCTAATATCTTACAAAAAAATTTCACGCAAATCGAAAAAGTAGTTTAAAATTTTGTTTTTTCCGCCATAGTACGGCGTACGGCGTACATACGTACATTTTGTAAATCCCAATTTGTATTTTAACTAGCGGAACCGGCGAACGTCGTCCCGCCACGAAACCCGCTATATTTATTAATGAGTTTTTGAATACATCCCATAAAGTGCAAATCAATATAAATTTTGGGTAACATTTTACACGTCTTTCATTATTACTCTCTACATTTAGAACTCTGCCATACTGTGAAAAAACTACTCTGTTTTCAAAAACTTCAATATATATTGCAAAATAACATAGTAATTTTTCTTTTTTGTTTTATCATAGTAGCATGTTATCATTTTTGTATGGTTTCTCATTTTCCGATATTTTTGACTTTTCCGTTGGATTTTCTCAACTTTTTTTTGTCCACGAACCTTCTCCTACAAACTCGCAGAAGGAAGTAACCCATTTGGTCCTGTGGTTTTCAAGTTTTAAGGACAGTAACAAACCACGATTCATTTTTATATATATTGATGTTAAAGTCCTGATTTCAGTTTCTTGTGGCATGGAATATAAATTCGTTTGCCATTATTTATGGTGTCTTCTTTAAGGTAGTAATCATAGACTTAAAAGACAAGAAAACGATTGAATTAATATGAGCCGAAATTTTTTTGAGAATGTCTGATATGACATATCATATCCATATCCCAACAACCATATATATAAGGCCAAACGCAGAAAAAGACGACGGTTCTGCTTACTGATCGTTGATTATTGTTTAATGTACCGTGCATGTATTGCAAACACACACAAGCACACGCACACTCTCATGCATGCATGATTAGCTCTGAAATCTCTGAAAAAGAATTACTATACTACGCATACATAAATACAAATAGATGACCATTTTGCCTTTCAAAATAATCATTTTTCAATATTGCACATTTAAAAACACAAAACAATAATCACAGAAGAATTTAAAAGCTTATAATAGTAAAACTTATCATTACGACGTGTTTTAGTATGTTGTGTTTTAAAATGTACAATATTGAACTCGATGTACAGTCTCCGTATATCAGCAATCACGACCTTTCACAGCAAAAGATTTTGAGCGACTACTGATAACTCAATAAATGCAAGCGAATGCGAGTAAACTAATTGAACCGATAATACGTACATAAAATTATATACGTAGAATATGTACAGAATAAAACGTGGGAAAATATATCTTTCTTATCACACGAAGAAGGAGAAAAAAAAGAGTATGTGCTCAGCCCGCAGTACAGCTGTGTGGATGATGCCTCACAAATTTTGTATATGCGGTGCAAGCGAGAAGGTAGGTATAAATTTAAAATGATTTCCTAATACATAACGATTGTACATAAGAATCGTCGTCCAACATTTCTGCGCTCGCCTAGTACATTCCAACTATATACGCCTATATACGTAGCGGTTGAGTGCTCTTGCAATCATTAATTATCATTAATTATCATTTTCTTCATATATGCTGGTTGGGATCCCAATAGCCAAATATATAAGGCCAAATTAAGAAAAAGACGACGGTGCTTATTAATGATTATTGTTTAATGCACCGTGAATGTATTGCACAAACACACATAGCGTTCAGTTTCTTGTGGCATGGAATATAAATTCGTTTGCCATTATTTATGGTGTCTTCTTTAAGGTAGTAATCATAGACTTAAAAGACAAGAAAACGATTGAATTAATATGAGCCGAAATTTTTTTGAGAATGTCTGATATGACATATCATATCCATATCCCAATAGCCAAATATATAAGGCCAAATTAAGAAAAAGACGACGGTGCTTATTAATGATTATTGTTTAATGCACCGTGAATGTATTGCACAAACACACATAGCTGGATGGTTGTAGTAGTGCTGAAAACTAAATCGCTGTACCTAAAAAATACTACTACATATAAATAAAATTTACTGGGTTTTTTGTTTTTATTTTTTTTCTTGGTGTCAAAAATTGATATCACAATTAAAATTTTAACAAAACCACTCACGTTTTTATTGAACAAATGGCGGTTTTGCACGGCAAATATTGTCCTGTACACTTTTTTTTTAATAATTAAATAATTTTCTTATAGTATAAACGTTTCACGTAATGAGATGCGTAATTTCTGCGTATTATCGCAATGTAAAACAAACTGCGAATGAATATTCAATATCGAAAAATGCATCATGGCCTGCATTAAACAAATCTTTAAGGTGGGTTTAGATGACTATAAACAAGTGCTTGGCTTGAAAAGAAGGGCTCGAGTAAAAGAGAAAGTACTTAAAACGTAGTATGATATTAAGAGAGGTCCGATCGTCAGCATTACCCCATGGTAGGGCCTTCATTATAGCAAACGTAGAAAAATCAAGGGCCATATCCATAATCAAGTGCTTACCTTGAGCATTGCAAAAAAAAATGCAAGGCCCTTGATTTTAATATACACAAACAAAATTAAATGCGTACACGCATAACATGATCTGATACTATTGCAAAATTATAGTATGTACAAAATATAGAATTCTTAGGTTAAATACTTGCAATAAAATGTGACAATTTCATATAATATTTTAAAGTAGTGAGGATTGATTTATATAAATTGCAAATTTGCTATCAACTCACTCTTAAATATAAATTGTATAGACTTTCTCTTTTACTCGGGCCCTTGTTTTCAAGCCAAGCACTTGTTTAAAGCCATTTAAACCCACCTTTATACGCATGTATTATTGTACATGCATGGGAAATGGAATCGGCCATATTCACAAAAAACGCCACCGTAGATTATAATATACTCAGTTTTCATCTATCTCTTACTCGCTATTCGCTTACATATATTCGCAGCAATTCTACATGTGTTAAGTAAACGGTCTACTCGTTTGTTACGGCTATTCCCGTATACGACCTACAGCTCTGGCTATTCCTTACTTTTTCTCTTTTTTTTCTCCTTCGTCGTGTGATAAATGTATTTTCCCACGTTTTATATGCAAAATGTGTATAGATAAGACAAATCTACAAGAACCGTATACCATATATGCGTTTGTGTTTTATATTCTCCACATGATACAAGCTACGTATACCTCTTAGGCTCTTACTCGAATAGTCGCTTGAAATCTTCCGCTGTAAAATGTCGTGATTGCTAATATACGGAGACTGTTCGTCGAGTTCAATATTGTACAATGTACAAAGTACATTTTAAAACACAACATAATAAAAAACGTCGTAATGATAAATTTTACCATTATAGGCTTTTAAATTCTTCTGTGATTATTGTTTAGTGTTTTAAAATGAGCAATATTGAAAAATGAATATTTTGAAAGACAAAATGGTCATCTCTTTGTATTTTTGTATGCAATATAGTACAATTCTTTTTCAGCGATTTCAGAGCTATTCATGCACGCATGAGCGTGTGCGTGCGCTTGTGTGTGTTGTCGTGTGCGTGTGTGCGTGTACACTCGCGTACAACGTACGTATTGAAATTTTCAAGTGATCTATCGTGCTGTTTAGTTGAACTTCCCTCTTATGTATTAGGTTATTGGGATAGGCTTTAAAACGGTGTTAGTGCAAACACTTGAATAAAATTAAATCTATTTTCTTTTTTTTCATTTATGCTATATGCTTTCGACACAATATTATACACATATTTTTAACTGTATGTTTCGCATAGGAGCATTTGCAAACTATTTGTTGTGTGTATTTATTTTTTGGATTTGTAAAAGAAAAATATTGAGTTGTTTTCATTTAATAGTTATATTAATTATTATCAAATATTTAAAATTTAAAATCAAAATGAAGTGCTCTGTTCCCGGGTGTATTTATAAATTGTATAACCTAAAGTCAACATCATCTTTGTTTCGGTTAGTTATTACTCCTTAAAAGTGAAATATTATAAAATAACCCCAACATATATAGATTTTGATATTCCCACTTTTTTAGGAAAAAAACTACATCGCAGGGAGAGCGAGGTGTGAATTTATATACGACTGTTGCTTAACTACATTTTAATAAAGCTTTTCGGAGATATGAAAAAATTTGACCTTGAAATTTCCGAACTTTGACCTTGAAATCAAGTCTTTTTGTCTCATTTAAGACTACAATAATGTGAAAAAAAAATTAAAAAATATTAAGGGTTTCTGAGATATAAAAAAATTGACCTTGAATTTTTCGATTTTGACCTTGAAATGTTCTGCAAATTTTCTTATCTTATTTTATCCTACAACAATCTGAAAGATTTTTTTTGATATTGTGTAAGGTGGCTGAGATAGAAAAGTGGGGTTTGTTCTTGTCCACAACCTTTTTCGCCAGAAGGAGCATCTAGCGGGATATAGGATTATGCAGTTTTGTTTAAGATACCTTTAAGATTAATTGTTGTGGAAATGAAAAAAATCGTAGGACCCATTTTTGAGCCCCTATACGAAAAAAAATTCTTTTGGCAATAACTTGACCTTGAAGGATCTGACCTTGAAAAATGGAAGATCCTATTCTTATATTTTTGTATAATACTTTACAAAAAAATTTCATACAAATCGGTCCAGTAGTTTAGGAGTTTTTTTTTCCCACCATTTTTCTATAGTACGGCGCACACCGTACGGCGTACGGACGTACTTTTGCTCATTTTTTTAGACTCAGGGGGTGTCAAAACGATTTTCTGCATCATCAACTTTTTTTCCGAAAAAATTTTGATTCCAAATATTTCTATAAGCCCTTGGGGTCGTATATAAATTAAAAAGTTGACGATGTAGAAACTCGTTTTGATACCTCATGAGCCCAAAAAAGTGGTCTAAAAAAAATGTGCAAAATGTACGACGTACTATGGCGGAAAAAACGAAATCCTAAACTACTGGTCCGATGTGTGTGAAATTTTTTTGTAAAATATTAGAAAAAAATATAAGAATGTAATTCTTTTTTTTTTCAAGGTCAAGTTATTGCAAAGGACAACTTTGTTCGTATGGGGGCTCAAAAATGGGTCCAACGATTTTTTTAATTTGCACAATGATTAATCTTCAAGGTATTCTAAACAAAACTGTATATATCCTATATCCCGCTAGATGCTCCTTCTGGCGAAAAATGGGGTGGACAAAGACAAACTTCACTTTTCTATCTCAGCTATCTTACACAATATCAAAAGAATTCTTTCAGATTATTGTAGGATAAGATAAGAAAACTTGCAAAACTTTTCAAGGTCAAATTTTTTATATCTCAGAAACCTTAAATATTTCTGAAATTTTTTTTTCACATTAAATGAGACAAAAAACTTAAGGTGGAAATCGGAAATTTCAAGGTATCTCAGAAATTCTAAATATTTTTGAAATTTTTTTAAGAAGTTATGAAAACTTGCAGAACATTTCAAGGTCAAATTTTTTATATCAGAAATCTTTAATACTAAAAAAAAAAAATTTACGTTATTATAGGATTAAATAAGATAGAAAACTTTCTGAACATTTCAAATTCAAATTTTGAAAGGGTCAAGGTCATATTTTTATAATGAAAATTTGTAATTCAAATACATACTGTGTGTTTTAGGGTACTATAATGTTCTACATTATTGATAATCTCAATAAAAGTACCAATTTTGGACAAAAATCAAGGTCAAAATTCAGAAACTCAAGGTCACACTTTCCATATCTCCGAAAAGCTTTATTAAAATGTAGTTAAGTAACAGTCGTATTCACACCTCGATGTAGTTTTTTTTGGGAATTAATCATTTTTTGATATTAAATTTCAGTGCCACTGAACAGAGGATCAAACACTCTTTAAATGCCCAATATATCCGAAGTTCTCATTTTTCAAAACTTTGACTTCCAACAGGGCGAGACTTCCTCGAAAATCTTGGTTATTGCTAAATAACCGGAAAAAGTCGTTGAAAAAATGTATATATGCACCATAAGGGTATATATATGTAGTTATAATTGTTCGGTATTACTAAAGTTGCAACTTTAATAATATTTTTTCCATAATTTTGCAACATGGACAAAACCACATAGCCTCTAGTTTGTGTCGTTGTAGTTGCCCCAATATCAAATATATTAGACATAGCTTGTATCCTTTGCAGATCAAGTAATTATGCAGCAGATTCGGAAATAAAGCTACGTTGAGAACCTGTATCTACTATCGCCCAATTTACGTACTCACCAGTGGCATTTTCAACTAATACTTTGGCGGTTGCCAATAATACTGTTGGTGAGTCTCAATTCACAAAAAGTGAATTGTGGGAGTAAACGAAATTGCGTTCTTTGACAGTTTTTGATCCATATGTAGCGAACAATTATTTTTTCGTACATTGTTCGCATCCTAATTTGGAATTGCATTGAGAAACAGAAATCAGAGTAATCCTTAAACAATTGTATCATAGATAGATGTTGTCTAGACTCTAGTAACTTCTTCTCTTTTTGCGATCGAAATCCGTTAAACTTTTCAAAATTTTGAATAAAGTGTTTTTCATTGCAATTCGGACACATTATTTCTTTTTCGTTGACGTTTATTTTATTATGTGTCAAGGGTAGGAAGATCACCTGACGCTCCACCTGTTTCCCACAAAAACCGGGATTGAACATCCAATTTTTTACTGATAATATACCTACTTTGCATTTTAAACCAAAAGTGAATGAAGAACATTTTCCAAATTTGTGTAAACATAGATATTGTTTGAATGAGGTGGTTGCGGTTTAATAATTTAGCTAATCTTCAGCCAATTTATCTAATATCACGACAATTTTCACAAATTCTACACTATGTATATACATAGCAATACACAATGTGTTATATATTTTGCAAAAATTGCGCCTGCATAAATCTAATCTAATATATACATTTCTAAACGATTGTGTATGTAAATATATTTGGTAATCAATCACGCTTAAACTGACAATGTGATCAGTATGAAATTTTACACACGTGTTTGCCAAAATTCTAGAAGTAACATAGGCATATTTTCAAAGCCTAAATGAACCGCAAATAAAATCGCAGTACGCGAAAACTTTTACCAAAAATGATTGCGGGAATCTATATTCAATTTATAAAACTCATGTCGCGAAAAAATCCTCGAAATTTTCCGCGATTTTCCGCGGAACTATCTATGACATACATACCTAAATAACCGTGTTTGTATACCTTTTAATCACGCTTAAACTTACAGCAAGATCGCTATGAATTATTTTTTTTAATTCGCTTTTTTTTCACGTATTTGCCAACATTTTAGAAGTAACATTGGCGTATTTTCAACAATAGATTGTCAGTATTCAATTAATAATGAGGTATAGGAATCAACGAGGCTTATGTTTATATAATCCAATATAGAAATTCAAACGACGGTAAGACTATAAACGGAATCTCTACGAGATACACACGTGTTTGTCAACCTTCGGAAAGCAACGAAGGCATTTTCCAAAAGCTAAAATAAACGCGGAAAACATGAAAAATCGCGGTTCATGAAAAGATTGACTAATTCCTAAAATTAATTCGGAAATTGATTTGTCAGTTTTTCTATTCGTAGGAAACACCTTGCGAAAAAATCCGCTATTTTTGACGATACAGTACAGTCGCGATATAGTGAACTCAAAAAAAACGAGGATGTTTACTTTATCAAGTTGTTCACTATATCAAATTAGGAAAATATTGCCAAGTATCGGTGCATTTTAGATCATTTAAAAAAACAATTTAAATATTAAAACATTTTTAAATAAAATAGAGTAAAGTTATAAGTTGTTTACGCAGTAAGTTAAATGCACAAATAACAGTAATGAATGAGTTTTATTTAAACAAATGCTATTACCTAAACAACAATAATGATAAAGAGATTACAGACTATAAGTTTGTTAAGTTGTTTTAAAAAATTCTGTCTTTAAAAGTTGAGTTTTTTTTTAGCTTCAGCTAATTTAACAGCCGCTTTATCTCTGATAGATCTAAGTGCCAAAACCATTTCTAAACTTATATCATTTTGATCCGACCACTCTAGAGCTACATTGATTCCTGCTAAGGCATCTTTAGTAGAAACTTTTTTTACTTCTTTAATTTCACAATCAGTGTCTTCATCGGTATTATCGAATGCATCTCTATTCCACAGTACAATGTCGTTATTTGTATGGATCACCAGTATATAAAAGTATTAAATATTGGAAAACTGATTTTTTAATTCAAAATAAGATACATTTGGATCCACTGCTTGAAGGAGTTTAATTAATTCCTGTTGGCAAGTTTCAATCCCTGTCTTATAATTTCTTCTCAGTTGACTTATAGAAGGATGTTTTTACCATCATTCTCGCCATTAGTAAGAATTTTGTTCCAACAGTTTCAAATCTTCAATTTATCAATCTTACACCAAGCTGCATATAAAGCCAAAACTACTTCTTTTAGTGTTATATTTTTGATTGCTTATGCAATCTCTCCTGACATTCTGGTCCATCGGTTGTATCAATGGAAAATTTTCCTATAATAAATTTAAACCGACTGTGTTTCTACAAGTACACATGATAAAAAAAAATTAGTCGTCACGATATAAACTAGGAACTTCAAGTCTAACTATGTTTAGACATGTTCAGTTTGGTTTTTGTTTGCTTATTTGAGTTTCGTTTTTTTACCTTCCACTGCAATAAACTTGTTCACTAAATCAAATAAAAAAAATCGGAGTTCACTATTTAGAATAGTTAATACAAACTATTTTGTGTTCACTATACCGAGTAGTTCAGTATTTCGCATGTTCACTATATCGTGACTGTACTGTTCTATCAACCAGTCTGAAACTGTGAATGGGATCGCTCCGAAAATTTTCACACGTATTTTTCAACATTCCAGAAGTAGTTTGAAATCGAGAAAACTACGAAAAAACAACATGTTGTGTCAGAGCAGCGCACGGGCTCCTCCGCTAGTATTAGATAAATTGGCTGAAGATTGGCTAAATTGTTTCAGCGCACTCACCATATTCAAACAATATGTGTATTTACACAAATTTGGAAACTGTTCATCCTTCGATTTTGACTTAAGTTATAATGTGCCCATCAAGCAATATATAAGGCTGAGAACGAGAAATTCTTATCGCCCTCGTATTTAAATGTATTAGTGAGTACTTGAAATATTAAGTACGTACGGTTTAAATGTATTAGTGAGTACTTGAAATATTAATACCTTAGTATTGCTCACTCACACATTAACACACAGCGCGCGCCGCGCACACATCCATGCGTGCGATAGCTCTGAAAATGTTTACTATACTATAAAACATAAAATAAAGACGAAAATTATGTATAGAACATTGAACATATTATATTTATTTTTTATAATGTTCGAATATTGAGGGAGATGGTGGGCTCACATTACAACGTGTTGTGGGCGGAGGTGTGGTGGATGTGGAGGGAATAAAAATTGGAATGGCTGGGGGCGATGGATGTTTTTGTGAGTGGACTGGTTGTGTGAAAGAATGGCCGATTAATTGGAGTTGACTGTAAGTGGGATTTGTAGGTGGTTCACTAAGGAATTCAAATTGGGATGAAAAATTAATAAAAGGAAGCGTGGGAATTGACTGTGGATTAGACGGAACATTTGGGATCGGAATTATGGATATGGAACATTTGGGAGCATTCTTTTTTGGGAGCATTTGTGTTAAAGCACCAACTCCCATAGGCACCTGTCCGCTCTTAATGGGCTCCTTACTTTTTGGGAGCATTTGTGGTACAGTTGGTGCTCCTATAGGCGCCTATCCGCCCTTATTGGGCGTCTTACTTTTTGGGGGCATTTGTGGTAAAGTTGTACATATCACTACACACTATCAAGCATAGGCCTGCGAGTACCCCAATACTTGAATAAACATAT
Organism: Sylvicola cinctus; assembly: GCA_963854165.1. NCBI lineage: Eukaryota > Metazoa > Arthropoda > Insecta > Diptera > Anisopodidae > Sylvicola > Sylvicola cinctus. The sequence continues at coordinate 21,911,666 of OY974084.1, forward strand.
TATACAATGAACAACTAAATGCAAATATATTAACAGAGTATTTTACGCACGGCATATAAATAACGCACTTAACTCATTACAACACAAGTAAAGACTCATATGTTAAAAGAGCATGCTTCGCAAAGCCAACGGCTGCATGAACGCCCCGATCGCTACGGAATGGCAGTCATCGCAAAATTACGCTCATTTTTCTACAATTTTACCGCAAATCAGAAACCTGTGAGAGTTATCACAAAATTATGCTCATTTTTTTAAAATTTAGCCGAGATATATTAAAAAAATTAAAATTTCGCCATCCGATCGGATAAATCTACCAAATTAAAATTTGTCAATAGATGTCTCTCTGATCGGTACTCGGTTTTACACAATATCAACATACACATGTCATGTATATCTAATATAGCACACACATATATACTGACGCAAAAGAAACTATTCAGACAGCCATTTTTTATAAACTGGAAGGGAATAAAAAAGCAATAAAAATTGAATTATGGGTCATTTAATCATTATTATAATAAAAAATCGTTTTGGTTTTCTCTACTTTATATTAAACATTAATTTGCAATTATTTGTGGACTAAAATTGTTTAACATAGTGGCAAATAAATTTGTGTCATGAATAATTTTTTAAATAAATGCAATTACATTTTATTGGGCGTTGATTTTTATCGAAGTAAAATCTTCTTTTACAGGATGAAATTTTCTTCGCACAATTAATTGACCCATATTAACAACAGCAATTTAATATTCAAGTAATTAAAATGATGCATTCAATGTATATTTCTGTATACTCATATTATATATTTGTTCGATATAGTGAATATACCTATTTATATGTGGAGGTTTGTGCACAATTTGAAATTTAGCTAATGTTTATATTTCTATTTTATGGTATATTTATGCGGTACAAAAAAAAGAAGATTCTACATTATGTACGCAGCGCCATCTATTATATGTTCAAAATACCAGTACGGCGCGCATGCGCAATACTTTCAATGCTCTCTTCTATATAAAAATTTTCATATGCGCATTCTGGCTGCTGTGACGGCAGCCATACGACTGCGAGAACTGGCTGCCGCCTGGCAGCCAGGCGTATTTTCGGGGCACTTAATTTATTAAGCTTCGATTCCATACATCGATTCGTTCATAAACTAATTGAGACAAAGTAGGAAGATACAATAAACAGTAAAAGCAGTGAGGGACAGCACTACAAAAATGCGGCAAGTGCTTGAAAAATGCAGCACGATGAAAGAATTTTTTTTCGTATGGGGGCTCAACAATGGGTCCTACGATTTTTTTCATTTCCACAACAATTAATCTTCAAGGTATCTTAAACAAAACTGCATATATCCTATATCCCGCTAGATGCTCCTCCTGGCGAAAAAGGGGGTGGACAAGGACAAACCCCACTTTTCTATCTCAGCCACCTTGCACAATATAAAAAAAATTCTTGCAGATTATTGTAGGATAAAATCAGATAAGAAAATTTGCGAAACATTTCAAGGTCAAAATCGAAAAAATTCAAGGTCAAATTTTTTATATCTCAGCAACCTTTAATATTTTTTAATTTTTTTTATGGCATCAAGCAGATACCGCACAAATGCAATAGTTTTGAATCTATTTGATTTTAGTGATTTGTGCTGCATGTCAGATTAACATATAGAAATTCGATGTTTATTGTGAATGATTTTATGGTGGAAAATTCCGCTCAAATATTTGACATAACAAATGTCAATGCAAATTAAAATATATTACTTATTTCAGTTTATACAATGAATAAAAAGAGTTAGTTTTAACTTGAATGAAAATATTTATTCAAATATGTTATATTATGTACATATTCTTTAGAATACCAATTATTGTAGGATACTAACCACCTCAATGTTACAACTAGTCGCGTTTTTGCACAAATTGGATCCCTTGTCAATTTGGCTTTTGTAACAATATGACCCACCATACAAAATAGTTCCTCAAACTGACTTGAAGTCATCCTTATATAATTTTTAAACATTATAGGATCCTTCAAGCTGCTGAAAATTGTGATGAAAGCACCTGTTTCACTCCATCCTTCGTGGTACGGGACAACCCAACATTTTTAATTTATATACGACCCCAAGGGCATATAGAAATATTTGTAATCCGACTTTTTTCGGAAAAAAAGTTGATGATGCAGAAACTCGTTTTGACACCCCCTGAGTCCAAAAAAGTGGTCTAGAAAAAATGTGCAAAAGTACGTCCGTACGCCGTACGCCGTACTATAGAAAAATGGTCGAAAAAAACAAACTTCTAAACTACTGGACCGATTTGTATGAAAATTTTTTGTAAACTATTAAACAAAAATATAAGAATAGGATCTTCGATTTTTCGAGATCCTTCAAGGTCAAGTTATTGACAAAAGAATTTTTTTTCGTATGGGGGCTCAACAATGGGTCCTACGATTTTTTTCATTTCCACAACAATTAATCTTCAAGGTATCTTAAACAAAACTGCATATATCCTATATCCCGCTAGATGCTCCTCCTGGCGAAAAACGGGGTGGACAAGGACAAACCCCACTTTTCTATCTCAGCCACCTTGCACAATATCAAAAAAATTCTTGCAGATTATTGTAGGATAAAATCAGATAAGAAAATTTGCGAAACATTTCAAGGTCAAAATCGAAAAAATTCAAGGTCAAATTTTTTATATCTCAGCAACCTTTAATATTTTTTAATTTTTTTTTTCACATTATTCTCATCATACTCTTTTTATTTATTAAATTTCAATGTGTTGTATTGCTATAAATGTTGCCATAAAAATGGCAGCTCAACTCATCGTTTAGGATTTTATATATAAATTATATAAACTCGCTCTTATGAAAACCACATAAGTCTGTCGCTTTCACTCGATATGTTTGATATTTTCAAGCGCATTCATGGAATCACCAAAACGATTTATGGAATTTTAGCTTTACACGTATACTGATTAAAGTTGGAGTACGCGCGTTCGGAAAAAAAGCAACACAAGTATATAAGGCAACGACATGAATATAGCGGCTAGAGCACTGAGCATACGTACGGATACTAATAAAAGTTGGAGTACGCGTACGTAAAAAACACAATACAAGTAAAATCGCAACACTCGATGTATCTCGTATATAGAACGCGTAATTTAAATCTTAGTACGAATTTGTAATACTTAGTATAATTCGGTACTCAATGCTTGGCACGCTGTGTAAAAACACTAGAAACTACTACATTTAAAAAAAGATTCTGACGAGATGCAGACTGGGTGGGCATATTTTAAACACGGTTCTTAAAATATTTACTAATCTCAAAAATGATTGCACAACACCTTGCGATTGATTGTCAGCCGTAATGTTATTGAAATACATGCATCTATATATATGCATATACAAATTTCTTGTCACGGTGTTTGTGGTCTCAACCGATTTTTATAAAAAACTAGTGGAACCCAGCGAACGTTGTTCCGCCCACATTATACACATTATCAAGTTTTCCTAAAATTAAAAAAATTTTTTTTTTTGAAGTAAATTTTTTTAAATCAAATATTTTAAAATTTATAACATTAACATAATTTATTTCAAAACTCAAATTTTCAACCATACCGAGCTTTATAGTTCACTTCACTGTTTATACGAATGGGCAATGGCACTATCATCTATATCAGCTATCGGCACGGCCCTATCTCGAGCGCATAGGAAATTTTCGTGGCGACTGCGCTGCCGCTCACGTACGCTCACGTATGCGTCGCTGCTGCGATTTGTTTCTGTTACGTCGCTGTTATTCCGCTGTTAGGCGAACAAAAATGCACACTAACGCAATGCAAATATGTAAATGTGTTGGTGCCGACCACTGATCTTCTTATCTATATATATAAAAGAAAGTCGTGTTAGTTACATCACTTATAATACATAGCTGTCATTATACGTCAATTACATAGCTGTCATTTGCGTTTTGTTATTCCAAGTCTGATTCTTTTTTGTTATACCACGTTTTATAGTGACTGACGTTTCATGTCAAGTCACACTTTAACGCTGTCGAACGGGATAAAAAGTATCTTATGTCCGTAGTTAAAATGAGGTGAATACTTGCTTTTTTAATCAACTAAATATTTGTTCACTGAAATTTTTTTTTTACATTAACTCAGGCGCAAACTTTTTCACCAAAATAATATTTTGACATCAGTGGCATCTGTGTCTGATATATCCGAACTATAAAACTGTAACCTTATAAATGCCTATTTAAAAAAATTTCCTTCCAAATCTTAAATTTGGATTATATAATTTTTCGCCATGTATATTGTATGTATATTGAATTACTTTCGTTGATGTAGGTTAATTATATATGCAAAAAAAATTCATCCTATGAAAGAAGATTTCAATTCGATAAAAATCAACGCCCACTAAATTGAATTACTTTTAATTAAGAAATTATTAAACATACAAATTCATATGCTGTTAAATTAAGCAGTTTCAGATCAGAAATAATTGTGAATTAATGTTTAATATAAAATAAAAGAAACAGCTAAGTTTTAGATGATTCTAATATTTATTTCATTGACAATTCGATTTTCATATTTTGGTCATTTGTCTTTGCGTTATAATAAAATGGATGTCGGAATAGTTTTTTTTTGTCTACACAAATGTCATATATGATCATGTATGGCTCTGTATATAAATACTGAATGTCTTTAGATGAAATTAATTTTGTATTTATGCAGGCGCAATTTTTTTAATTTGCCGTGATATTTGATAAAATGACTAAATTATAATTGCGCCACACCCCATTCAAACAATATGTGTATTTACACAAATGCGGAAAACGTTTTTCATACAGCTTTGGTTTAAAATACAAAATGGGATGTACAAACTGGAATTCGATTTTTATTGTTTTTGTATTTTCCTATGTATATTTATACTGCGTACCTTTCGAGTACCGACTAGAGACATCTACCGATAAAGTACATTTGGCATTCATGTAGGCGCAATTTGTAATTGTTTATATTTTCGCCTGATCCGCGGTTACCTTATTTCTTCAAAATAAACTTTTATCCTACAAAAAAAAATTATGGCAATAATTGAGAAAAATGAGCGTAATACCATTGCAAAATATCGCATACACACAATCACACTAAAGTCGCTTCCCCTTCGGTGACTCCAAAAGAACATTTGCATGGTTTCAAATAAAAAACATTTGTATTGTTCAATAATATTATTTATTGTTTATTTATTGAAATAAAGAATACACATTACAATTTACACATAATAGTTATATTCACTGGTGTTGATCATGGCATGAACTACTGTTCGATGAAGACCTCGAATTTGGTAAGGCCACAGCGAACAACTAAACAGCACAATAGATCATTTGAAAATTTCAATATATACGTTTAATATATAACGCGTATCATATTAGGTAATACATAACATTGTACGCGAGTGTATTAAATCGCACACACTCACGCGATTGCACACGCACACACACACAAGCACACGCTCATGCATGCATGAATAGCTCTGAAATCGCTGAAAACAAATTTTACTATACTACATACATAAATACAAAGAGATGACCATTTTGCCTTTCAAAATAATCGTTTTTCAATATTGCACATTTTAAAACACAAAACAATATCACAATTACAGAAGAATATAAAAGCTTATAATACTAAAACTTATCATTAAGACGTGTTTTAGTATGTTTTGTTTTAAAATGTACAATATTGAACTCGATGAACATTCTCCGTATATCAGCAATCACGACCTTTTACAGCGATAATTTTGAGCGACTACTCGAGTAAGAGCCTAAGAGGAACTATTTACTAAGTCAACCGAATACCGATAATATATTAAGTATAACCAATAACCATATGGGTAATTTTGGTATACGTAGCATGTGGAGAATATAAAATACATACGCATATATGGTATTCGGTTCTTGGTAGATTTGTTTTATCTATACACATTTTGCATATAAAACGTGGGAGATTACATTTTTCTTATCTCCAATGTGATAGGTAAGAAGAAATCTATTCATATAATACACACTACACACATGGTAGACGAAAGAAAACTGAGAAAACGGAATCTAACGCTGACCACAGAAGTCTGCGAATATATGTAAACGCGAGTAAGAGAACCGAATGTATAGATGAAAACTGAGTGTATTAATGTATACAAATTATAAGGTTGTATCGTTTTCGCTTATAACTTTCGAATTAGGCTAGTAGTATATAAAGTAAGAATTTTTGTTATATGCATACATTAAATGCACTGGAAGTAAGAAATTAAAGGCGTAGATCAAATCGAGATATTAAATTTACACTCCCAGCCTTATATAATGAGTATTGGGGCTTCTTCTTAATATACTAATTTCAACGTTCTATGTAATACATACTTAGAGCACTGATGTGTATTGATATTTGATTTTAGAGTGCGAGAACTCAAGCGATTAAATCGGTTGATTTGCGTATGAGTGGGCAATAGACGCATGCGTAAATGGCTCTTAAATCGCTGAAAAAGAATACTATACTCGATATTAAACTCGAATTACTCGATGGACATACGAGTATCTTCGTATATCAGCAATCTATATTATATTATATTACAATCAAATTATTTGATATTTCATGCCCACTAACCAGTGTTGCCAACTCGATTTGAGAGATTGTCACCAAATCATTCTGAAAATTACAATTTGTCACCAAATTTGTTTTAAGAATCACCAATTTTGTCACCAAAAAAATTTTTTTTATTACTTTGAAATGACTAAAAGTCATTAACTTTAGTGATGATATCAATCTCTGTGGGTTGTACTGATGAATTTGATAGATATGAAGAGAAACTCGCACTGAATGAGAAATAATTTTTTTTTTATATTTAAGTCTTATAACTATTTACTTATATTTTCAATTAATTCAAGCAAAATTATCTAATTAGTGAAGTGAGTTCACTCGATTAATCCATTAGAGTCATTAAATACGAATCGGTGTTATGTTCTCATGAATTAATTCACAGTCTACAATTTATCGTGGGAACAGCCGTTTGAAAGAATATTTAACTATCTATTTAATATAAATAAATATAATATTAGCTACATATAGAAAGACTAATTGAACAAAGTTTTCAGTACACTGAACAAAAAATTGTTTGGTAACTTGAAGGTTTTTGTGCAATTACCAAAATGAGGAAATTAATTAAAAAACCCATTAAAAATTTGGTGACAAAACGAAATTTTTTGTCACCACTGGACTTCAAAAATCACCACACTTGGCAACACTGCCACTAACTGCACTAAGCAATATATAAGGCTGAGAACAAGAAATTCGGATCGCCCTCGTATTTAAATAAACTAGTGAGTACTTGAAATATTAAGTACGTACAGTACCTTAGTATTGCACACTCACACATTACCACACAGCGCGCGCCGCGCACACATCCATGCGTGCGATATCTCTGAAAATGTTTACTATACTACATATAAAACATAAAATAAAGACAAAAATTATATATGGAATATCGAACATCTAATAAATTCAGATAAAAGTTTTCAAAGTTAATAACGCTGAAAGTCTTATGTGATTTTTATTACCATTACTTGAAGCATCTTAATGGGTATAATGATCAATGCCATATTTTGAGTATGATATATTCGTTAAACGTGATAAAATTGATGTTGGTGCGAAAAATTGTATTTTGTGTGAATTTTATGCAGAAAGCAGAAGCGCTCACAAAACCATATTTTAAATGCTTTCACATTTCTTCCGCCGTTATTGTGGTCAAATTGTATACATTGTTTATAAATTATCAGCATATAATTTTAAATTTCCTGTACTTTCATGTAGTGACGATAAATGCTAATAATTGGCAAAATTATTTTCAATACTATCTGGAAAAATAATCTATTTAAACAATTGTTTGCAGTCTCAAACAGACAAAAAATACATCGCAAAATAATGATCTGCACAGGAGAATTGGCGTTGTATTTTTTTGTAACGAATTTTGATCAATGCTGTGTTTTGTTAATAATGTCTTTCAAATGAAAGTGAGATTTTTCGGTTGTCTCATTATAATATTATATTATATTTATTTTTTATAATGATCGTAAACACGATACAGTTTATAAGTTTCTACAAAACACGGTAAATTTTTCCTTTTGTTACTTGTAAGAACACCAATAGTTTGTTGGAATTGCCAATCTAAAATCAAAGAAAACGTAATTATGTTTTATATTAATTGAACACTATATATGTATCATTCTTAAATTATTATTTTTTAAAACAAACACTTATTTTCTTAATGTAAACACGATATAGTTTATAAGTTTTTACAAAACACGGTAAATTTTTCCTTTTGTTACTTGTAAGAACACCAATAGTTTGTTGGAATCGCAAAGAAAACGTAATTATGTTTTATATTAATTGAACACTATATATGTGGCATTCTTAATTTTTTTTTTTAAAACAAGCACTTACTTTCAATTAATCACTTTATACTTTTATACACGATATACTTTTATTTTATATATTAACCGAGTATTTTACGCACAGCATATGAATAACGCACTTAACTCATTACAACACAAGTAAAGACGCATATGTTAAAAGAGCATGCTACGCAAATTCAACGACATGAATATAGCGGCTAGCGCACTGAACATACGTACGTATACTAATAAAAGTTGGAGTACGCGTACGTAAAAAACACAATACAAGTAAAATCGCAACACTCGATGTGTCTCGTATATAGAACGCGTACTTTAAATCTTAATACGAATTTGTAATACTAAGTATAATTCGGTACTCAATGCTCTCGATATTCCGTACTAATTTTCTTTTTTTTTCTTTTTTGTTGTGTGTACCGATAAGAAAAATGTATTTTCCCACACGTTTTATATGCAAAATGTGTATAGATAAAACGAATCTACCAAGAAGCGTATATGCGTGTTTTATATTCTCCACATTCTGCAAGCTGCGTTTTTATTTATGCAGCGGATACCTCTTAGGCTCTTACTCGAGAAGTCGCTTTGAATCTTCCGCTGTAAAATGTCGTGATTGCTGATATACGGAGACTGTGTGTATCGAGTTCAGTATTGTACATTTTAAAACACAACATACTAAAACACGTCGTAATGATAAGTTTTACTATTATAAGCTTTTAAATTCTTCTGTGATTATTGTTTTGTGTTTTAAAATGTTCAATATTAAAAAATGATTATATTGAAAGGCAAAATGGTCATCTCTTTGTATTTATGTATGTGGTATAGTATAATTCTTTTACATGAGTAATAATTTTTAGATACAGCGATTTAGTTTTCAGCACTACTACAACCATGCAAACCGCGCTGTGTGTTTGTGCAATACATGCACGGTGCATTAAACAATAATCAACGATCAATAATAAGAACCGTCGTCTTTTTCTTCGTTTGGCCTTATATATATGCTAGATGGGGTGCTGATTAGTCTTATATTAAAGGTAGGATCTTGATTTTGAAAAGCCATCTACAGCTGCTTTAATAAAACGGGATTGTATAAAACCGCTTCGAATACCCGTTTTTTTTAAATAATGCATTTGGAGCATTTGGAGCGTATGGGAATAAAAAAATCCAGAAATAAAACAAAGAATATCTGAAAACCATAGGCTTATTATATAAAAGACGAGAAATTAAACGAAATAATTATATGCGTGATCTTAAAAAAAGACAATGGCGTGCGGCAACTTATAATGTGATTGTTATGTACATCCTACGACGCCACTGGAAAGTCAATGTGCTAGTGCAAATTTTTTGGGCAGTTCCATTGAACACTTATTTAATTGTGCATTTAAAGTGTGTTGAATCCTCTGTTCAGTGACACTGAAATTTAATTAAAAAACCGAAAAATTATTATTTTATATTTATAAATACACCCGGAAACAGGGCACTCCATTTTGATACTTATTATGATTTTATTAATATAATTATGGAATCCGAAAAACAAATACACACAACGAATAGTTTGAAAATTACACACAGTTAAAAGTGTGAGTCGAAAGCGCTACATGCAATAAATGAAACAAACGAAGTTAGATACAATTTTTGTTCAAGTGTTTGTCTGAAGCTATGTATATTTTAAGCACTAACACCGTTTTAAAGCCTATATGAAAATGATATGTCATATCATAAATTCTCAAAAAAAATTTCGGCTCATATTTTTATTCATATTTTTTATTGTTTTCTTTTATAATAAGTCTATGCTCAAAACAATTGTTTCAACATTCGTTTAAAAGAGGCGTTATGATCAATTTACTACGATCCATATCCAGGTGAACACTCATACCTCGACCGGATTTGAAAATCTACTCTACCCGCCCTCGTATGAATTATAATTAAAAACAAAGTTTAAGGTGAGTTTAGATGACTATAATCAAGTGCTTGGCTTGAAAACAAGGGCCCGAGTAAAAAAGAAAGCCTATACAATTTATCTTTAAGAGTGAGTTGATAGCAAATTTGCAATTTATATAAATCAATCCCCACTACTTTAAAATATTATATGAAACTGTCACATTTTATTGCAAGTATTTAACCTAAGAATTCTATATTTTTTACATACTATAATTTTGCAATAGTATCAGTTCATGTTATGTGTGTACGCATTTAATTTTATTTGTGTGTATTAAACCGCTTGATATAATAAAGGCCGTTGAATGGTGTAATGCTGACAATCGGACCTCTCTTACTATCATACTACGTTTTACGTACTTTCTCTTTTACTCGGACCCTCGTTTTCAATCCAAGCACTTGATTATTATAGTCATCTAAACCCACCTTCAAACGCTGTATTTAGCTACACTGTATAGTTGCGTATTAAAAATTGGCGTCAATATGCTTTCGATTTTATATACACATATTTATATTTAACTTTTTTTTTTGCATTTTGGTGTATTACGTTTACAGGTTAAAAAGGGCGAATGACTTTCAGTTAGCTAACCTAGTTTACTTGGCACGGTTGCTACCAAGAATGATAGAAAGAAAGATTGCGCATTGCGCATACTACCGATTGTGTTTCGATGTCGTTGGTGCCCATGTTTACATAGTGCACGAGGCAAATGAAAAGGCATCCAAATACTTTGTTTGAATCGTCATTATACTGTGTTTTTAACTACTAACGCCAAAATTGGCATTGTACCTGTAAAATGGAATGTTTTTATTTAATTTGTATTAAAAGTCAATGATTTAAATTTAATCGTTTTGTTTTAATGTCGGTGGCACGACAGGACGAATTGGAAAATTTCACACGATTTACATTGTATATTGCACCCGTGAGTCGTGACGTACCTGCGCCTGAAATCAAAATTTGAAACTTCGGAATGTGTAATATTTCTTTCTACCATTCTTATTGTTGTAGTTGCCGAAAGCAGATGAAAAAATGCTAGTCCGTCCTACTCTGGCTTTAGAAAATTTTGTGTATGTATTTTCCGTTAATTTTGCGTAACTTCGTTCGAGTGCATAATCAACATAATAAATAAATTCTTAAATTTTCCTATATTTGACGTCCTCTATTAAATTGCAAAAACAAACTCAACGTTAAATAAAATCAAATATTTGTTATAACTCTTAATATTAAATATTGTTATTTTAGCTCGTCGTATTGAGTTTGAAAAACGTCGAAAAGCTCATTATAATGAATACGAGGCTGTACGAATAGCACGTAAGTTAATTGAAGAAGACGAAGATGACGAAGACAACGACCAACATCCATCCTTGGCAACTGGAAACACCGCATCAAATATTTCTGGGGAAGTTGAAAAAATGGAGGTGGATCACAGTCAATCTCCTTCTTCAATGGCGGAGTTCGGCAGTACTTCAGACAACAATCTTTCTAAATAACTTCATTTCATTTGGGGTGTGATTGGTTTTTTCAATGTCACAATTCAATTCTAGTGAGCTTCCATTGACCACTTTCACCTACATATATATGTGTGCTTATATATTAATTATTTCCCACAATTTTTTTTTTCAAAATTTATAAGTCATACTTTCATTATTCATTTCATTATGCTGTTATTGAAATATTCGTTTATAAAAAAATGATTTAAAATGTTATATTTTTAAATACAATTTGAATACGAGTTGCACTCATTCAAATTACGAAACTTAAATTTACCAAACATTTGATTTAATTTCTTACATGTTGTATGAATAATAAATAAATAATAAAGGCATAAGTGAATAAAACATTTTAAAAATATTGTGGTGACACTTGTATACATATTACATTATAGTGTAATTAATTAAAAAAAGACAAAAAAACAACATCGCAAAATACTTTACAAAATACTTTTTCATCATCATATGCCACAAATCGGTCTTGGCCTGACACACGAAACAATGTCGTTCTTAACCATTCCTTTTTTACAAAATAGGGCAGTTGGCTAGAAGTTCTCACTATTCCACCTATTTTGTCAATGACCTTTGTGTTTTTAATTTATATACGACCCCAAGGGCATATAGAAATATTTGGAATCCGACTTTTTTCGGAAAAAAAGTTGATGATGCAGAAACTCGTTTTGACACCCCCTGAGTCCAAAAAAGTGGTATAGAAAAAATGTGCAAAAGTACGTTCGTACGCCGTACGGTGTACGGTGTACGCCGTACTATAGAAAAATGGTCGAAAAAAAAAACTTCTAAACTACTGGAACGATTTGTATGAAAATTTTTTGTAGACTATTAAACAAAAATATAAGAATTGGATTTTTGATTTTTCAAGGTCAGATCCTTCAAGGTCAAGTTATTGCCAAAAGAATTTTTTTTCGTATAGGGGCTCAAAAATGGTTCCTACGTTTTTTTTCATTTCCACAACAATTAATCTTCAAGATATCTTAAACAAAACTGCATATATCTTATATCCCGCTAGATGCTCCTTCTGGCGAAAAAGGGGGTGGACAAGGACAAACCCCACTTTTTTATATCTCAGAAACCTTTAATATTTAAAAAAAATTTTTTTACATTATTGTAGGCTTAAATGAGAAAAAAATTGCTGAACATTTCAAGGTCGAAATCGGAAATTTCAAGGTTCGACGAACGGCGTACGGCGCACGTATCTCAGAAACCCTACATATTTTTGAATTTTTTTTCCACATTATTGTAGGAATAAATAAAATAAGAAAACTTGCTGAACATTTCAAGGTCAAATTTTGAAAACTCAAGGTCATATTTTTATAATGAAAATATGTAATTCATATTCTGTGTGTTTTAGGGTACTATGATGTTCTACATTATTGCTAATCCCAATAAAAGTATCCATTTTGGAAAAAAATCAAGGTCAAAATTCAGAAATTTCAAGGTCAAATTATTCATATCTCCAAAAAGCTTTTTTAAAATGTAGTTAAGCAACAGTCGTATATAAATTCACACTTCGCTCTCCCTGCGATGTAGTTTTTTTATTTACACTCCTAACATGAGCTTAAAAAGCATTGTTGCTACACATATTTGGACTGTGAAACTCAAGAAGCTCTGCAAATTTGACACATTTTTGAACCTATAGGTACAAACAAAAAACAGTAGGTGTTCAAAAAATTTTACAACTCAATATATGTTTTTTTCTGATAATAATAATATCGATCAAAAAATTGGGTTAATTGTTTTCTTGTTTTCTTTATTTTGGCTTTCTCAAAGATAAGTGAAACTTTATGTGTGGTTCATTTATTTTAGTGATGATCATATACACTATACAGTTCGATATATGATACTATACCATAAGTGTCTTGATAACATTGGTCGTCGTTTTCAGAAAGCAAGCGATACCGAAATGTGGCAGCACATTGAACGGGAAAGGGAGTCATCTCGAATCAGAATGATTGAAAATCGTCATTATAGTTGTAACATTTGCTGCAATTACTGGACTGTTTCTCTTTTTTTTAGTTGTATTAAAGACAGCTCAACGCTGCCCATTTTGCAATTTAGACAAAAACCGTACGAAAAACATTTTCCGAATTTGTGTTTTTCAGCAAATTTATCTAATATCACGACAATTTTTAAAAATTGCGCCTGCGTAAATACAATATACATTTCATATAAAGATACACACTATGTGTTATACACATAGCAATGCACAATGCTATATAACAATCATATGTTTTTTGCAAAATTAACGCCCGCCTATATTCTAATATATAAATTTCTAAACGACCATGTATGTATGTATGTATGTTATGCAATCACGCCGAAACTAAAAACGGGATCGTCACGAAATTTTACACACGTATTCACCAACATTCTAAAAGTAAAATAGGCGTATTTTCAACGCGAATATAAACCACGAAAACCGCGAAAAAAATCGCGGTTCGCGAAAAAATTGTCTTTTACCAAATATGATTGCTGTAATCGGTTTGTCAGTAGTCAGTTATTAAAAAACATGTCGCGAAAAAATCCACGAAATTTTCCGCGATTTTCCGTGGAACTATTTATTTTATATATTCCTAAACGACCATGTGGGTATTGCTCCAAAACCGACAATGGGATCGCCACAACATTTTGCACACGTGTTTGCCAACATTGTAGAAGTAATATAGGGGTATTTCTACCGCGAAAATAAACTGCGAAAACCACGAAAAAAATCGCGGTTCGCGAAAAAATTGTCTTTTACCAAAAATGATTGCGGGAATCGATTTGTGAGCATTTAATTAATAAAAGCCATGTCGCGAAAAAATCCTCGAAATTTTCCGCGATTTTCCGCGGGACTATCAATTTTAAATATTCCTAAACGACCGTGTGGGTAGACATTTCAATTACATCAAAACTGACAATGGGATCGCCACAAGATTTTGCACACGTGTTTGCCAACATTGTAGAAGTAATATAGGGGTATTCTTACCCCGAAAATAAATCGCGAAAACCGCGAAAAAAACGCCGGTTCGCGAAAAAAATTACTTTTACCAAAAATAAATAATTGCGGGAATCGATTTGTGAGCATTAAATTAATAAAAGCCATGTCCCGAAAAAACCTGCGATTTTCCGCGGAACTATCTATTATATAAGTACATTCCTAAACGACCGTGTGGGTAGACATTTCAATCACGCTAAAACGGACATCATGATCGCTAAGAAATTTGACGCATATATTTGCCAACATTGTAGAAGAAATAAAGACGTATTTTCAAAACGAAAAAAAAACGCGAAAACTGCGAAAAAAATCGCACTAAAATGATTGCACTAATCGATTTGTCAGTGTTCAATTAACAGAAGACATGTCGCAATAAAATTTTCCGCGAAACTACATTTATATATGTTGGTGTAGGAATCAACCAGGCTAAAACCGTAAATGGGATCGCCACCAAATCGCGAAAAAAAACCGCGGTTCGCGTAATAGTTTAATTTTCCTAAAAATTAATGGGGGGAATCGATTAGTCAGTATTCATTTAGTTAAATTCACATCACGAAAAAATCAGCAAATAATTCCGCGATTTTCCGCGCAACTATCTAAAATATAAAAATATAAACTGCCGTTTGGGTATAGGAATCAACTAGGCTAAAACGAACATTCAATACGAAATTTACAAGTATATCACAATAATCTAGATGAAACATAGGCATATTTAAGTAATGAAAATAAACCGCGATAACCGCGAAAACAAAAGTGGTTCGCCAAAAAATTGCTTAATTATTAATGTGATAACCTCCGCGATTTTCTGCGGTTATGTTTTATAATCCAATATAAAAATTCAAACAACGGTAAAACTATAAACGGAATCGGAGATTTTACACACGTATTTGTCAGCATTTGGAAAGCAACAAAGGCTTTTTTTACAGCGAAATGAAACACGAAAACCATGAAAATCCACCTTGCGAAAAACTAGCTAAAACTGTAAATTGGATCGCTCCGAAAATTTTCACACGTATTTTTCAACATTCCAGAAGTATTTTGGAAACGCGAAAATAAGTAAAGTAAAAAAAATACCTCACGAAGAAAGCTTTCAATAACTCCGCGATTTTCCGCGGTAATGAAGTTCGTCTAATACGTAAAAATTAATATGATCCTTTTAAAAACACCTCGCCAAAAAATTCGACCATAATTCTGTGGTTTTCCACAATTTCGGTTTTATAGTAAAGATTTTTTTTATAATCACATCCAATGCGGAAATTTCATAAACGAGGGAAAAAAAGAAAAAAAATTGCTAAATTTTTGTTGTGTTTCCTTTTATGAAGTTGAAAGATATTTCAGAAAAAAGAGAAAAAATGCTACGAAATCGAAACCATTATGAACAAGCAGCAGCACCATGAAAACAAAATTCTGCAAAATAATTGTCATCGATTTCAATTTTTACTTTGATTACAATAAATAAAAACTTAAAAATACATTATTTTATCAAATATTAATGATATTAAAGTATATAAGTGATTACTAAAAACGCTTTTAAAAAACAACATGTTGTGTCCGAGCAGCGCACGGGTTCCTCCGCTAGTCTAATATATAAATTTCTAAACGACCGTGTATGTTTGTATGTTACGCAATCACGCCAAAACTAAAAATGTTATCGCCACGAAATTTTACACACGTATTTGCCAACATTCTAAAAGTAAAATAGGCGTATTTTCAACGTGAATATAAACCGCAAAAACCGCGGAAAAAATCCCGGTTCGCGAAAAAATTTTCTTTTACCAAAAATAATTGCTGTAATCGGTTTGTCAGTAGTCAGTTAATAAAAAGCATGTCGCGAAAAAATCCACGAAATTTTGCGCTATTTTCCGTGAAACTATCTAATATATAAATTTCTAAACGACCGTGTATGTATGTTACGCAATCACGCCATTCGGAGAGCAACAAAGGCTTTTTTTACAGCGAAATAAAACACGAAAACCATGAAAAATCAAGTTGCGAAAAACCTTGCTGAAACTGTAAATGGAATCTCTACGACATTTTACAAACGTATTTTCCAACATTCGGAAAGCAACAAAGGCTTTTTTTACAGCGAAATGAAACACGAAAACCATGAAAACCAGACATTCTTTTATCAAATATTCATGATATTAAAGTGTATAAGTGATTACTAAAAACGGTTTTTGGAAAACAACATGTTGTTTCCGAGCAGCGCACGGGTTCCTCCGCTAGTACTAAATAAATTTCATTTAAAGTTACACGGTATTTACATATATAGCCATACAAGTATAATAGATATGGCTTTCCCCCATACAATTTTGAAACTCTATTGCGCATCACGTCACAAAATACTTAAAAACGTCTGAAAGCGTATTATTATTTTAGTTCGAACTATTATTGTTTCGCTCTTTATTTAATTAATTTGTTATCAATCGCGTGCGAAATAAAATGGTGTTTTGTTGTTTCAAATTAAATAAAACAAAACAATCGCCTGCGAAATAAGTTTTTGTTTTGTTTCCAAAACACCAATTTGTTTTGCAGGCGTTTTTTTATGTATTTTGTGACGTCATTTTACAACAACAAGTTAGAGTCGCTGAGTCATCAAGTTTAAATGAAACTCAGGAAAGTGATTTTGTAGGAAACACAAAGTACGAATTGCATTCTCACACTAACGCAAATAATAACCGCAAAATTGATTGATAACTTATTCTTTGATGCGCGGCAATTTTAAAATATTTATTTTCAGCTCAGCTACATAAAAAGTCCTTTTAAAAAATTAAATAAAGTGTCAATAAAATATTTTGTTTGATTTATTGCCCATAAATTAAAGTTAATAAATTTTTATGCTTGTTTTTTAATCAAATTTCGCGTTAAAAGGTTAAAGTTGTAGCTCATTATGTAATATTTACGTGATGTTTTTTTTGACAGTTTGATATGCCACAGAGAGAGTGCAGAATATTTCAAACTAAACTTTGTTTTTAATTAACAGTTATTTTTATATTTATATTTATATCAAGGTTCGCTTCTCAACAACATAATTTGTGACAAAATAATTAGCCCGATAACACGACTAAATCTCTTCCAACAACCCCAGCGCCAGCGTTGGACGGAGTCGACAAAATGAGATAAGCCTATATATTTTTCCGGAATCATTAAAGAATCAGTGGACTCACAGTGTTGTTGCCTCGAAATTAGCATGTAGTTTTTTCTATAAAAAATTTTTTTTTTTATAAAAATATTTATTGTAATTATAACAAAATTAATTTGGCACTAGTATAAGCCACAATATTTTAGTTAAGGCACCTCGGCAACAAAATCATAAAGGATTTCTAAAGTTTCGCAGACAAGGGGGTCTAGAACGTCACTGGCACATTATTGAAAATATTGGAGGTTGTTTTTCAAACATGATTTTTGAAAATTTATAATTAAATAGGTAGACTAGGTGCGTCCTTTAAAAAAGTAGATAAATAAACTTTGATATATAAAGTTATTTATAAAAATATTAACACTTTATAAAATTGACAAAAAAAATAGCGCACCTATGAAATGAAATTTTCGATGCTCGAGATGAGTTCTTGCTGCCACACTTTTCAACGATACACTTCATTTTATATAGGTTTTTAAATTTTTTTTCCTTCTTAAAATGTTATAAACAATAATTTTTTTATTTGTTTAATAAATAAAAAATATTTGTTTGTAATTAAATGTTTAATAGTCACAAATTTGTCACAAATGAACGGCACAAACTCAAGAATATGATATATTTTTTAAATTGCTCACACGAAAACATATATTATTTTGGTTATTTTTTGAAAGATAAATATCCCTATAACCTAATACATAAGAGGGAAGTCAGAGAAAACAGCACGTTCATATTATATACTCAGTTTATCTATCTCTTACATAACATTGTACGCGAGTGCATTAAATCGCACACGCTCACGCGATCGCACACGCACACACACACAAGCACACGCTCATGCATGCATGAATAGCTTTGAAATCTCTGAAAAAGAATTATACTATACTATGCATACATAAATACAAATAGATGACAAAACAATAATCACAGAAGAATTTAAAAGCTTATAATAGTAAAACTTATCATTACGACGTGTTTTGTATGTTGTGTTTTAAAATGTACAATATTGAACTCGATACACACAGTCTCCGTATATCAGCAATCACGACATTTTACAGCGGAAGATTCCAAGCGACTACTCGAGTAAGAGCCTAAGAGGTATCCGCTGCATAAATAAATACACACGCATATACGCTTCTTGGTAGATTCGTTTTATCTATACACATTTTGCATATAAAACGCGTGGGAAAATAAATTTTTCTTATCGGTACACACAACGAAAAAGAAAAAAAAAGAAAATTAGTACGGAATATCGAGAGCTATATAGGCCGTATACGGGAATAGCCATATATAATAATAATATATAATAGTACGCGTAGTCGTTTATACTTAACACATGTAGAATTGTAGATATGTAAGCAAATAGCGAGTGTAATAGATATATAAACTGAGTATATAATCTACCGTGGGGTATTTTGTTATAACTTGAATTATATATGGCTACTGGCTTGTAGTATATAAAGTCAGCAATTCGTACAATTCTTACATGCATGCGCTGAATGTACTGGAAGTAAGAAAATTGGAAGCGTACATCAAATCGAGAGATTAAATTTATTATCGCGCTGTATTGCGGATCGGGATATATACTACTGTTAAACTTCATCCAATCAGAACAATTGTCAATTTGTTTTTGTTTAAAAAAAATATGTTTTGGCTTTTTTCTATTATTCCGACAAGAATTTTTTAATATTTGATTATTAATTTACATATATGGATTTATGAATTATGTATAAAATAATATTTTGTTTAAAATAAGCGAAAACCCAACTGACAATTACGAGTAGGCGCCGCGGTTTACAATCAAACTGAAATAAATAAAATAAGTTCTAAAATTTTTGTTTTTAAAGTTCTTACATACTTATTCTGTATATATTTATGTATATTGTTAGAGGCCTTTGTATACATATGTATAAATACACAATTTCTTCATGCCAATCTCATTCCAGTCGTTTTGGCTCGTTGTAAATTGTAATCAGTGTGTCAACAAGGTACGGCTCGTATTAAAATTTGTATAAGTATTATTTTTTATAATAACCCAAGCCGCAAGGTTTAATACAATTAATGAAATTAAATTTAAAAATAAATAACATTGTAAAACGGAATATTTATTATTTATTTACAATTTTGAAATTTATTTTTCTTTGAATATAAATACATGAACATACCTTTATAGATACACAATGGTAAATCTCTTATCACAATTTGCATACATAATATGCATGATTTAAACTATTTTAATAATGACTTCTAACGCCGAAAAAAAAAGTTTTTCATAACATAAAACTGTAATATTCGTAAAATTAATTTAAATATGTGCTCTATGACTAACAAGACACTTGAAATCTAATTTAACTAGTAATTTAATATAATCATGTGGAAGACGCAGTCATTTTTGGTTCATATTTTCTGCGCGGAATTCGATGTTTTCATTAGTTATCACTTGTTTCGTTTGTTTTTCATGGGTGCAGTTCGAATGCAAGTACATATATAAATTATAAATTTCTTGCATAATTTGAAAATAGGAATAGTTTCTTTTTTGTCTACACAAATGTCATATATGATCTTGTATGGCTCTGTATATAAATACTGTATGTCTTTAGATGAAATTTATTTTGTATTTATGCAGGCGAATTTTTTTAATTTGCCGTGATATTTGATAAAATGACTAAATTATTTCACTGCGCCCACACCCCATTCAAACAATATGTGTATTTACACAAATGCGGAAAACGTTTTTCATACAGCTTTGGTTTAAAATACAAAATGGGATGTACAAACTGGAATTCGATTTTTATTGTTTTTGTATTTTCCTATGTATATTTATACTGCGTACCTTTCGAGTACCGACTAGAGACATCTACCGATAAAGTACATTTGGCATTCATGTAGGCGCAATTTGTAATTGTTTATATTTTCGCCTGATCCGCGGTTACCGTATTTCTTCAAAATAAACTTTTATCCTACAAAATAAAAATTATGGCAATAATTGAGAAAAATGAGCGTAATGGCCCAACCTCATAGGCGCAAAGCAAAGCGAAGCAAAACGAACGCTTGCGTTCGAATTTGTCCAGCTTCGCGTTCGAAAAATTTGCTATCGCAATGCGCGCAAATATTTTTTGATCAAGAATTATATGTTCATTTGTTTTGTTTATGAAATCAACACATACATTCCCAGCCAAACAAGATAATAAAGAAAATACTGAAATGAAGGAATCGGGCCGTCGACAAGCAACTTCATTCATTTCAAATACCATTGCAAAATATCGCATACACACAATCACACTAAAGTCGCTTCCCTTCGGTGACTCCAAAAGAACATTTGCATGGTTTCAAATAAAAAACATTTGTATTGTTTAATAATATTATTTATTGTTTATTTATTGAAATAAAGAATACACATTACAATTTACACATAATAGTTATATTCACCGGTGTTGATCATGGCATGAACTACTGTTCGATGAAGACCTCGAATTTGGTAAGGCCACAGCGAACAACTAAACAGCACAATAGATCATTTGAAAATTTCAATATATACGTTTAATATATAACGCGTATCATATTAGGTAATACATAACATTGTACGCGAGTGTATTAAATCGCACACACTCACGCGATTGCACACGCACACACACACAAGCACACGCACACGCTCATGCATGCATGAATAGCTCTGAAATCGCTGAAAACAAATTATACTATACTACATACATAAATACAAAGAGATGACCATTTTGCCTTTCAAAATAATCGTTTTTCAATATTGCACATTTTAAAACACAAAACAATATCACAATTACAGAAGAATATAAAAGCTTATAATACTAAAACTTATCATTAAGACGTGTTTTAGTATGTTTTGTTTTAAAATGTACAATAATGAACTCGATGAACAATCACGACCTTTTACAGCGATAATTTTGAGCGACTACTCGAGTAAGATCCTAAGAGGAACTATTTACTAAGTCAACCGAATACCGATAATAAGTATAACCAATAACCATATTGGTAATTTTGGTATACGTAGCATGTGGAGAATATAAAATACATACGCATATATGGTATTCGGTTCTTGGTAGATTTGTTTTATCTATACACATTCTGCATATAAAACGTGGGAGATTACATTTTTCTTACCTCCAATGTGATAGATAAGAAGAAATCTATTCATATAACACACACTACACATATGGTAGAATGTATAGACGAAAGAAAACTGAGAAAACGGAATCTAACGCTGACCACAGAAGTCTGCGAATATATGTAAACGCGAATAAGAGAACCGAATGTATGGATGAAAACTGAGTGTATTAATGTAAATTATAAGGTTGTATCGTTTTCGCTTATAACTTTCGAATTAGGCTAGTAGTATATAAAGTAAGAATTTTTGCATGCATTAAATGCACTGGAAGTAAGAAATTAAAGGCGTAGATCAAATCGAGATATTAAATTTACACTCCCAGCCTTATATAATGAGTATTGGGGCTTCTTCTTAATATACTAATTTCAACGTTCTATGTAATACATACTTAGAGCACTGATGTGTATTGATATTTGATTTTAGAATGCGAGAACTCAAGCGATTAAATCGGTTGATTTGCGTATGAGTGGGCAATAGACGCATGCGTGAATGGCTCTTAAATCGCTGAAAAAGAATACTATACTCGATATTTAACTCGAATTACTCGATGAACATACGAGTATCTTCATATATCAGCAATCACCATCCTCAGTCCTCACACTGCAAAAGGTTTCGAGCGACTGCCGAGTGCGGAGTGCCGAGTGTCGACTATTGAATGTTAACTTATTTCATGCCCACTAAGTACTAACTGCACTAAGCAATATATAAGGCTGAGAAGTGAGAACGAGAAATTCGGATCGCCCTCGTATTTAAATGAACTAGTGAGTACTTGAAATATTAAGTACGTACAGTACCTTAGTATTGCACACTCACACATTACCACACAGCGCGCGCCGCGCACACATCCATGCGTGCGATATCTCTGAAAATGTTTACTATACTACATATAAAACATAAAATAAAGACAAAAATTATATATGGAATATCGAACATGTAATAAATTCAGATAAAAGTTTTCAAAGTTAATAACGCTGAAAGTCTTATGTGATTTTTATTACCATTACTTGAAGCATCTTAATGGGTATAATGATCAATGCCATATTTTGAGTATGATATATTCGTTAAACGTGACAAAATTGATGTTGGTGCGAAAATTTTTATTTTGTGTGAATTTTATGCAGAAAGCAGAAGCGATCACAAAACCATATTTTAAATGCTTTCACATTTCTTCCGCCGTTATTGTGGTCAAATTGTATACATTGTTTATAAATTATCAGCATATAATATTAAATTTTCTGTACTTTCATGTAGTGACGATACTTGCTAATAATTAATAATAATTGATAAATGCTTAAAATTGTTTGCAATACTGGAAAAATAATCTATTTAAACAATTGTTTGCAGTCTCAAACAGACAAAAAATACATCGCAAAATAATGATATGCACAGGAGAATTGGCGTTGTATTTTTTTGTAACGAATTTTGATCAATGCTGTGTTTTGTTACTACTTTTATACACGATATACTTTTATTTTATATATTAACCGAGTATTTTACGCACGGCATATGAATAACGCACTTAACTCATTACAACACAAGTAAAGACGCATATGTTAAAAGAGCATGCTACACAAAGGCAACGACATGAATATAGCGATTAGCGGCTAGCGCACTGAACATACGTACGTATACTAATAAAAGTTGGAGTACGCGTACGTAAAAAACACAATACAAGTAAAATCGCAACACTCGATGTGTCTCGTATATAGAACGCGTACTTTAAATCTTAGTACGAATTTGTAATACTAAGTATAATTCGGTACTCAATGCTCTCGATATTCCGTACTAATTTTCTTTTTTTTTCTTTTTCGTTGTGTGTACCGATAAGAAAAATTTATTTTCCCACGCGTTTTATATGCAAAATGTGTATAGATAAAACGAATCTACCAAGAAGCGTATATGCGTGTTTTATATTCTCCACATTCTGCAAGCTGTGTATTTATTTATGCAGCGGATACCTCTTAGGCTCTTACTCGAGAATTCGCTTGGAATCTTCCGCTGTAAAATGTCGTGATTGCTGATATACGGAGACTGTGTGTATCGAGTTCAGTATTGTACATTTTAAAACACAACATACTAAAACACGTCGTAATGATAAGTTTTACTATTATAAGCTTTTAAATTCTTCTGTGATTATTGTTTTGTGTTTTAAAATGTGCAATATTAAAAAATTATTATATTGAAAGGCAAAATGGTATCTTTGTATTTATGTATGTAATATAGTATAATTCTTTTACATGTAGTAGTAATTTTTAGATACAGCGATTTAGTTTTCAGCAATACTACAACCATGCAAACCGCGCTATGTGTGTTTGTGCAATACATGCACAGTGCATTAAACAATAATCAACGATCAGTAATAAGAACCGTCGTCTTTTTCTTCGTTTGGCCTTATATATATGCTAGATGGGGTGCTGATTAGTCTTATATTAAAGCTAGGATCTTGATTTTGAAAATGTATGGGAATAAAGAAATCCAGAAATAAAACAAAGGATATCTGAAAACCATAGGCTCAGAGCCGGATTTAACCCTCAGTAGGCCTTAGGCAAAAAAAATCAGGGGCCCCAATAGTGAAAAAAAATTTTAGTTACAAAAACCTTTATATGTACTACATACACTAATTTAAAATTATTTAAAAAATATTTATTAAATTTTTTTCGAGCCTTTTCTAATGAATGTTCCTTTAAAATATCTTCAAAATCAATTTTTTTTAAATTTTTCTCCTTCGATACACATGATCGCTACAGCACTCAATCGATCCTGAGCAGTTGAGCTTCTGAGATGATTCTTCACTCTAGCAAGAACAGAGAAAGATCTCTCTCCTTCGCAGTTTGCAACAGGGATTGTGTAAAAAATCCTTAATGCAATTTTAACGTTTCGGAAGGCACCAACTATTATGTTGTCATTATGAAATGCTTTTAACATGGCATGTACAGATGTTGGTTTCTTAGCACTTAAAGAGTATTTGAATCGGCGGAACTCCTCTATAAAACTGTTTTTCAAATCATTTGGATATTTGTTTACTAAGTTTTCACATTTCTGTCTTAATTCAGAATCGGTAAGAGTTTCGTAATCGGAAAAGAAACCAAATTGCTCTTTAAGGTTTTCATACGAAAGTAGCCTTTTACACAATTCTGTTAATAAACAATCAATAAGAGGATTATGATAAAAATTGCAAAAAACTCTATTTAATTTTTATTCCTTTAAATTCTAAAAAGAAATGTTGAAGCATTCGGAATAATATGTTTGTGGACGGCCTCTAAATCATTTTACAACCATCCATATTTGAACTTTTAATCAAGATGAATTTCTTTTCCCACGACTCAAAATTACACATTTCATATATATTTAAATGCATACATTGTTTATGAATTATGCAGGCAAAACAAAAAAAAATAGTACAATGTTGTAAATTAATATTATATGAATGCCAAATGGACGCTTGATACGTTTCGTAGATGAGGCATAAAAATACAGTTGAAATGTGATACAATTAGAGTATGCCAAGTCTTCTGACCGCGCGTGGGCCCCACAATAAGTGTTTCTTTATTGGAAATGCATTTTTTAATTTACAAAAAAAAAAAAAATTATAATTTTGATTTTTTAAAGGGGGCCCCTGAAATTGGTGGGCCCCAGACAATTGCCTTTTTGCCTATAGGTAAAATCCGGCTCTGCATAGGCTTATTATATAAAAGACGAGAAATTAAACGAAATAATTATATGCGTGATCTTAAAAAAAGACAATGGCGTGCGGCAACTTATAATGTGATTGTTATGTACATCCTACGACGCCACTGGAAAGTCAATGTGCTAGTGCAAATTTTTTGGGCAGTTCAATTGAACATTTATTTAATTGTGCATTTAAAGTGTGTTGAATCCTCTGTTCAGTGACACTGAAATTTAATTAAAAAACCGAAAAATTATTATTTTATATTTATAAATACACCCGGAAACAGGGCACTCCATTTTGATACTTATTATGATTTTATTAATATAATTATTGAATCCGAAAAACAAATACACACAACGAATAATTTGAAAATTACACACAGTTAAAAGTGTGAGTCGAAAGCGCTACATGCAATAAATGAAACAAACGAAGTTAGATATAATTTTTGTTCAAGTGTTTGTCTGAAGTTATGTATATTTTAAGCACTAACACCGTTTTAAAGCCTATATGAAAATGATATGTCGTATCATAAATTCTCAAAAAAAATTTCGGCTCATATTTTTATTCATATTTTTTATTGTTTTCTTTTATAATAAGTCTATGCTCAAAACAATTGTTTCAACATTCGTTTAAAAGAGGCGTTATGATCAATCTACTACGATCCATATCCAGGTGAACACTCATACCTCGACCGGATTTGAAAATCTACTCTACCCGCCCTCGTATGAATTATAATAAAAACAAAGTTTAAGGTGAGTTTAGATGACTATAATCAAGTGCTTGGCTTGAAAACAAGGGCCCGAGTAAAAAAGAAAGCCTATACAATTTATCTTTAAGAGTGAGTTGATAGCAAATATGCAATTTATATAAATCAATCCCTACTTTAAAATATTATATGAAACTGTCACATTTTATTGCAAGTATTTAACCTAAGAATTCTATATTTTGTACATACTATAATTTTGCAATAGTATCAGTTCATGTTATGTGTGTACGCATTTAATTTTATTTGTGCGTATTAAAATCCGCTTGCTATAATAAAGGCCGTTGAATGGGGTAATGCTGACGATCGGACCTCTCTTACTATCATACTACGTTTTACGTACTTTCTCTTTTACTCGGACCCTTGTTTTCAAGCCAAGCACTTGATTATAGTCATCTAAACCCACCTTTAAACGCTGCATTTAGCTACACTGTATAGTTGCGTATTAAAAATTGGCGTCAATATGCTTTCGATTTTATATACACATATTGATATTTAACTTTTTTTTTGGCATTTTGGTGTATTACGTTTACAGGTTCAAAATGGCGAATGACTTTCAGTTAGCTAACCTAGTTTACTTGGCACGGTTGCTACCAAGAATGATAGAAAGAAAGATTGCGCATTGTGCATACTACCGATTGTGTTTCGATGTCGTTGGTGCCCATGTTTACATAGTGCACGAGGCAAATGAAAAGGCATCCAAATACTTTGTTTGAATCGTCATTATACTGTGCTTTTAACTACTAACGCCAAAACTGGCATTGTACCTGTAAAATGAAATGTTTTTCTTTAATTTGTATTAAAAGTCAATGATTTAAATTTAATCGTTTTGTTTTAATGTCGGTGGCAAGACAGGACGAATTGGAAAATTTCACACGATTTACAGTGTATATTGCACCCGTGACGTACCTGCGTCTGAAATCAAAATTTGAAACTTCGGAATGTGTAATCTTTCTTTCTACCATTCTTATTGTTGTAGTTGCCGAAAGCAGATGAAAAAATGATAGTCCGTCCTACTCTGGCTTTAGAAAATTTTGTGTATGTATTTTCCGTTAATTTTGCGTAACTTCGTTCGAGTGCATAATCAACATAATAAATAAATTCTTAAATTTTCCTATATTTGACGTCCTCTATTAAATTGCAAAAACAAACTCAACGTTAAATAAAATCATATATTTGTTATAACTCTTAATATTAAATATTGTTATTTTAGCTCGTCGTATTGAGTTTGAAAAACGTCGAAAAGCTCATTATAATGAATACGAGGCTGTACGAATAGCACGTAAATTAATTGAAGAAGACGAAGATGACGAAGACAACGACCAACATCCATCCTTGGCAACTGGAAACACCGCATCAAATATTTCTGGGGAAGTTGAAAAAATGGAGGTGGATCACAGTCAATCTCCTTCTTCAATGGCGGAGTTCGGCAGTACTTCAGACAACAATCTTTCTAAATAACTTCATTTCATTTGAGGTGTGATTGGTTTTTTCAATGTCACAATTCAATTCTAGTGAGCTTCCATTGACCACTTTCACCTACATATATATGTGTGCTTATATATTATTTATTTCCCACAATTTTTTTTTTCAAAATTTATAAGTCATACTTTCATTATTCATTTCATTATGCTGTTATTGAAATATTCGTTTATAAAAAAATGATTTAAAATGTTATATTTTTAAATACAATTTGAAGACGAGTTGCACTCATTCAAATTATGAAACTTAAATTTACCAAACATTTGATTTCATTTCTTGCATGTTGTATATATAATATATATAATAAAACATTTTAAAAATATTGTGGTTACACTTGTATACATATTACATTATAATGTAATTAATTTAAAAAGGACAAAAAAACAACATCGCAAAATACTTTACAAAATACTTTGTCATCATCATATGCCCCAATTCGGTCTTGGCCTGACACACGAAACAATGTCGTTCTTAACCATTCCTTTTTTACAAAATAGGGCAGTTGGCTAGAAGTTCTCACTATTCCACCTATTTTGTCAATGACCTTTGTGTTTTTAATTTATATACGACCCCAAGGGCATATAGAAATATTTGGAATCCGACTTTTTTCGGAAAAAAGTTGATGATGCAGAAACTCGTTTTGACACCCCCTGAGTCCAAAAAAAGTGGTCTAGAAAAAATGTGCAAAAGTACGTTCGTACGCCGTACTATAGAAAAATGGTCGAAAAAAAAAACTTCTAAACTACTGGAACGATTTGTATGAAAATTTTTTGTAGACTATTAAACAAAAATATAAGAATTGGATTTTCGATTTTTCAAGGTCAGATCCTTCAAGGTCAAGTTATTGCCAAAAGAATTTTTTTTCGTATAGGGGCTCAAAAATGGGTACTACGTTTTTTTTCATTTCCACAACAATTAATCTTCAAGATATCTTAAACAAAACTGCATATATCTTATATCCCGCTAGATGCTCCTTCTGGCGAAAAAGGGGGTGGACAAGGACAAACCCCACTTTTCTATCTCAGCCACCTTGCACAATATCAAAAAAATTCTTTCGATTATTGTAGGATAAAATCATATAAGAAAATTTGCGAAACATTTCAAGGTCAAAATCTAAAAATTCAAGGTCAAATTTTTTATATCTCAGAAACCTTTAATATTTTAAAAAAAAAAATTTCACATTATTGTAGGCTTAAATGAGAAAAAAAAAATTGCTGAACATTTCAAGGTCGAAATCGGAAATTTCAAGGTTCGACGTACGGCGTACGGCACACGTATCTCAGAAACCCTAAATATTTTTGAATTTTTTTTTCACATTATTGTAGGAATAAATAAAATAAGAAAACTTGCTGAACATTTCAAGGTCAAATTTTGAAAACTCAAGGTCATATTTTTATAATGAAAATATGTAATTCATATTCTGTGTGTTTTAGGGTACTATGATGTTCTACATTATTGCTAATCCCAATAAAAGTATCCATTTTGGAAAAAAATCAAGGTCAAAATTCAGAAATTTCAAGGTCAAATTATTCATATCTCCAAAAAGCTTTTTTTAAATGTAGT
Organism: Sylvicola cinctus; assembly: GCA_963854165.1. NCBI lineage: Eukaryota > Metazoa > Arthropoda > Insecta > Diptera > Anisopodidae > Sylvicola > Sylvicola cinctus. Next base: position 21,941,285 of record OY974084.1, read on the forward strand.
TAAGCAACAGTCGTATATAAATTCACACCTCGCTCTCCCTGCGATGTAGTTTTTTATTTACACTCCTAACATGAGCTTAAAAAGCATTGTTGCTACACATATTTGGACTGTGAAACTCAAGCAGCTCTGCAAATTTGACACATTTTTGAACCTGTAGGTACAAACAAAAAAAACAGTAGGTGTTCAAAAAGTTTTACAACTCAACATATGTTTTTTTCTGATAATAATAATATCGATCAAAAAATTGGGTTAATTGTTTTCTTGTTTTCTTTATTTTGGCTTTCTCAAAGATAAGTGAAACTTTATGTGTGGTTCATTTATTTTAGTGATGATCATATACACTATACAGTTCGATATATGATACTATACCATAAGTGTCTTGATAACATTGGTCGTCGTTTTCAGAAAGCAAGCGATACCGAAATGTGGCAGCACATTGAACGGGAAAGGGAGTCATCTCGAATCAGAATGATTGAAAATCGTCATTATAGTTGTAACATTTGCTGCAATTACTGGACTGTTTCTCTTTTTTTTAGTTGTATTAAAGACAGCTCAACGCTGCCCATTTTGCAATTTAGACAAAAACCGTACGAAAAACATTTTCCGAATTTGTGTTTTTCAGCAAATTTATCTAATATCACGACAATTTTTAAAAATTGCGCCTGCGTAAATACAATATACATTTCATATAAAGATACACACTATGTGTTATACACATAGCAATGCACAATGCTATATAACAATCATATGTTTTTTGCAAAATTAACGCCCGCCTATATCTAATATATAAATTTCTAAACGACCATGTATGTATGTATGTATGTATGTCACGCAATCACGCCAAAACTGAAAATGGGATCGCCACGAAATTTTACACACGTATTTGCCAACTTTCTGAAAGTAAAATAGGCATATTTTCAACGCGAATATAAACCGCGAAAACCGCGAAAAAAATCGCGGTTCGCGAAAAAATTGTCTTTTACCAAAAATGATTACTGTAATCGGTTTGCCAGTAGTCAGTTAATAAAAAAACATGACGCGAAAAAATCCACGAAATTTTCCGCGATTTTCCGCGGGGCTATCTAATATATAAATTTCTAAACGACCATGTATGTATGTATGTATGTATGTCACGCAATCACGCCAAAACTGAAAATGGGATCGCCACGAAATTTTACACACGTATTTGCCAACTTTCTGAAAGTAAAATAGGCATATTTTCAACGCGAATATAAACCGCGAAAACCGCGAAAAAAATCGCGGTTCGCGAAAAAATTGTCTTTTACCAAAAATGATTACTGTAATCGGTTTGTCAGTAGTCAGTTAATAAAAAAAACATAACGCGAAAAAATCCACGAAATTTTCCGCGATTTTCCGCGGGGCTATCTATTTTATATATTCCTAAACGACCGTGTGGGTATTACTACAAAACCGACAATGGGATCGCCACAAAATTTTGCACACATGTTTGTCAACATTGTAGAAGTAATATAGGGGTATTTGTACCGCGAAAATAAACCGCGAAAACCGCGAAAAAAAATCGCGGTTTGCGAACAAATTGGCTTTTACCAAAAATGATTACGGGAATCGATTTGTGAGCATTTAATTAATAAAAGCCATGTCGCGAAAAAATCCTTGAAATTTTCCGCGATTTTCCGCGGGACTATCAATTTTAAATATTCCTAAACGAAAGTGTGGGTATACCTTTCAATTACGCCAAAACCGACAATGGAATCGCCACAACATTTTGCACACGTGTTTGCCAACATCCAAGAAGTAACATAGGCATTTTTACAACGCAAAAATAAACCGCGAAAACCTCGAAAAAAACGCCGGTTCGCGAAAAAAATTACTTTTACCAAAAATGGTTGCGGGAATCGATTTGTGAGCATTTAATTAATAAAAGCCATGTCGCGAAAAAATCTGTGATTTTCTGCGGAACTATCTATTATACAATATAAGTACATTCCTAAACGACCGTGTGGATAGACATTTCAATCACGCTAAAACGGACATCATGATCGCTAAGAAATTTGACACATATATTTGCCAACATTGTAGAAGTAATAGAGGCGTATTTTCGAAGCGAAAATAAACCGCGAAAACTGCAAAAAAATATCGCGGTTCGCGCAAAAGATGACTTTTAGCAAAAATGATTGCACTAATCGATTTGTCAGTGTTCAATTAATAGAAGACATGTCGCATTAAAATCCGAGAAAATTTTCCGTGCAACTACATATATACATAAACGGCCGTGTTGGTGTAGGAATCAAACAGGCTAAAACCGTAAATGGGATCGCCACCAAATCGCGAAAAAAAGCGCGATTCGCGAAATAGTTTAATTTTCCTAAAAATTAATGGGGGGAATCAATTAGTCAGTATTCATTTAGCAAAATTCACATCACGAAAAAATCAGCAAATAATTCCGCGATTTTTACCGATAGTGAAGTTCGTCTAATATATAAAAATTGATACGATCCTATAAAAAACACCTCGCCAAAAAATTCGAGCGTGTGGAGCAATGTGCGTGTGGTTTTCCATCATTACGGTTTTATAACAAAAATTTTTTTTACATCCAATGCGGAAGTTTCATAAACGAAAGTAATAAATAAATAATGTTGCTAAATTTTTCTCGAAAAATAGACATTCATTTATCAATTATTTTTGATATTAAAGAATATAAGTGATTACTAAAAACGCTTTTAGAAAACATGTTATGTCCGAGCAGCGCACGGGTTCCTCCGCTAGTTCTAATATATAAATTTCTAAACGACCATGTATGTATGTATGTATGTTATGCAATCACGCCGAAACTAAAAACGGGATCGTCACGAAATTTTACACACGTATTCACCAACATTCTAAAAGTAAAATAGGCGTATTTTCAACGCGAATATAAACCACGAAAACCGCGAAAAAAATCGCGGTTCGCGAAAAAATTGTCTTTTACCAAATATGATTGCTGTAATCGGTTTGTCAGTAGTCAGTTATTAAAAAACATGTCGCGAAAAAATCCACGAAATTTTCCGCAATTTTCCGTGGAACTATTTATTTTATATATTCCTAAACGACCATGTGGGTATTGCTCCAAAACCGACAATGGGATCGCCACAACATTTTGCACACGTGTTTGCCAACATTGTAGAAGTAATATAGGGGTATTTCTACCGCGAAAATAAACTGCGAAAACCACGAAAAAAATCGCGGTTCGCGAAAAAATTGTCTTTTACCAAAAATGATTGCGGGAATCGATTTGTGAGCATTTAATTAATAAAAGCCATGTCGCGAAAAAATTCTCGAAATTTTCCGCGATTTTCCGCGGGACTATCAATTTTAAATATTCCTAAACGACCGTGTGGGTAGACATTTCAATTACATCAAAACTGACAATGGGATCGCCACAAGATTTTGCACACGTGTTTGCCAACATTGTAGAAGTAATATAGGGGTATTCTTACCCCGAAAATAAATCGCGAAAACCGCGAAAAAAACGCCGGTTCGCGAAAAAAATTACTTTTACCAAAAATAAATAATTGCGGGAATCGATTTGTGAGCATTAAATTAATAAAAGCCATGTCCCGAAAAAATCTGCGATTTTCCGCGGAACTATCTATTATATAAGTACATTCCTAAACGACCGTGTGGGTAGACATTTCAATCACGCTAAAACGGACATCATGATCGCTAAGAAATTTGACGCATATATTTGCCAACATTGTAGAAGAAATAAAGACGTATTTTCAAAACGAAAAAAAAACGCGAAAACTGCGAAAAAAATCGCACTAAAATGATTGCACTAATCGATTTGTCAGTGTTCAATTAACAGAAGACATGTCGCAATAAAATTTTCCGCGAAACTACATTTATATATGTTGGTGTAGGAATCAACCAGGCTAAAACCGTAAATGGGATCGCCACCAAATCGCGAAAAAAAACAGCGGTTCGCGTAATAGTTTAATTTTCCTAAAAATTAATGGGGGGAATCGATTAGTCAGTATTCATTTAGTTAAATTCACATCACGATAAAATCAGCAAATAATTCCGCGATTTTCCGCGCAACTATCTAAAATATAAAAATATAAACTGCCGTTTGGGTATAGGAATCAACTAGGCTAAAACGAACATTCAATACGAAATTTACAAGTATATCACAATAATCTAGATGAAACATAGGCATATTTAAGTAATGAAAATAAACCGCGATAACCGCGAAAACAAAAGTGGTTCGCCAAAAAATTGCTTAATTATTAATGTGATAAACTCCGCGATTTTCTGCGGTTATGTTTTATAATCCAATATAAAAATTCAAACAACGGTAAAACTATAAACGGAATCGGAGATTTTACACACGTATTTGTCAGCATTTGGAAAGCAACAAAGGCTTTTTTTACAGCGAAATGAAACACGAAAACCATGAAAATCCACCTTGCGAAAAACTAGCTAAAACTGTAAATTGGATCGCTCCGAAAATTTTCACACGTATTTTTCAACATTCCAGAAGTATTTTGGAAACGCGAAAATAAGTAAAGTAAAAAAAATACCTCACGAAGAAAGCTTTCAATAACTCCGCGATTTTCCGCGGTAATGAAGTTCGTCTAATACGTAAAAATTAATATGATCCTTTTAAAAACACCTCGCCAAAAAATTCGACCATAATTCTGTGGTTTTCCACAATTTCGGTTTTATAGTAAAGATTTTTTTTATAATCACATCCAATGCGGAAATTTCATAAACGAGGGAAAAAAAGAAAAAAAATTGCTAAATTTTTGTTGTGTTTCCTTTTATGAAGTTGAAAGATATTTCAGAAAAAAGAGAAAAAATGCTACGAAATCGAAACCATTATGAACAAGCAGCAGCACCATGAAAACAAAATTCTGCAAAATAATTGTCATCGATTTCAATTTTTACTTTGATTACAATAAATAAAAACTTAAAAATACATTATTTTATCAAATATTAATGATATTAAAGTATATAAGTGATTACTAAAAACACTTTTAAAAAACAACATGTTGTGTCCGAGCAGCGCACGGGTTCCTCCGCTAGTCTAATATATAAATTTCTAAACGACCGTGTATGTTTGTATGTTACGCAATCACGCCAAAACTAAAAATGTTATCGCCACGAAATTTTACACACGTATTTGCCAACATTCTAAAAGTAAAATAGGCGTATTTTCAACGTGAATATAAACCGCAAAAACCGCGGAAAAAATCCCGGTTCGCGAAAAAATTTTCTTTTACCAAAAATAATTGCTGTAATCGGTTTGTCAGTAGTCAGTTAATAAAAAGCATGTCGCGAAAAAATCCACGAAATTTTGCGCTATTTTCCGTGAAACTATCTAATATATAAATTTCTAAACGACCGTGTATGTATGTTACGCAATCACGCCATTCGGAGAGCAACAAAGGCTTTTTTTACAGCGAAATAAAACACGAAAACCATGAAAAATCAAGTTGCGAAAAACCTTGCTGAAACTGTAAATGGAATCTCTACGACATTTTACAAACGTATTTTTCAACATTCGGAAAGCAACAAAGGCTTTTTTTACAGCGAAATGAAACACGAAAACCATGAAAACCAGACATTCTTTTATCAAATATTCATGATATTAAAGTGTATAAGTGATTACTAAAAACGGTTTTTGGAAAACAACATGTTGTTTCCGAGCAGCGCACGGGTTCCTCCGCTAGTACTAAATAAATTTCATTTAAAGTTACACGGTATTTACATATATAGCCATACAAGTATAATAGATATGGCTTTCCCCCATACAATTTTGAAACTCTATTGCGCATCACGTCACAAAATACTTAAAAACGTCTGAAAGCGTATTATTATTTTAGTTCGAACTTAACTATTATTGTTTCGCTCTTTATTTAATTAATTTGTTATCAATCGCGTGCGAAATAAAATGGTGTTTTGTTGTTTCAAATTAAATAAAACAAAACAATCGCCTGCGAAATAAGTTTTTGTTTTGTTTCCAAAACACCAATTTGTTTTGCAGGCGTTTTTTTATGTATTTTGTGACGTCATTTTACAACAACAAGTTAGAGTCGCTGAGTCATCAAGTTTAAATGAAACTCAGGAAAGTGATTTTGTAGGAAACACAAAGTACGAATTGCATTCTCACACTAACGCAAATAATAACCGCAAAATTGATTGATAACTTATTCTTTGATGCGCGGCAATTTTAAAATATTTATTTTCAGCTCAGCTACATAAAAAGTCCTTTTAAAAAATTAAATAAAGTGTCAATAAAATATTTTGTTTGATTTATTGCCCATAAATTAAAGTTAATAAATTTTTATGCTTGTTTTTTAATCAAATTTCGCGTTAAAAGGTTAAAGTTGTAGCTCATTATGTAATATTTACGTGATGTTTTTTTTGACAGTTTGATATGCCACAGAGAGAGTGCAGAATATTTCAAACTAAACTTTGTTTTTAATTAACAGTTATTTTTATATTTATATTTATATCAAGGTTCGCTTCTCAACAACATAATTTGTGACAAAATAATTAGCCCGATAACACGACTAAATCTCTTCCAACAACCCCAGCGCCAGCGTTGGACGGAGTCGACAAAATGAGATAAGCCTATATATTTTTCCGGAATCATTAAAGAATCAGTGGACTCACAGTGTTGTTGCCTCGAAATTAGCATGTAGTTTTTTCTATAAAAAATTTCTTTTTTTATAAAAATATTTATTGTAATTATAACAAAATTAATTTGGCACTAGTATAACCCACAATATTTTAGTTAAGGCACCTCGGCAACAAAATCATAAAGGATTTCTAAAGTTTCGCAGACAAGGGGGTCTAGAACGTCACTGGCACATTATTGAAAATATTGGAGGTTGTTTTTCAAACATGATTTTTGAAAATTTATAATTAAATAGGTAGACTAGGTGCGTCCTTTAAAAAAGTAGATAAATAAACTTTGATATATAAAGTTATTTATAAAAATATTAACACTTTATAAAATTGACAAAAAAAATAGCGCACCTATGAAATGAAATTTTCGATGCTCGAGATGAGTTCTTGCTGGCACACTTTTCAACGATACACTTCATTTTATATAGGTTTTTAAATTTTTTTTCCTTCTTAAAATGTTATAAACAATAATTTTTTTATTTGTTTAATAAATAAAAAATATTTGTTTGTAATTAAATGTTTAATAGTCACAAATTTGTCACAAATGAACGGCACAAACTCAAGAATATGATATATTTTTTAAATTGCTCACACGAAAACATATATTATTTTGGTTATTTTTTGAAAGATAAATATCCCTATAACCTAATACATAAGAGGGAAGTCAGAGAAAACAGCACGTTCATATTATATACTCAGTTTATCTATCTCTTACATAACATTGTACGCGAGTGCATTAAATCGCACACGCTCACGCGATCGCACACGCACACACACACAAGCACACGCTCATGCATGCATGAATAGCTTTGAAATCTCTGAAAAAGAATTATACTATACTATGCATACATAAATACAAATAGATGACAAAACAATAATCACAGAAGAATTTAAAAGCTTATAATAGTAAAACTTATCATTACGACGTGTTTTGTATGTTGTGTTTTAAAATGTACAATATTGAACTCGATACACACAGTCTCCGTATATCAGCAATCACGACATTTTACAGCGGAAGATTCCAAGCGACTACTCGAGTAAGAGCCTAAGAGGTATCCGCTGCATAAATAAATACACACGCATATACGCTTGTTGGTAGATTCGTTTTATCTATACACATTTTGCATATAAAACGCGTGGGAAAATAAATTTTTCTTATCGGTACACACAACGAAAAAGAAAAAAAAAGAAAATTAGTACGGAATATCGAGAGCTATATAGGCCGTATAGGGGAATAGCCATATATAATAATAATATATAATAGTACGCGTAGTCGTTTATACTTAACAAAATTGTAGAATTGCTGCGAAGATATGTAAGCAAATAGCGAGTGTAAGAGATATATAAACTGAGTATTTATATATATTATATATCTACCGTGGGGTATTTTGTTATAACTTGAATTATATATGGCTACTGGCTAGTAGTATATAAAGTCAGCAATTCGTACAATTCTTACATGCATGCGCTGAATGTACTGGAAGTAAGAAAATTGGAAGCGTACATCAAATCGAGAGATTAAATTTATTATCGCGCTGTATTGCGGATCGGGATATCCCAGCACCCATCTCGTCAGAATTTTTTTTTAAATGTAGTAGTTTCTAGTGTATTTTACACAGCGCGAGCGTGCCAAGCATTGAGTACCAAATTATACTAAGTATTACAAATTCGTACTAAGATTTAAAGTACGCGTTCTATATACGGGACACATCGAGTGTTGCGATTTTATTTGTATTGTGTTTTTTACGTACGCGTACTCCAACTTTTATCAGTATACGTAAGTATGTTCAGTGTGCTATTCATGCCGTTGCCTGAGCGTAGGCCGTAGCATGATATTTTAACATGCGCCTTTATGTGTATGTTTCTTTACGTACGCGTATTCCAACTTATCTCAGTATACGTACGTGTGTTTAGTGCGCTGTCCATGCTGTGCGTAGAATACTTTGTTAAAATGCGTCTTTAGATGATAATTGTACATTCATGGATGCGCGTTCATAGGCCTAAGAGTGAATAGTGTGCATTTATAGTGACTATGAACTATGGAGACGGACTGCAGAGTGCCGACTGATGTTATTTACGTTTGCGCACTGTGCAGTTTGCATGCAGTGTTTAATCGCGGCGTTTGCAAGATACGGTGTTATCATCATTAAAGTAAGTACTAATTTGTGAAATAAGTTTGTTTAATGTTTTAATTCTAAAAAATTTCTCTTCTTTTCTTAGGTTAGTCATCGCAATTTCGAAACACTAAGGCGTGCGTTGTGAAAAGTAAGTATTAAATTTTCATAAAAATGTGTAAATAATGTAGTAATGTACTGTGTTTTTGTTTTATATTGATTGCAGCGGCGAGGCGGCCAAAGATCTGAGGAGTCCAACTACCAGCGAAACGATTTAGGCACAGCGGCCGGCAGAAATAGCAGAATCCAGCTAAACAAAGCATCAACAACACACAATTAAAAAAAATTTATTTCTCCCTCTGTTTTAAACACAAAATTTGTGAATAAATGTATACTGTGAACTGTTCCATATATAATTTTTGTCTTTATTTTATGTTTTATATGTAGTAGTAGACATTTTCAGAGCTATCGCACGCATAGATGTGTGCGCGGCGCGCGCTGTGTGTTAATGTGTGAGTGTGCAATACTAAGGTACTGTACGTACTTAATATTTCAAGTACTCACTAATACATTTAAATACTAGGGCGATCCGAATTTCTCGTTCTCAGCCTTATGTATTGCTTGATGGGAAGCGTACATCAAATCGAGAGATTAAATTTATTATCGCGCTATATTGCGGATCGGGATATATACTACTGTTAAACTTCATCCAATCAGAACAATTGTCAATTTGTTTTTGTTTAAAAAAAAAATGTTTTGGCTTTTTTCTATTATTCCGACAAGAATTTTTTAATATTTGATTATTAATTTCCATATATGGATTTATGTATTATGTATAAAATAATATTTTGTTTAAAATAAGCGAAAACCCAACTGACAATTATGAGTAGGCGCCGCGGTTTACAATCAAACTGAAATAAATAAAATAAGTTCTAAAATTTTTGTTTTTAAAGTTCTTACTTACTTATTCTGTATATATTTATGTATATTGTTAGAGGCCTTTGTATACATATGTATAAATACACAATTTCTTCATGCCAATCTCATTCCAGTCGTTTTGGCTCGTTGTAAATTGTAATCAGTGTGTCAACAAGGTACGGCTCGTATTAAAATTTGTATAAGTATTATTTTTTATAATAACCCAAGCCGCAAGGTTTAATACAATTAATGAAATTAAATTTAAAAATAAATAACATTGTAAAACGGAACATTTATTATTTATTTACAATTTTGAAATTTATTTTTCTTTGAATATAAATACATGAACATACCTTTATAGATACACAATGGTAAATCTCTTATCACAATTTGCATGATTTAAACTATTTTAATAATGACTTCTAACGCCGAAAAAAAAAAATTTTCATAACATAAAACTGTATATTCGTAAAATTAATTTAAATATGTGCTCTATGACTAACAAGACACTTGAAATCTAATTTAACTAGTAATTTAATATAATCATGTGGAAGACGCTGTCATTTTTGGTTCATATTTTCTGCGCGGAATTCGATGTTTCCATTAGTTATCACTTGTTTCGTTTGTTTTTCATGGGTGCAGTTCGAATGCAAGTTTTTTTTATATTTTTTTTTTATTTAATTTCTTGCAAAATTTGAAAATTCGAAAAAAAAGCAAAGTGATTTTAATTTAATTTAATATGGTTGGCCTTTTCCTCAGTCGCATTCCTATTGGTTTAACTTGTACGCATACATTTTGGAGCAAACCTGATCCTAAAGCAGGTAATCAAAATTGTACATATGCACAAGGCAGACATAAAAAAATAACTGCAGCGACGAATTGAGTTTTATTGCTCCGTTAACCCTAGCAGATATTGTTTTCCTAATGCCTAAAGCCACCATTGCATTGGTCGAGCATTCGACACGAACATGCCAAATTCGACTAGCACAGAATTCAGATGGAATGGGTTGTCGAAAAATGACGTATGTTCAACGAAACAGCGCTCGACGCTGTTCGCAGAGAACATGTTCGATGAAAATTTTGTGGTAGTGGAATGGCCAGTCGTCGAACTCAATTGACTGTTCGAAGCAAAATTTTGTTCGATATGCAACATAATGAACAAATAGTGTTTGTCGAACTGCTTCATGTGTTAATTTTTGACGCGCTCTAATTAATTTATCATTTGTTTAGAGTAAATCCAACTCTGCATCCATTTAGAATAAAATATTTATTGAATGAGTCGATTCTATTGTTTTTATATCATACTTTTTCGGCTAGCAATGTCATGGCTTTCGTCGATCATGCTCCACAAAATGTTACCGTTCAGGTTAAGCGTTAGAGTGTTGATATTATTTCGCTTGGTGAATGGAATTATGTGAGTCTTTGTCGCATTGATTGTAAGGCCTTGTTTTGTGCACCACATCCATGTAGTGTTCAGCGCGTACTGCATGCGTTCCTTGATGGTCGCCTCGTATTTGCTTTGGATTAGAATAGCTATGTTATCTGCATACCCTATGGCCTTGATTCCATCTCCAGCTAGTGTTTCTAAAAGTCCATCGATGACCAGGGACCATTATAAGGGCGATAAAACTCCCCCTTGGGGACATCCCTTTATGGCCCTGATGGTAACCTTATTCCTTATATCACCGGTGGAGATTATGCGGGAGCGGAGCATATTCATAATCCATTTAATAATGTGGTGGTTTATGTGTTTGTTTCTTGCAGCGTGCCAGATTGATTCATAACTTGTGCAGTCAAAGGCGCCCGAGATGTTTATAAAGGCACCTAGAGTTATGTCCTTTGCCGCATAAGTTTTCTCAATTGTGCTCGTAATTGCGTGAAGGGCTGTAATTGTGGATTTGCCTTTCTGGTAGGCATGTTGAGTCTTGTGGAGTGGCATATCCTTAAGTGCCTCTTCTCTTAGGTGGTGGTCAATGATATTTTCCATTGTTTTAAGCAAACATGATGAAAGACTGATTGGCCTGTAGGATTTCGCTAGATTGGACTTCTTGTTGCCCTTCGGAATGAAGATCACATTCGTTTCTCTCCAGTGTAGCGGGATGTGGTTTAACGAGAAACTTGCATTAAACATATCCATCAGAATTGGAGTAATGTGCGGAAGTCCCTGTTGGAGTAGTGCTGGGAAAATTCCATCCGGACCTGCAGCCTTGTAGGGCTTAGAGGTCATGACTGCCCACTCTACCGATGCTTTGCAGAAAAGCCTAGCCGCCAGCCTATCTCTTTTGACGCTTTTCTTATTAGGTGTGTGCCAGTTGTGGTTACGTTCTTCTGTACTGATTAGCTGGCAGTCCGGAAAGTGTGTTTGTAGGAGGAGTCTATTGGTTTCCAGTGATGTTTTCGTAAAAGAACCGGGTCCCATCTCAATGGAGCATGGGCCATTGTCGTGTTCTTTTGCTAGGATTTTCTGTAATCTAGCGGCTTGGGAAGTGCTTTCGATCTCCTCCGAGAATGTTGCCCACGTTTTCTTCTTTGCTTCTTCTATGTGGTATTTGTAGGATTTTAGTGCTTCATTATATTGAGCCCAGTTGCCCGACTTCTTTGCTCTATTCCATTGTTTACGTACAAGGGATCTCATATCCTGCAAGGGCTGGTTCCACCAGGGTTGTTTCCTGTTAGAAACAGTCTGTTTTAGTGGGCAGCAGGAGTGATAGGAGGAGGTGAGCAAGTTAAGAAAATTGTTGCTTAGTTGTTCTAAGCCTTCTGGTGACTTCACAAGCTGAGGGAGTCCTGCCACACCGGCTTTAATCAAATCAGAGTACTCTGGCCATTTAGTATGCCTGGGAACTCTGTTGATACTAGCCTGTTTTTGGCAGTTGCTGTCGATTGTGAAGGTGATGTGCATGTGGTCCGAGAAAGACATGTAGTCTGACACCATCCATTTTGTAAGACGATTGCCAACGAAGCCTCTGGAGAAGGTCAGGTCGAGAACTTCCTGCCTGCTTTCGCATTGCGGAACGTTGGCTTGTCCCCACGATTATGAATTTCTAGGTTATTTGACAGAGCATACTCAAGAATGTACTCACCTCTAGCATTGGTGTCGGAGCTACCCCAAATCTTGTGATGGGCGTTGGCGTCACATCCAAGAATTAAAGGGAGCCCCTCCTTCTTGCAGTGAGTAATGAGGTTCTCGACCTCTGGGGGAATGGCGTTTTCATTCCCTCCATCGAAGTATGCAGATGCAATAATGGTGTCTCTGCCTTGAGCAGCTGGGAGTTGGATAGTGACCAAGTCCTGTGTGAGAAAATTTTGGTGAACAAAGTATTTTAATTCATTCCCAATTAGTATTAGTGCTCGTGGCTTAACTGAATTGGTGTCATAGACAAATTTACCTTGTTGCATGTTTAGTCCTTTGAATTGATAATTGTGTGCCCATGGCTCTTGGATAAGCCCAAGGTCCAGGGACTCCTCAATAAACCTATTCACAAGCGCAGCCGAGGCCAGCTTAGCGTGATGTAGGTTCACCTGCATGACCTTGATGTTCTGGTCTGCCATATTGTCCCGATTGGTGGTGGAGCTCCCTAGTTGTCCTTAGCACCCTTGGAGGTGCTTGGAACAGCTGAGGGAGAGTTGTTGCCGTGTTTTTGGAGTCGTTCTCCAGCCCCAGGCGTGCTACGCCTTGTGCCAGAACCGGACCGATATGCTTTGCTGGCCTGGGATCCTAGGTCCGTTGGAGCGCCCGGCGAGCTACGCCTTGAGCTTGGACAGGACCTATGAGCATGGCGAGCTGTTGATGCCTTGGATTCCTCCTCAGTGGCTTTTTTGTTTAGCCTACTGTATAGCCTCTCGCTGTGGGATTGCGAGGGCTTCGATGCTGAGAGCCTACTGCGTAGGTCCCCCTGGGGAATTCGCTTCTTGGGTGGATCGTTACGCCTGGGAGGATTGCCAGGAAGAGGCGTCCTACCGACCTGCTTCCTTTTGTCCTCTTCGGGTTTACGATCAGTCCTCATAGGAAGAGGCGTCCGTCCGTCCTGCTTCCTTTGAGGGTTCTCCGCCTTCCGGAGAATTTGTTTGTTGCTGAAGCGTACCTGACCCAACGCAAAGTTAATAGACATCCCTGAGCTTGAGAGTCTGGTGGCGCTAGTGTGGTCTATGGAGACCGTCAGGAGAGAGGAGAGACCCTTCGTCTCACGACTCAGAACTCTCCAGTGCTGAGGCTTCAGCTCTGGATTCTGAGTGCGGATGGCCTGGATCAGGTCATCATCCTGCATCTCCGCTGCGTTTGGGATAAGTCCTACCACGACTTTACCCTTGGGAACGTCTGCCTCGTCCATAATCTGAAGCTTGGCTCCCTCCCACGGTGTTAATGTGGGCACCGTCTCCTTCAACCAGTCGACAGTTGTTGCCGTTTTGCAGAGTAGGATAAGGTACCCTACTCTGTACAGACAATCCTGAAAGGCTGGTGGTCCGTGTGTGGAAGTGCCCTTCCAAATGGCGTTGGTGATCGCCTGTTTGGTGGCATCGAGTTGTTGCGTGGTGAGGAGGGTCTCTGGAAAAGACGCGTCCATCACAGTCATCCTCATCAGGCCTACAACCTGACTGTAGAGGTGGGCATTCGTGCTGCCCGACTGTGCCGGAGTTCGTTCCTCAGCAGATTGTGGCTGCTTGGGCTGCTTGCTCGGACGAGACTCCGGGGGGACGTTATCTGACCTCTGTCTCTTTGTGGCAGGTTTTGTGGGTGGGACGGTGACATCCGTTGGTGGTTGAATGGCCTTGGCTCTGGCCGCTTCGTAGTCCATGGCAGCTGCCAGAAATCGCTTAATGCGTTTCCTAGCCGCCCCACTTAGTTTTGCAGTTGGAGTTGTGTTAATGGTCAAGTTGCTGGTGCTTTTTATCAGCCCCAGAACTTCACCAGAGGATGTTTGCTGGTCGCTTTGTGGAGGAGATTCCCTGGTAATCTCCATCTGATCTACGTCAGCTTCGTTGCGACATGGAGGCACGGTACCTTCCTCCATGAGGGATTCATTACTGAAGACATTCTTTGAGGCCCCCAAAATCCGAGCCTCTGCCATGGCGATGGACGCCATGGGTGGATTTGCATTTTCATGCTGACCACTTGGGGTAGTTGTGTTGTAAGATGTGTCTGTCATAATTGTTGGTTGCTCTTTGGTCGGGGACTGCTTATTGGATATTCACAGTTAACCTCCGGTGGATTAGTAGACGTCTTAAGAGACCCCCACCAAACCACCGGGGGCCGTTCAGCGATCCGCCACCTGCTGACCCCCTCTCTAGCTTGAGCTCCAGCCGAGAGTATTATTAATAATAATTTAGCAGTAACCAGAACAAAACTTTATTTTTTGGTAAAACTACCAAAAACTGATATTTTCGTCCAGTTTATGGATTTTATTAACAAAAAAGAACATTAAGTTAGCAGAAACAAGCACAAAACTTTATTTTATTATTTCTTGCTAAAATTGCTGAAAAGTGATATTTTCGTCCAGTTTTTGGATTTTATTAACGAAAAAGAACATTAAGTTAGCAGAAACAAGCACAAAACTTTATTTTATTATTTCTTGCTAAAATTGCTGAAAAGTGATATTTTCGTCCAGTTTTTGGATTTTATTAACGAAAAAGAACATTAAGTTAGCAGAAACAAGCACAAAACTTTATTTTATTATTTCTTGCTAAAATTGCTGAAAAGTGATATTTTCGTCCAGTTTATGGATTTTATTAACGAAAAAGAACATAAAATTTAGCAGTAACCAGCACAAAACTTTATTTTTTGGTAAAACTACCAAAAACTGATATTTTCGTCCAGTTTATGGATTTTATTAACAAAAAAGAACATTAAGTTAGCAGAAACCAGCACAAAACTTTATTTTATTATTTCTTGCTAAAATTGCTGAAAAGTGATATTTTCGTCCAGTTTTTGGATTTTATTAACGAAAAAGAACATTAAGTTAGCAGAAACAAGCACAAAACTTTATTTTATTATTTCTTGCTAAAATTGCTGAAAAGTGATATTTTCGTCCAGTTTATGGATTTTATTAACGAAAAACATAAAATTTAGCAGTAACCAGCACAAAACTTTATTTTTTGGTAAAACTACCAAAAAGTGATATTTTCGTCCAGTTTATGGATTTTATTAACGAAAAAGAACATTAAGTTAGCAGAAACCAGCACAAAACTTTATTTTTTGGTAAAACTACCAAAAAGTGATAATTTCGTCCAGTTTATGTATTTTATTAACAAAAAAGAAAATTAAGTTAGCAGAAACCAGCACAAAACTTTATTTTATTATGTTTTGCTAAAATTGCTGAAAAGTGATATTTTCGTCCAGTTTATGGATTTTATTAACAAAAAAGAACATTAAGTTAGCAGAAACCAGCACAAAACTTTATTTGTTGGTAAAACTACCAAAAACTGATATTTTCGTCCAGTTTATGGAGTTTATTAACGAAAAAGAACATTAAGTTAGCAGAAACCAGCACAAAACTTTATTTTATTATTTTTTGCTAAAGTTGCTGAAAAGTGATATTTTCGTCCAGTTTATGGATTTTATTAACAAAAAAGAACATTAAGTTAGCAGAAACCAGCACAAAACTTTATTTGTTGGTAAAACTACCAAAAACTGATATTTTCGTCCAGTTTATGGAGTTTATTAACGAAAAAGAACATTAAGTTAGCAGAAACCACCATAAAACTTAATTTTTTGGTAAAATTGAAAAAAAGTGATATTTTCGTCCAGTTAATGGAATTTATTAACGAAAAAGAACATACAATTTAGCAGAAACCAGCACAAAACTTTATTTTTTGGTAAAACTACCAAAAAGTGATATTTTCGTCCAGTTTATGGATTTTATTAACGAAAAAGAACATTAAGTTAGCAGAAACCAGCACAAAACTATATTTTTTGGTAAAACTACCAAAAAGTGATATTTTCGTCCCGTTTATGGATTTTATTAACGAAAAAAAACATGAAATTTAGCAGAAACCACCATAAAACTTAATTTTTTGGTAAAATTGAAAAAAAGTGATATTTTCGTCCAGTTTATGGATTTTATTAACGAAAAAGAACATTAAGTTAGCACAAAACGATATTTTATTATGTTTTGCTAAAATTGCTGAAAAGTGATATTTTCGTCCAGTTTATGGATTTTATTAACGAAAAAGAACATTAAGTTAGCAGAAACCAGCACAAAACTATATTTTTTGGTAAAACTACCAAAAAGTGATATTTTCGTCCCGTTTATGGATTTTATTAACCAAAAGAACATGAAATTTAGCAGAAACCACCATAAAACTTAATTTTTTGGTAAAATTGAAAAAAAGTGATATTTTCGTCCAGTTAATGGAATTTATTAACGAAAAAGAACATACAATTTAGCAGAAACCAGCACAAAACTTTATTTTTTGGTAAAACTACCAAAAAGTGATATTTTCGTCCAGTTTATGGATTTTATTAACGAAAAAGAACATTAAGTTAGCAGAAACCAGCACAAAACTATATTTTTTGGTAAAACTACCAAAAAGTGATATTTTCGTCCCGTTTATGGATTTTATTAACGAAAAAAAACATTAAGTTAGCAGAAACCAGCACAAAACTATATTTTGTTATTTTTTAATAAAATTGCCAAAAAGTGATATTTTCGTCCAGTTTATGGATTTTATTAACGAAAAAGAACATTAAGTTAGCACAAAACGATATTTTATTATTTTTTGATAAAATTGTAATAAAGTGATATTTTCGTCCAGTTTATGGAATTTATTAACGAAAAAGAACATTAAGTTAGCAGAAACCAGCACAAAACTATATTATTTTATTTTTTAATAAAATTGCCAAAAAGTGATATTTTCGTCCAGTTTATGGATTTTATTAACGAAAAAGAACATAAAATTTAGCAGAAACCAGCACAAAACTTTATTTTTTGGTAAAACTACCAAAAAGTGATGTTTTCGTCCAGTTTATGGATTTTATTAACAAAAAAGAACATTAAGTTAGCACAAAACTATGTTTTATTATTTTTTGATAAAATTGACAAAAGGTGATATTTTCGTCCAGTTTATGGATTTTATTAACGAAAGAGAACATAAAATTTAGCAAAAACCAACACTATACTTTTTTTTTTGGTAAAACTACCAAAAAGTGATATTTTCGTCCAGTTTATGGATTTTATTAACAAAAAAGAACATTTAGTTAGCACATAACTATGTTTTATTATTTTTTGATAAAATTGACAAAAAAGTGATATTTTCGTCCAGTTTATGGATTTTATTAACGAAAGAGAACATAAAATTTAGCAAAAACCAGCACAAAACTTTATTTTTTGGTAAAACTACCAAATAGGGATATTTTCGTCCAGTTTATGGATTTTATTAACGAAAAAGAACATTAAGTTAGCAGAAACCAGCACAAAACTATATTTTATTATTTTTTAATAAAATTGCCAAAAAGTGATATTTTCGTCCAGTTTATGGATTTTATTAACGAAAAAGAACATTAAGTTAGCAAAAATCAGCACAAAAATTTATTTTTTTGGTAAAACTACCAAAAAGTGATATTTTCGTCCAGTTTATGGATTTTATTAACGAAAAAGAACATTAAGTTAGCAGAAACCAGCACAAAACTATATTTTTTGGTAAAACTTCCAAAAAGTGATATTTTCGTCCAGTTTATGGATTTTATTAACGAAAGAGAACATAAAATTTAGCAGAAACCAGCACAAAACTATATTTTATTGTTTTTTGATAAAATTGCCATAAAGTGATATTTTCGTCCAGTTTATGGATTTTATTAAAGAAAAAGAACATTAAGTTAGCAAAAACCAGCAAAAAACTTTATTTTTTGGTAAAACTACCAAAAAGTGATATTTTCGTCCAGTTTATGGAATTTATTAACGAAAAAGAACATCAAATTTAGCACAAAACTTTATTTTTTGGTAAAACTACCTAAATGTGATATTTTCGTCCAGTTTATGGATTTTATTAACGAAAAAGAATATAAAATTTAGCAGAAACCAGCACAAAACTTTATTTTTTGGTAAAATTGAAAAAAAGTGATATTTTCGTCCAGTTTATGGATTTTATTAACGAAAAAGAACATTAAGTTAGCAGAAACCAGCACAAAACTATATTTTATTATTTTTTAATAAAATTGCCAAAAAGTGATATTTTCGTCCAGTTTATGGATTTTATTAACGAAAAAGAACATTAAGTTAGCAAAAATCAGCACAAAAATTTATTTTTTGGTAAAACTACCAAAAAGTGATATTTTCGTCCAGTTTATGGATTTTATTAACAAAAAAGAATATTTAGTTAGCACATAACTATGTTTTATTATTTTTTGATAAAATTGCTGAAAAGTGATATTTTCGTCCAGTTTATGGATTTTATTAACGAAAAAGAACATCAAATTTAGCAGAAACCAGCAAAAAACTTTATTTTTTGGTAAAACTACCAAAAAGTGATATTTTCGTCCAGTTTATGGAATTTATTAACGAAAAAGAACATCAAATTTAGCAGAAACCAGCACAAAACTTTATTTTTTGGTAAAACTACCAAAATGTGATATTTTCGTCCAGTTTATGGATTTTATTAACGAAAAAGAATATAAAATTTAGCAGAAACCAGCACAAAACTTTATTTTTTGGTAAAATTGAAAAAAGTGATATTTTCGTCCAGTTTATGGATTTTATTAACGAAAAAGAACATTAAGTTAGCAGAAACCAGCATAAAACAATATTTTTTGGTAAAACTACCAAAAAGTGATATTTTCGTCCAGTTAATAGATTTTATTAACGAAAAAGAATATAAAATTTAGCAGAAACCAGCACAAAACTTTATTTTTTGGTAAAATTGAAAAAAAGTGATATTTTCTTCCAGTTTATGGATTTTATTAACGAAAAAGAATATAAAATATAGCAGAAACCACCACAAAACTTCATTTTTGGTTAAAATTGAAAAAAAGTGATATTTTCGTCCAGTTTATGGATTTTATTAACGAAAGAGAACATTAAGTTAGCAGCAACCAGTACAAAACTATATTTTATTATTTTTTCAGTTTTTGGATTTTATTAACGAAAAAGAACATTAAGTTAACAGAAACCAGCACAACACCTTATTTTATTATATTTTGCTTAAATTGCTGAAAAGTGATATTTTCGTCCAGTTTTTGGATTTTATTAACAAAAAAGAACATTAAGTTAGCAGAAACCAGCACAAATCTTTATTCTTTGGTAAAACTACCAAAAACTGATATTTTCGTCCAGTTTATGAAATTTATTAACGAAAAAGAACATAAAATTTAGCAGAAACCAGCACAAAACTTTATTTTATTATTTTTTAATAAAATTGCCAAAAAGTGATATTTTCGTCCAGTTTATGGATTTTATTAACGAAAAAGAACATTAAGTTAGCAAAAATCAGCACAAAACTTTATTTTTTGGTAAAACTACCAAAACGTGATATTTTCGTCCAGTTTATGGAATTTATTAACGAAAAAGAACATAAAATTTAGCAGAAACCAGCACAAAACTTTATTTTTTGGTAAAACTACCAAAATGTGATATTTTCGTCCAGTTTATGGATTTTATTAACGAAAAAGAATATAAAATTTAGCAGAAACCAGCACAAAACTTTATTTTTTGGTAAAATTGAAAAAAAGTGATATTTTCGTCCAGTTTATGGATTTTATTAACGAAAAAGAACATTAAGTTAGCAGAAACCAGCACAAAACTATATTTTATTATTTTTTAATAAAATTGCCAAAAAGTGATATTTTCGTCCAGTTTATGGATTTTATTAACGAAAAAGAACATTAAGTTAGCAAAAATCAGCACAAAAATTTATTTTTTGGTAAAACTACCAAAAAGTGATATTTTCGTCCAGTTTATGGATTTTATTAACAAAAAAGAATATTTAGTTAGCACATAACTATGTTTTATTATTTTTTGATAAAATTGCTGAAAAGTGATATTTTCGTCCAGTTTATGGATGTTATTAACGAAAAAGAACATCAAATTTAGCAGAAACCAGCAAAAAACTTTATTTTTTGGTAAAACTACCAAAAAGTGATATTTTCGTCCAGTTTATGGAATTTATTAACGAAAAAGAACATCAAATTTAGCACAAAACTTTATTTTTTGGTAAAACTACCTAAATGTGATATTTTCGTCCAGTTTATGGATTTTATTAACGAAAAAGAATATAAAATTTAGCAGAAACCAGCACAAAACTTTATTTTTTGGTAAAATTGAAAAAAAGTGATATTTTCGTCCAGTTTATGGATTTTATTAACGAAAAAGAACATTAAGTTAGCAGAAACCAGCACAAAACTATATTTTATTATTTTTTAATAAAATTGCCAAAAAGTGATATTTTCGTCCAGTTTATGGATTTTATTAACGAAAAAGAACATTAAGTTAGCAAAAATCAGCACAAAAATTTATTTTTAGGTAAAACTACCAAAAAGTGATATTTTCGTCCAGTTTATGGATTTTATTAACAAAAAAGAATATTTAGTTAGCACATAACTATGTTTTATTATTTTTTGATAAAATTGCTGAAAAGTGATATTTTCGTCCAGTTTATGGATTTTATTAACGAAAAAGAACATCAAATTTAGCAGAAACCAGCACAAAACTTTATTTTTTGGTAAAACTACCAAAATGTGATATTTTCGTCCAGTTTATGGATTTTATTAACGAAAAAGAATATAAAATTTAGCAGAAACCAGCACAAAACTTTATTTTTTGGTAAAATTGAAAAAAGTGATATTTTCGTCCAGTTTATGGATTTTATTAACGAAAAAGAACATTAAGTTAGCAGAAACCAGCACAAAACAATATTTTTTGGTAAAACTACCAAAAAGTGATATTTTCGTCCAGTTAATAGATTTTATTAACGAAAAAGAATATAAAATTTAGCAGAAACCAGCACAAAACTTTATTTTTTGGTAAAATTGAAAAAAAGTGATATTTTCTTCCAGTTTATGGATTTTATTAACGAAAAAGAATATAAAATATAGCAGAAACCACCACAAAACTTCATTTTTGGCTAAAATTGAAAAAAAGTGATATTTTCGTCCAGTTTATGGATTTTATTAACGAAAGAGAACATTAAGTTAGCAGAAACCAGTACAAAACTATATTTTATTATTTTTTCAGTTTATGGATTTTATTAACGAAAAAGAACATTAAGTTAACAGAAACCAGCACAACACTTTATTTTATTATATTTTGCTAAAATTGCTGAAAAGTGATATTTTCGTCCAGTTTTTGGATTTTATTAACAAAAAAGAACATTAAGTTAGCAGAAACCAGCACAAATCTTTATTTTTTGGTAAAACTACCAAAAACTGATATTTTCGTCCAGTTTATGAAATTTATTAACGAAAAAGAACATAAAATTTAGCAGAAACCAGCACAAAACTTTATTTTATTATTTTTTAATAAAATTGCCAAAAAGTGATATTTTCGTCCAGTTTATGGATTTTATTAACGAAAAAGAACATTAAGTTAGCAAAAATCAGCACAAAACTTTATTTTTTGGTAAAACTACCAAAACGTGATATTTTCGTCCAGTTTATGGAATTTATTAACGAAAAAGAACATAAAATTTAGCAGAAACCAGCACAAAACTTTATTTTTTGGTAAAACTACCAAAAAGTGATATTTTCGTCCAGTTTATGGATTTTATTAACGAAAAAGAACATTAAGTTAGCAGAAACCAGCACAAAACTATATTTTTTGGTAAAACTACCAAAAAGTAATATTTTCGTTCAGTTTATGGATTTTATTAACAAAAGGGAACATAAAATTTATCAGAAACCACCACAAAACTATATTTTATTGTTTTTTGATAAAATTGCCATAAAGTGATATTTTCGTCCAGTTTATGGATTTTATTAACGAAAACGAACATAAAATTTAGCAGAAACCAGCACAAAACTATATTTTATTATTTTTTGATAAAATTGCTGAAAAGTGATATTTTCGTCCAGTTTATTGATTTTATTAACGAAAAAGAATATAAAATTTAGCAGAAACCAGCACAAAACTTTATTTTTTGGTAAAATTGAAAAAAGTGATATTTTCGTCCAGGTTATTGTATTTTATTAACGAAAAAGAATATAAAATTTAGCAGAAACCAGCACAAAACTTTATTTTTTGGTAAAATTGAAAAAAGTGATATTTTCGTCCAGGTTATTGTATTTTATTAACGAAAAAGAATATAAAATTTAGCAGAAACCAGCACAAATCTTTATTCTTTGGTAAAACTACCAAAAACTGATATTTTCGTCCAGTTTATGAAATTTATTAACGAAAAAGAACATAAAATTTAGCAGAAACCAGCACAAAACTTTATTTTATTATTTTTAATAAAATTGCCAAAAAGTGATATTTTCGTCCAGTTTATGGATTTTATTAACGAAAAAGAACATTAAGTTAGCAAAAATCAGCACAAAACTTTATTTTTTGGTAAAACTACCAAAACGTGATATTTTTCGTCCAGTTTATGGAATTTATTAACGAAAAAGAACATAAAATTTAGCAGAAACCAGCACAAAACTTTATTTTTTGGTAAAACTACCAAAATGTGATATTTTCGTCCAGTTTATGGATTTTATTAACGAAAAAGAATATAAAATTTAGCAGAAACCAGCACAAAACTTTATTTTTTGGTAAAATTGAAAAAAAGTGATATTTTCGTCCAGTTTATGGATTTTATTAACGAAAAAGAACATTAAGTTAGCAGAAACCAGCACAAAACTATATTTTATTATTTTTTAATAAAATTGCCAAAAAGTGATATTTTCGTCCAGTTTATGGATTTTATTAACGAAAAAGAACATTAAGTTAGCAAAAATCAGCACAAAAATTTATTTTTTGGTAAAACTACCAAAAAGTGATATTTTCGTCCAGTTTATGGATTTTATTAACAAAAAAGAATATTTAGTTAGCACATAACTATGTTTTATTATTTTTTGATAAAATTGCTGAAAAGTGATATTTTCGTCCAGTTTATGGATTTTATTAACGAAAAAGAACATCAAATTTAGCAGAAACCAGCAAAAAACTTTATTTTTTGGTAAAACTACCAAAAAGTGATATTTTCGTCCAGTTTATGGAATTTATTAACGAAAAAGAACATCAAATTTAGCAGAAACCAGCACAAAACTTTATTTTTTGGTAAAACTACCAAAGTGTGATATTTTCGTCCAGTTTATGGATTTTATTAACGAAAAAGAATATAAAAATTAGCAGAAACCAGCAGAAAACTTTATTTTTTGGTAAAATTGAAAAAAGTGATATTTTCGTCCAGTTTATGGATTTTATTAACGAAAAAGAACATTAAGTTAGCATAAACCAGCACAAAACAATATTTTTTGGTAAAACTACCAAAAAGTGATATTTTCGTCCAGTTAATAGATTTTATTAACGAAAAAGAATATAAAATTTAGCAGAAACCAGCACAAAACTTTATTTTTTGGTAAAATTGAAAAAAAGTGATATTTTCTTCCAGTTTATGGATTTTATTAACGAAAAAGAATATAAAATATAGCAGAAACCACCACAAAACTTCATTTTTGGCTAAAATTGAAAAAAAGTGATATTTTCGTCCAGTTTATGGATTTTATTAACGAAAGAGAACATTAAGTTAGCAGAAACCAGTACAAAACTATATTTTACTATTTTTTCAGTTTATGGATTTTATTAACGAAAAAGAACATTAAGTTAACAGAAACCAGCACAACACTTTATTTTATTATATTTTGCTAAAATTGCTGAAAAGTGATATTTTCGTCCAGTTTTTGGATTTTATTAACAAAAAAGAACATTAAGTTTTGGTAAAATTGAAAAAAGTGATATTTTCGTCTAAGTTATTGTATTTTATTAACGAAAAAGAATATAAAATTTAGCAGAAACCAGCACAAAACTATATTTTTTGGTAAAACTACACACAAAACAGCACAAAACTTTATTTTTTGGTAAAATTGAAAAAAGTGATATTTTCGTCCAGGTTATTGTATTTTATTAACGAAAAAGAATATAAAATTTAGCAGAAACCAGCACAAAACTTTATTTTTTGGTAAAATTGAAAAAAGTGATATTTTCGTCCAGTTTATGGATTTTATTAACAAAAGAGAACATAAAATTTAGCAGAAACCAGCACAAAACTATATTTTATTGTTTTTTGATAAAATTGCCATAAAGTGATATTTTCGTCCAGTTTATGGATTTTATTAAAGAAAAAGAACATTAAGTTAGCAAAAACCAGCACAAAACTTTATTTTTTGGTAAAACTACCAAAAAGTGATATTTTCGTCCAGTTTATGGAATTTATTAACGAAAAAGAACATAAAATTTAGCAGAAACCAGCACAAAACTTTATTTTTTGGTAAAACTACCAAAATGTGATATTTTCGTCAAGTTTATGGATTTTATTAACGAAAACGAACATAAAATTTAGCAGAAACCAGCACAAAACTATATTTTATTATTTTTTGATAAAATTGCTGAAAAGTGATATTTTCGTCCAGTTTATGGATTTTATTAACGAAAAAGAATATAAAGTTTAGCAGAAACCAGCACAAAACTTTATTTTTTGGTAAAATTGAAAAAAGTGATATTTTCGTCCAGGTTATTGTATTTTATTAACGAAAAAGAATATAAAATTTAGCAGAAACCAGCACAAAACTATATTTTTTGGTAAAACTACCAAAAAGTGATATTTTCGTCCAGTTTATGGATTTTATTAACGAAAAAGAATATAAAATTTAGCAGAAACCAGCACAAAACTTTATTTTTTGGTAAAATTGAAAAAAGTGATATTTTCGTCCAGGTTATTGTATTTTATTAACGAAAAAGAATATAAAATTTAGCAGAAACCAGCACAAAACTTTATTTTTTGGTAAAATTGAAAAAAAGTGATATTTTCGTCCAGTTTATGGGTTTTATTAACAAAAAAGAACATTAAGTTAGCAGAAACCAGCACAAAATTATATTTTATTATTTTTTCAGTTTATGGATTTTATTAACGAAAAAGAACATTAAGTTAGCAGAAACCAGCACAAAACTTTATTTTATTATATTTTGCTAAAATTGCTGAAAAGTGATATTTTCGTCCAGTTTATGGATTTTATTAACGAAAAAGAACATAAAATTTTGCAGAAACCACCACAAAACTCTATTTTTTGGTAAAATTGAAAAAAAGTGATATTTTCGTGACTTAATTTATTTTTGCTAAAATTGCTGAAAAGTGATATTTTCGTCCAGTTTATGAATTTTATTAACGAAAAAGAACATAAAATTTAGCAGTAACCAGCACAAAACTTTATTTTTTGGTAAAACTACCAAAAAGTGATATTTTCGTCCAGTTTATGGATTTTATTAACGAAAAAGAACATTAAGTTAGCAGAAACCAGCACAAAACTATATTTTTTGGTAAAACTACCAAAAAGTGATATTTTCGTCCAGTTTATGGATTTTATTAACAAAAAAGAACATTAAGTTAGCACAAAACTATGTTTTATTATTTTTTGATAAAATTGACAAAAAGTGATATTTTCGTCCAGTTTATGGATTTTATTAACGAAAGAGAACATAAAATTTAGCAAAAACCAACACTCTACTTTTTTTTTAGGTAAAACTACCACAAAGTGATATTTTCGTCCAGTTTATGGATTTTATTAACAAAAAAGAATATTTAGTTAGCACATAACTATGTTTTATTATTTTTTGATAAAATTGACAAAAAGTGATATTTTCGTCCAGTTTATGGATTTTATTAACGAAAAAGAACATAAAATTTTGCAGAAACCACCACAAAACTCTATTTTTTGGTAAAATTGAAAAAAAGTGATATTTTCGTGACTTAATTTATTTTTGCTAAAATTGCTGAAAAGTGATATTTTCGTCCAGTTTATGAATTTTATTAACGAAAAAGAACATAAAATTTAGCAGTAACCAGCACAAAACTTTATTTTTTGGTAAAACTACCAAAAAGGGATATTTTCGTCCAGTTTATGGATTTTATTAACGAAAAAGAATAGAAAATTTAGCAGAAACCAGCACAAAACTTTATTTTTTGGTAAAATTGAAAAAAGTGATATTTTCGTCCAGTTTATGGATTTTATTAACGAAAAAGAACATTAAGTTAGCAAAAATCAGTACAAAAATTTATTTTTTGGTAAAACTACCAAAAAGTGATATTTTCGTCCAGTTTAGGGAATTTATTAACGAAAAAGAACATAAAATTTAGCAGAAACCAGCACAAAACTTTATTTTTTGGTAAAACTACCAAAAAGTGATATTTTCGTCCAGTTTATGGATTTTATTAACGAAAAAAAACATTAAGTTAGCAGAAACCAGCACACAACTGTATTTTTTGGTAAAACTACCAAAAAGTGATATTTTCGTCCAGTTTATGGATTTTATTAACGAAAGAGAACATAAAATTTAGCTGAAACCAGCACAAAAATTTATTTTTTGGTAAAAATACCAAAAAGTGATATTTTCGTCCAGTTTATAGAATTTATTAACGAAAGAGAACATAAAGTTTAGCAGAAACCAGCACAAAACTTTATTTTTTGGTAAAACTACCAAAAAGTGATATTTTCGTCCAGTTTATGGATTTTATTAACGAAAAAGAACATTAAGTTAGCAGAAACCAGCACAAAACTAGATTTTTTGGTAAAACTACCAAAAAGTGATATTTTCGTCCAGTTTATGGATTTTTTTAACGAAAGAGAACATAAAATTTAGCTGAAACCAGCACAAAACTATATTTTATTGTTTTTTGATAAAATTGCCATAAAGTGATATTTTCGTCCAGTTTATGGATTTTATTAAAGAAAAAGAACATTAAGATAGCAAAAACCAGCAAAAAACTTTTATTTTTTGGTAAAACTACCAAAAAGTAATATTTTCGTCCAGTTTATGGAATTTATTAACGAAAAAGAACATAAAATTTAGCAGAAACCAGCACAAAACTTTATTTTTTGGTAAAACTACTAAAATGTGATATTTTCGTCCAGTTTATGGATTTTATTAACGAAAGAGAACATAAAATTTAGCTAAAACCAGCACAAAACTATATTTTATTGTTTTTTGATAAAATTGCCATAAAGTGATATTTTCGTCCAGTTTATGGATTTTATTAGAGAAAAAGAACATTAAGTTAGCAAAAACCAGCAAAAAACTTTATTTTTTGGTAAAACTACCAAAAAGTGATATTTTCGTCCAGTTTATGGATTTTATTAACGAAAAAGAACATTAAGTTAGCAGAAACCAGCACAAAACTATATTTTTTGGTAAAACTACCAAAAAGTGATATTTTCGTCCAGTTTATGGATTTTATTAAAGAAAAAGAACATTAAGTTAGCAAAAACCAGCAAAAAACTTTATTTTTTGGTAAAACTACTAAAATGTGATATTTTCGTCCAGTTTATGGAATTTATTAACGAAAAAGAACATAAAATTTAGCAGAAACCAGCACAAAACTTTATTTTTTGGTAAAACTACCAAAAAGTGATATTTTCGTCCAGTTTATGGATTTTATTAACGAAAAAGAACATTAAGTTAGCAGAAACCAGCACAAAACTATATTTTTTGGTAAAACTACCAAAAAGTGATATTTTCGTCCAGTTTATGGATTTTATTAACAAAAAAGAACATTAAGTTAGCACAAAACTATGTTTTATTATTTTTTGATAAAATTGACAAAAAGTGATATTTTCGTCCAGTTTATGGATTTTATTAACGAAAAAGAACATAAAATTTTGCAGAAACCACCACAAAACTCTATTTTTTGGTAAAATTGAAAAAAAGTGATATTTTCGTGACTTAATTTATTTTTGCTAAAATTGCTGAAAAGTGATATTTTCGTCCAGTTTATGAATTTTATTAACGAAAAAGAACATAAAATTTAGCAGTAACCAGCACAAAACTTTATTTTTTGGTAAAACTACCAAAAAGTGATATTTTCGTCCAGTTTATGGATTTTATTAACGAAAAAGAACATTAAGTTAGCAGAAACCAGCACAAAACTATATTTTTTGGTAAAACTACCAAAAAGTGATATTTTCGTCCAGTTTATGGATTTTATTAACAAAAAAGAACATTAAGTTAGCACAAAACTATGTTTTATTATTTTTTGATAAAATTGACAAAAAGTGATATTTTCGTCCAGTTTATGGATTTTATTAACGAAAGAGAACATAAAATTTAGCAAAAACCAACACTCTACTTTTTTTTTAGGTAAAACTACCACAAAGTGATATTTTCGTCCAGTTTATGGATTTTATTAACAAAAAAGAATATTTATAAAAAGAATAGTTATAATAGCACATAACTATGTTTTATTATTTTTTGATAAAATTGAAAAAGTGATATTTTCGTCCAGTTTATGAATTTTATTAACGAAAGAGAATATAAAATTTAGCAAAAACCAACACTATACTTTTTTTTTTGGTAAAACTACCAAAAAGGGATATTTTCGTCCAGTTTATGGTTTTTATTAACGAAAAAGAATAGAAAATTTAGCAGAAACCAGCACAAAACTTTATTTTTTGGTAAAATTGAAAAAAGTGATATTTTCGTCCAGTTTATGGATTTTATTAACGAAAAAGAACATTAAGTTAGCAAAAATCAGTACAAAAATTTATTTTTTGGTAAAACTACCAAAAAGTGATATTTTCGTCCAGTTTATGGAATTTATTAACGAAAAAGAACATAAAATTTAGCAGAAACCAGCACAAAACTTTATTTTTTGGTAAAACTACCGAAAAGTGATATTTTCGTCCAGTTTATGGATTTTATTAACGAAAAAGAACATTAAGTTAGCAGAAACCAGCACAAAACTATATTTTTTGGTAAAACTACCAAAAAGTGATATTTTCGTCCAGTTTATGGATTTTATTAACGAAAGAGAACATAAAATTTAGCTGAAAGCAGCACAAAAATTATTTTTTGGTAAAACTACCAAAAAGTGATATTTTCGTCCAGTTTATAGAATTTATTAACGAAAAAGAACATAAAGTTTAGCAGAAACCAGCACAAAACTTTATTTTTTGGTAAAACTACCAAAAAGTGATATTTTCGTCCAGTTTATGGATTTTATTAACGAAAAAGAACATTAAGATAGCAGAAACCAGCACAAAACTATATTTTTTGGTAAAACTACCAAAAAGTGATATTTTCGTCCAGTTTATGGATTTTATTAACAAAAGAGAACATTAAATTTAGCAGAAACCAGCACAAAACTATATTTTATTGTTTTTTGATAAAATTGTCATAAAGTGATATTTTCGTCCAGTTTATGGATTTTATTAAAGAAAAAGAACATTAAGTTAGCAAAAACCAGCAAAAAACTTTATTTTTTGGTAAAACTACCAAAAAGTGATATTTTCGTCCAGTTTATGGAATTTATTAACGAAAAAGAACATAAAATTTAGCAGAAACCAGCACAAAACTTTATTTTTTGGTAAAACTACCAAAATGTGATATTTTTTTGTCCAGTTTATGGATTTTATTAACGAAAACGAACATAAAATTTAGCAGAAACCAGCACAAAACTATATTTTATTATTTTTTCAGTTTATGGATTTTATTAACGAAAAAGAACATTAAGTTAGCAGAAACCAGCACAAAACTTTATTTTATTATATTTTGCTAAAATTGCTGAAAAGTGATATTTTCGTCTAGTTTATGGATTTTATTAACGAAAAAGAATATAAAATTTTGCAGAAACCACCACAAAACTTCATTTTTGGCTAAAATTGAAAAAAAGTGATATTTTCGTCCAGTTTATGGATTTTATTAACGAAAAAGAACATTAAGTTAGCAGAAACCAGCACAAAACTATATTTTATTATTTTTTCAGTTTATGGATTTTATTAACGAAAAAGAACATTAAGTTAGAGGAAACCAGCACAAAACTTTATTTTATTATATTTTGCTAAAATTGCTGAAAAGTGATATTTTCGTCCAGTTTATGGATTTTCTTAACGAAAAAGAACATAAAATTTTGCAGAAACCACCACAAAACTTTATTTTTTGGTAAAATTGAAAAAAAGTGATATTTTCGTGACTTAATTTATTTTTGCTAAAATTGCTGAAAAGTGATATTTTCGTCCAGTTTATGAATTTTATTAACGAAAAAGAACATAAAATTTAGCAGTAACCAGCACAAAACTTTATTTTTTGGTAAAACTACTAAAATGTGATATTTTCGTCCAGTTTATGGATTTTATTAACGAAAGAGAACATAAAATTTAGCTGAAACCAGCACAAAACTATATTTTATTGTTTTTTCAGTTTATGGATTTTATTAACGAAAAAGAACATTAAGTTAGCAGAAACCAGCACAAAACTTTATTTTATTATATTTTGCTAAAATTGCTGAAAAGTGATATTTTCGTCTAGTTTATGGATTTTATTAACGAAAAAGAATATAAAATTTTGCAGAAACCACCACAAAACTTCATTTTTGGCTAAAATTGAAAAAAAGTGATATTTTCGTCCAGTTTATGGATTTTATTAACGAAAAAGAACATTAAGTTAGCAGAAACCAGCACAAAACTATATTTTATTATTTTTTCAGTTTATGGATTTTATTAACGAAAAAGAACATTAAGTTAGAGGAAACCAGCACAAAACTTTATTTTATTATATTTTGCTAAAATTGCTGAAAAGTGATATTTTCGTCCAGTTTATGGATTTTCTTAACGAAAAAGAACATAAAATTTTGCAGAAACCACCACAAAACTTTATTTTTTGGTAAAATTGAAAAAAAGTGATATTTTCGTGACTTAATTTATTTTTGCTAAAATTGCTGAAAAGTGATATTTTCGTCCAGTTTATGAATTTTATTAACGAAAAAGAACATAAAATTTAGCAGTAACCAGCACAAAACTTTATTTTTTGGTAAAACTACCAAAAAGTGATATTTTCGACCAGTTTATGGATTTTATTAACGAAAAAGAACATTAAGTTAGCAGAAACCAGCACAAAACTATATTTTTTGGTAAAACTACCAAAAAGTGATATTTTCGTCCAGTTTATGGATTTTATTAACAAAAGAGAACATTAAATTTAGCAGAAACCAGCACAAAACTATATTTTATTGTTTTTTGATAAAATTGTCATAAAGTGATATTTTCGTCCAGTTTATGGATTTTATTAAAGAAAAAGAACATTAAGTTAGCAAAAACCAGCAAAAAACTTTATTTTTTGGTAAAACTACCAAAAAGTGATATTTTCGTCCAGTTTATGGAATTTATTAACGAAAAAGAACATAAAATTTAGCAGAAACCAGCACAAAACTTTATTTTTTGGTAAAACTACCAAAATGTGATATTTTCGTCCAGTTTATGGATTTTATTAACGAAAACGAACATAAAATTTAGCAGAAACCAGCACAAAACTATATTTTATTATTTTTTCAGTTTATGGATTTTATTAACGAAAAAGAACATTAAGTTAGCAGAAACCAGCACAAAACTTTATTTTATTACATTTTGCTAAAATTGCTGAAAAGTGATATTTTCGTCTAGTTTATGGATTTTATTAACGAAAAAGAATATAAAATTTTGCAGAAACCACCACAAAACTTCATTTTTGGCTAAAATTGAAAAAAAGTGATATTTTCGTCCAGTTTATGGATTTTATTAACGAAAAAGAACATTAAGTTAGCAGAAACCAGCACAAAACTATATTTTATTATTTTTTCAGTTTATGGATTTTATTAACGAAAAAGAACATTAAGTTAGCGGAAACCAGCACAAAACTTTATTTTATTATATTTTGCTAAAATTGCTGAAAAGTGATATTTTCGTCCAGTTTATGGATTTTCTTAACGAAAAAGAACATAAAATTTTGCAGAAACCACCACAAAACTCTATTTTTTGGTAAAATTGAAAAAAAGTGATATTTTCGTGACTTAATTTATTTTTGCTAAAATTGCTGAAAAGTGATATTTTCGTCCAGTTTATGAATTTCATTAACGAAAAAGAACATAAAATTTAGCAGTAACCAGCACAAAACTTTATTTTTTGGTAAAACTACCAAAAAGTGATATTTTCGTCCAGTTTATGTTTTATTAACGAAAAAGAACATTAAGTTAGCAGAAACCAGCACAAAACTATATTTTTTGGTAAAACTACCAAAAAGTCATATTTTCGTCCAGTTTATGGATTTTATTAACAAAAAAGAACATTAAGTTAGCACAAAACTATGTTTTATTATTTTTTGATAAAATTGACAAAAAGTGATATTTTCGTCCAGTTTATGGATTTTATTAACGAAAGAGAACATAAAATTAACAAAAACCAACACTCTACTTTTTTTTTAGGTAAAACTACCACAAAGTGATATTTTCGTCCAGTTTATGGATTTTATTAACAAAAAAGAATATTTATAAAAAGAATAGTTATAATAGCACATAACTATGTTTTATTATTTTTTGATAAAATTGAAAAAGTGATATTTTCGTCCAGTTTATGGATTTTATTAACGAAAGAGAACATAAAATTTAGCAAAAACCAACACTATACTTTATTTTTTGGTAAAACTACCAAAAAGGGATATTTTCGTCCAGTTTATGGTTTTTATTAACGAAAAAGAATAGAAAATTTAGCAGAAACCAGCACAAAACTTTATTTTTTGGTAAAATTGAAAAAAGTGATATTTTCGTCCAGTTTATGGATTTTATTAACGAAAAAGAACATTAAGTTAGCAAAAATCAGTACAAAAATTTATTTTTTGGTAAAACTACCAAAAAGTGATATTTTCGTCCAGTTTATGGAATTTATTAACGAAAAAGAACTTAAAATTTAGCAGAAACCAGCACAAAACTTTATTTTTTGGTAAAACTACCAAAAAGTGATATTTTTGTCCAGTTTATGGATTTTATTAACGAAAAAGAACATTAAGTTAGCAGAAACCAGCACAAAACTATATTTTTTGGTAAAACTACCAAAAAGTGATATTTTCGTCCAGTTTATGGATTTTATTAACGAAAAAGAACATTAAGTTAGCAGAAACCAGCACAAAACTATATTTTTTGGTAAAACTACCAAAAAGTGATATTTTCGTCCAGTTTATGGATTTTATTAACAAAAAAGAACATTAAGTTAGCACAAAACTATGTTTTATTATTTTTTGATAAAATTGACAAAAAGTGATATTTTCGTCCAGTTTATGGATTTTATTAACGAAAGAGAACATAAAATTTAGCAAAAACCAACACTCTACTTTTTTTTTTAGGTAAAACTACCACAAAGTGATATTTTCGTCCAGTTTATGGATTTTATTAACAAAAAAGAATATTTAGTTAGCACATAACTATGTTTTATTATTTTTGATAAAATTGACAAAAAGTGATATTTTCGTCCAGTTTATGGATTTTATTAACGAAAGAGAACATAAAATTTAGCAAAAACCAACACTATACTTTTTTTTTTGGTAAAACTACCAAAAAGGGATATTTTCGTCCAGTTTATGGATTTTATTAACAAAAAAGAACATTAAGTTAGCACAAAACTATGTTTTAATATTTTTTGATAAAATTGACAAAAAGTGATATTTTCGTCCAGTTTATGGATTTTATTAACGAAAGAGAACATAAAATTTAGCAAAAACCAACACTCTACTTTTTTTTTAGGTAAAACTACCACAAAGTGATATTTTCGTCCAGTTTATGGATTTTATTAACGAAAACGAACATAAAATTTAGCAGAAACCAGCCCAAAACTATATTTTATTATTTTTTCAGTTTATGGATTTTATTAACGAAAAAGAACATTAAGTTAGCAGAAACCAGCACAAAACTTTATTTTATTATATTTTGCTAAAATTGCTGAAAAGTGATATTTTCGTCCAGTTTATGGATTTTCTTAACGAAAAAGAACATAAAATTTTGCAGAAACCACCACAAAACTCTATTTTTTGGTAAAATTGAAAAAAAGTGATATTTTCGTGACTTAATTTATTTTTGCTAAAATTGCTGAAAAGTGATATTTTCGTCCAGTTTATGAATTTTATTAACGAAAAAGAACATAAAATTTAGCAGTAACCAGCACAAAACTTTATTTTTTGGTAAAAATACCAAAAAGTGATATTTTCGTCCAGTTTATAGATTTTATTAACGAAAAAGAACATTAAGTTAGCAGAAACCAGCACAAAACTATATTTTTTGGTAAAACTACCAAAAAGTGATATTTTCGTCCAGTTTATGGATTTTATTAACAAAAAAGAACATTAAGTTAGCACAAAACTATGTTTTATTATTTTTTGATAAAATTGACAAAAAGTGATATTTTCGTCCAGTTTATGGATTTTATTAACGAAAGAGAACATAAAATTTAGCAAAAACCAACACTCTACTTTTTTTTTAGGTAAAACTACCACAAAGTGATATTTTCGTCCAGTTTATGGATTTTATTAACAAAAAAGAATATTTAGTTAGCACATAACTATGTTTTATTATTTTTTGATAAAATTGACAAAAAGTGATATTTTCGTCCAGTTTATGGATTTTATTAACGAAAGAGAACATAAAATTTAGCAAAAACCAACACTATACTTTTTTTTTTGGTAAAACTACCAAAAAGGGATATTTTCGTCCAGTTTATGGATTTTATTAACGAAAAAGAATAGAAAATTTAGCAG
Source organism: Sylvicola cinctus (assembly GCA_963854165.1). Classification (NCBI taxonomy): domain Eukaryota; kingdom Metazoa; phylum Arthropoda; class Insecta; order Diptera; family Anisopodidae; genus Sylvicola; species Sylvicola cinctus. The sequence goes on from OY974084.1 coordinate 21,976,638, forward strand.
AAAGCAGCACAAAGCTTTATTTTTTGGTAAAATTGAAAAAAGTGATATTTTCGTCCAGTTTATGGATTTTATTAACGAAAAAGAACATTAAGTTAGCAAAAATCAGTACAAAAATTTATTTTTTGGTAAAACTACCAAAAAGTGATATTTTCGTCCAGTTTATGGAATTTATTAACGAAAAAGAACATAAAATTTAGCAGAAACCAGCACAAAACTTTTTTTTTTGGTAAAACTACCAAAAAGTGATATTTTCGTCCAGTTTATGGATTTTATTAACGAAAAAGAACATTAAGTTAGCAGAAACCAGCACAAAACTATATTTTTTGGTAAAACTACCAAAAAGTGATATTTTCGTCCAGTTTATGGATTTTATTAACGAAAGAGAACATAAAATTTAGCTGAAACCAGCACAAAAATTTATTTTTTGGTAAAACTACCAAAAAGCGATATTTTCGTCCAGTTTATAGAATTTATTAACGAAAAAGAACATAAAGTTTAGCAGAAACCAGCACAAAACTTTATTTTTTGGTAAAACTACCAAAAAGTGATATTTTCGTCCAGTTTATGGATTTTATTAACGAAAAAGAACATTAAGTTAGCAGAAACAAGCACAAAACTTTATTTTATTATTTCTTGCTAAAATTGCTGAAAAGTGATATTTTCGTCCAGTTTATGGATTTTATTAACGAAAAAAAACATAAAATTTAGCAGTAACCAGCACAAAACTTTATTTTTTGGTAAAACTACCAAAAAGTGATATTTTCGTCCAGTTTATGGATTTTATTAACAAAAAAGAACATTAAGTTAGCAGAAACCAGCACAAAACTTTATTTTATTATATTTTGCTAAAATTACTGAAAAGTGATATTTTCGTCTAGTTTATGGATTTTATTAACAAAAAAGAACATAAAATTAGCAGAAACCAGCACAAAACTTTATTTTTTGGTAAAACTACCAAAAAGTGATATTTTCGTCCAGTTTATGGATTTTATTAACAAAAAAGAACATTAAGTTAGCAGAAACCAGCACAAAACTTTATTTTATTATATTTTGCTAAAATTACTGAAAAGTGATATTTTCGTCTAGTTTATGGATTTTATTAACGAAAGAGAACATAAAATTAAGCAGAAACCAACACAAAACTTTATTTTTTGGTAAAATTGAAAAAAGTGATATTTTCGTCCAGTTTATGGATTTTATTAACGAAAAAGAACATAAAATTTAGCAAAAACCAGCACAAAACTTTATTTTTTGGTAAAACTACCAAAAAGTGATATTTTCGTCCAGTTTATGGATTTTATTAACGAAAAAGAACATTAAGTTAGCAGAAACAAGCACAAAACTTTATTTTATTATTTCTTGCTAAAATTGCTGAAAAGTGATATTTTCGTCCAGTTTATGGATTTTATTAACGAAAAAAAACATAAAATTTAGCAGTAACCAGCACAAAACTTTTTTTTTTGGTAAAACTACCAAAAAGTGATATTTTCGTCCAGTTTATGGATTTTATTAACGAAAAAGAACATTAAGTTAGCAGAAACCAGCACAAAACTTTATTTTTTGGTAAAACTACCAAAAAGTGATATTTTCGTCAAGTTTATTGATTTTATTAACGAAAAAGAACATTAAGTTAGCAAAAATCAGTACAAAAATTTATTTTATTATATTTTGCTAAAATTACTGAAAAGTGATATTTTCGTCTAGTTTATGGATTTTATTAACGAAAGAGAACATAAAATTAAGCAGAAACCAACACAAAACTTTATTTTTTGGTAAAATTGAAAAAAGTGATATTTTCGTCCAGTTTATGGAATTTATTAACGAAAAAGAACATAAAATTTAGCAGAAACCAGCACAAAACTTTTTTTTTTGGTAAAATTGAAAAAAGTGATATTTTCGTCCAGTTTATGGATTTTATTAACGAAAAAGAACATAAAATTTAGCAAAAACCAGCACAAAACTTTATTTTTTGGTAAAACTACCAAAAAGTGATATTTTCGTCCAGTTTATGGATTTTATTAACGAAAAAGAACATTAAGTTAGCAGAAACAAGCACAAAACTTTATTTTATTATTTCTTGCTAAAATTGCTGAAAAGTGATATTTTCGTCCAGTTTATGGATTTTATTAACGAAAAAAAACATAAAATTTAGCAGAAACCAGCACAAAACTTTATTTTTTGGTAAAACTACCAAAAAGTGATATTTTCGTCCAGTTTATGGATTTTATTAACAAAAAAGAACATTAAGTTAGCAGAAACCAGCACAAAACTTTATTTTATTATATTTTGCTAAAATTACTGAAAAGTGATATTTTCGTCTAGTTTATGGATTTTATTAACGAAAGAGAACATAAAATTAAGCAGAAACCAACACAAAACTTTATTTTTTGGTAAAATTGAAAAAAGTGATATTTTCGTCCAGTTTATGGATTTTATTAACGAAAAAGAACATAAAATTTAGCAAAAACCAGCACAAAACTTTATTTTTTGGTAAAACTACCAAAAAGTGATATTTTCGTCCAGTTTATGGATTTTATTAACGAAAAAGAACATTAAGTTAGCAGAAACAAGCACAAAACTTTATTTTATTATTTCTTGCTAAAATTGCTGAAAAGTGATATTTTCGTCCAGTTTATGGATTTTATTAACGAAAAAAAACATAAAATTTAGCAGTAACCAGCACAAAACTTTTTTTTTTGGTAAAACTACCAAAAAGTGATATTTTCGTCCAGTTTATGGATTTTATTAACGAAAAAGAACATTAAGTTAGCAGAAACCAGCACAAAACTTTATTTTTTGGTAAAACTACCAAAAAGTGATATTTTCGTCCAGTTTATGGATTTTATTAACAAAAAAGAACATTAAGTTAGCAGAAACCAGCACAAAACTTTATTTTATTATATTTTGCTAAAATTACTGAAAAGTGATATTTTCGTCTAGTTTATGGATTTTATTAACGAAAGAGAACATAAAATTAAGCAGAAACCAACACAAAACTTTATTTTTTGGTAAAATTGAAAAAAGTGATATTTTCGTCCAGTTTATGGAATTTATTAACGAAAAAGAACATAAAATTTAGCAGAAACCAGCACAAAACTTTTTTTTTTGGTAAAACTACCAAAAAGTGATATTTTCGTCCAGTTTATGGATTTTATTAACGAAAAAGAACATTAAGTTAGCAGAAACCAGCACAAAACTTTATTTTTTGGTAAAACTACCAAAAAGTGATATTTTCGTCAAGTTTATTGATTTTATTAACGAAAGAGGACATAAAATTTAGCAGTAACCACCACAAAACTTTATTTATTTTTTAAATTACCAAAAAGTGATATTTTCGTCCAGTTTATGGATTTTATTAACGAAACCGCCACAAAACTTTATTTTTTGGTAAAACTACCAAAAAGTGATATTTTCGTCAAGTTTATTGATTTTATTAACGAAAGAGGACATAAAATTTAGCAGTAACCACCACAAAACTTTATTTATTTTTTAAATTACCAAAAAGTGATATTTTCGTCCAGTTTATGGATTTTATTAACGAAAGAGAACATAAAATTATCAGAAACCGCCACAAAACTTTATTTTTTGGTAAAACTACCAAAAAGTGATATTTTCGTCAAGTTTATTGATTTTATTAACGAAAGAGGACATAAAATTTAGCAGTAACCACCACAAAACTTTATTTATTTTTTAAATTACCAAAAAGTGATATTTTCGTCCAGTTTATGGATTTTATTAACGAAAGAGGACATAAAATTATCAGAAACCGCCACAAAACTTTATTTTTTGGTAAAACTACCAAAAAGTGATGTTTTCGTCCAGTTTATGGATTTTATTAACGAAAAAGAACATAAAATTTAGCAGAAACCACCACAAAACTTTATTTTTTGGTAAAACTACCAAAAAGTGATATTTTCGTCAAGTTTATTGATTTTATTAACGAAAGAGGACATACAATTATTAGAAACCGCCACAAAACTTTATTTTTTGCTAAAACTACCAAAAAGTGATATTTTCGTTAAGTTTATTGATTTTATTAACGAAAGGGGACATACAATTATTAGAAACCGCCACAAAACTTTATTTTTTGGTAAAACTACCAAAAAGTGATATTTTCGTCAAGTTTATTGATTTTATTAACGAAAGAGGACATACAATTATTAGAAACCGCCACAATACTTTATTTTTTGGTAAAACTACCAAAAAGTGATATTTTCATCAAGTTTATTGATTTTATTAACGAAAGGGGACATAAAATTTAGCAGTAACCACCACAAAACTTTATTTATTTTTTAAATTACCAAAAAGTGATATTTTCGTCAAGTTTATTGATTTTATTAACGAAAGAGGACATACAATTATTAGAAACCGCCACAAAACTTTATTTTTTGCTAAAACTACCAAAAAGTGATATTTTCGTTAAGTTTATTGATTTTATTAACGAAAGGGGACATACAATTATTAGAAACCGCCACAAAACTTTATTTTTTGGTAAAACTACCAAAAAGTGATATTTTCGTCAAGTTTATTGATTTTATTAACGAAAGGGGACATAAAATTTAGCAGTAACCACCACAAAACTTTATTTATTTTTTAAATTACCAAAAAGTGATATTTTCGTACAGTTTATGGATTTTATTAACGAAAGGGGACATACAATTATTAGAAACCGCCACAAAACTTTATTTTTTGGTAAAACTACCAAAAAGTGATATTTTCGTCAAGTTTATTGATTTTATTAACGAAAGGGGACATAAAATTTAGCAGTAACCACCACAAAACTTTATTTATTTTTTAAATTACCAAAAAGTGATATTTTCGTCCAGTTTATGGATTTTATTAACGAAAGAGGACATAAAATTATCAGAAACCACCACAAAACTTTATTTTTTGGTAAAACTACCAAAAAGTGATATTTTCGTCAAGTTTATTGATTTTATTAACGAAAGAGGACATACAATTATTAGAAACCGCCACAAAACTTTATTTTTTTGTAAAACTACCAAAAAGTGATATTTTCGTCAAGTTTATTGATTTTATTAAAGAAAGGGGACATAAAATTTAGCAGTAACCACCACAAAACTTTATTTATTTTTTAAATTACCAAAAAGTGATATTTTCGTCCAGTTTATGGATTTTATTAACGAAAGAGGACATAAAATTATCAGAAACCGCCACAAAACTTTATTTTTTGGTAAAACTACCAAAAAGTGATATTTTCGTCAAGTTTATTGATTTTATTAACGAAAGGGGACATAAAATTTAGCAGTAACCACCACAAAACTTTATTTATTTTTTAAATTACAAAAAGTGATATTTTCGTCCAGTTTATGGATTTTATTAACGAAAGAGGACATACAATTATTAGAAACCGCCACAAAACTTTATTTTTTGGTAAAACTACCAAAAAGTGATATTTTCGTCCAGTTTATGGATTTTATTACCGAAAGAGGACATAAAATTATCAGAAACCGCCACAAAACTTTATTTTTTGGTAAAACTACCAAAAAGTGATATTTTCGTCAAGTTTATTGATTTTATTAACGAAAGAGGACATAAAATTTAGCAGTAACCACCACAAAACTTTATTTATTTTTTAAATTACCAAAAAGTGATATTTTCGTCCAGTTTATGGATTTTATTAACGAAAGAGGACATAAAATTATCAGAAACCGCCACAAAACTTTATTTTTTGGTAAAACTACCAAAAAGTGATGTTTTCGTCCAGTTTATGGATTTTATTAACGAAAAAAAACAAAAAATTTAGCAGAAACCACCACAAAACTTTATTTTTTGGTAAAACTACCAAAAAGTGATATTTTCGTCAAGTTTATTGATTTTATTAACGAAAGAGGACATAAAATTTAGCAGAAATCCCACAAAACTTTATTTATTTTTAAAACTACCAAAAAGTGATATTTTCGTCCAGTTTATAAATTTTATTAACGAAAGAGGACATAAAATTATCAGAAACCGCCACAAAACTTTATTTTTTGGTAAAACTACCAAAAAGTGATGTTTTCGTCCAGTTTATGGATTTTATTAACGAAAGAGGACATAAAATTATCAGAAACCGCCACAAAACTTTATTTTTTGGTAAAACTACCAAAAAGTGATATTTTCGTCAAGTTTATTGATTTTATTAACGAAAGAGGACATAAAATTTAGCAGTAACCACCACAAAACTTTATTTATTTTTTAAATTACCAAAAAGTGATATTTTCGTCCAGTTTATGGATTTTATTAACGAAAGAGGACATAAAATTATCAGAAACCGCCACAAAACTTTATTTTTTGGTAAAACTACCAAAAAGTGATATTTTCGTCAAGTTTATTGATTTTATTAACGAAAGAGGACATAAAATTTAGCAGAAACCACCACAAAACTTTATTTATTTTTAAAACTACCAAAAAGTGATATTTTCGTCCAGTTTATGGATTTTATTAACGAAAAAGAACATTAAGTTAGCAGAAACCAGCACAAAACTTTATTTTTTGGTAAAACTACCAAAAAGTGATATTTTCGTCAAGTTTATTGATTTTATTAACGAAAGAGGACATAAAATTTAGCAGAAACCACCACAAAACTTTATTTATTTTTAAAACTACCAAAAAGTGATATTTTCGTCCAGTTTATGGATTTTATTAACGAAAGAGGACATAAAATTATCAGAAACCGCCACAAAACTTTATTTTTTGGTAAAACTACCAAAAGGTGATGATTTCGTAAAGTTTATGGAATTTATTAACGAAAAAGAAAATAAAATTTAGCAGAAACTAGCACAAAACTTTATATTTTGATAAAACTACCAAAAAGTGATATTTTCGTCCAGTTTATGGATTTTATTAACGAAAAAGAACATTAAGTTAGCAGAAACCGCCACAAAACTTTATTTTTTGGTAAAACTACCAAAAAGTGATATTTTCGTCAAGTTTATTGATTTTATTAACGAAAGAGGACATAAAATTTAGCAGAAACCACCACAAAACTTTATTTATTTTTAAAACTACCAAAAAGTGATATTTTCGTCCAGTTTATGGATTTTATTAACGAAAGAGGACATAAAATTATCAGAAACCGCCACAAAACTTTATTTTTTGGTAAAACTACCAAAAAGTGATATTTTCGTCAAGTTTATTGATTTTGTTAACGAAAGAGGACATAAAATTTAGCAGAAACCAGCACAAAACTTTATTTTTTGGTAAAACTACCAAAAAGTGATGTTTTCGTCCAGTTTATGGATTTTATTAACGAAAAAGAACATTAAGTTAGCAGAAACCACCACAAAACTTTATTTTTTGGTAAAACTACCAAAAAGTGATATTTTCGTCCAGTTTATGGATTTTATTAACGGAAGAGGACATAAAATTATCAGAAACCGCCACAAAACTTTATTTTTTGGTAAAACTACCAAAAAGTGATATTTTCGTCCAGTTTATGGATTTTATTAACGAAAGAGGACATAAAATTATCAGAAACCGCCACAAAACTTTATTTTTTGGTAAAACTACCAAAAAGTGATATTTTCGTCAAGTTTATTGATTTTGTTAACGAAAGAGGACATAAAATTTAGCAGAAACCAGCACAAAACTTTATTTTTTGGTAAAACTACCAAAAAGTGATATTTTCGTCCAGTTTATGGATTTTATTAACGAAAGAGGACATAAAATTATCAGAAACCGCCACAAAACTTTATTTTTTGGTAAAACTACCAAAAAGTGATATTTTCGTCCAGTTTATGGATTTTATTAACGAAAGAGGACATAAAATTATCAGAAACCGCCACAAAACTTTATTTTTTGGTAAAACTACCAAAAAGTGATGTTTTCGTCCAGTTTATGGATTTTATTAACGAAAAAGAACATTAAGTTAGCAGAAACCGGCACAAAACTTTATTTTTTGGTAAAACTACCAAAAAATGATATTTTCGTCCAGTTTATGGATTTTATTCACGAAAGAGGACATAAAATTATCAGAAACCGCCACAAAACTTTATTTTTTGTTAAAACTACCAAAAAGTGATGTTTTCGTCTAGTTTATGGATTTTATTAACGAAAAAGAACATTAAGTTAGCAGAAACCAGCACAAAACTTTATTTTTTGGTAAAACTACCAAAAAGTGATGTTTTCGTCCAGTTTATGGATTTTATTAACGAAAAAGAACATTAAGTTAGCAGAAACCACCACAAAACTTTATTTTTTGGTAAAACTACCAAAAAGTGATATTTTCGTCCAGTTTATGGATTTTATTAACGAAAGAGGACATAAAATTATCAGAAACCGCCACAAAACTTTATTTTTTGGTAAAACTACCAAAAAGTGATATTTTCGTCAAGTTTATTGATTTTGTTAACGAAAGAGGACATAAAATTTAGCAGAAACCAGCACAAAACTTTATTTTTTGATAAAACTACCAAAAAGTGATATTTTCGTCCAGTTTATGGATTTTATTAACGAAAGAGGACATAAAATTATCAGAAACCGCCACAAAACTTTATTTTTTGGTAAAACTACCAAGAAGTGATGTTTTCGTCCAGTTTATGGATTTTATTAACGAAAAAGAACATTAAGTTAGCAGAAACCAGCACAAAACTTTATTTTTTGGTAAAACTACCAAAAAGTGATATTTTCGTCCAGTTTATGAATTTTATTCACGAAAGAGGACATAAAATTATCAGAAACCGCCACAAAACTTTATTTTTTGGTAAAACTACCAAGAAGTGATGTTTTCGTCCAGTTTATGGATTTTATTAACGAAAAAGAACATAAAATTTAACAGAAACCACCACAAAACTTTATTTTTTGTTAAAACTACCAAAAAGTGATGTTTTCGTCCAGTTTATGGAATTTATTAACGAAAAAGAACATAAAATTTAGCAGAAACCAGCACAAAACTTTATTTTTTGGTAAAAATTCCAAAAAGTGATATTTTCGTCCAGTTTATGGATTTTATTAACGAAAGAGGACATAAAATTATCAGAAACCGCCACAAAACTTTATTTTTTGGTAAAACTACCAAGAAGTGATGTTTTCGTCCAGTTTATGGATTTTATTAACGAAAAAGAACATAAAATTTAGCAGAAACCACCACAAAACTTTATTTATTGGTAAAACTACCAAAAAGTGATATTTATAAACCGCCACAAAACTTTATTTTTTGGTAAAACTACCAAAAAGTGATGTTTTCGTCCAGTTTATGTATTTTATTAACGAAAATTAAGTTAGCAGAAACCAGCACAAAACTTTATTTTTTGGTAAAACTACCAAAAAGTGATGTTTTCGTACAGTTTATGGATTTTATTAACGAAAAAGAACATTAAATTAGCAGAAACCAGCACAAAACTTTATTTTTTGGTAAAACTACCAAAAGTGATTTTTTCGTCCAGTTTATGGATTTTATTAACGAAAGAGGACATAAAATTATCAGAAACCGCCACAAAACTTTAGTTTTTGGTAAAACTACCAAAAGGTAATGTTTTCGTCCAGTTTATTTAATTTATTAACGAAAAAGAACATAAAATTTAGCAGAAACCAGCACATAACTTTATTTTTTGGTAAAACTTCCAAAAAGTGATATTTTCGTCCAGTTTATGGATTTTATTAACGAAAGAGGACATAAAATTATCAGAAACCGCCACAAACTTTATTTTTTGGTAAAACTACCAAAAAGTGATGTTTTCGTCCAGTTTATGGATTTTATTAACGAAAAAGAACATTAAGTTAGCAGAAACCAGCACAAAACTTTATTTTTTTGGTAAAACTACCAAAAAGTGATATTTTCGTCCAGTTTATGGATTTTATTAACGAAAGAGGACATCAAATTATCAGAAAATGCCACAAAACTTTTTTTTTTGGTAAAACTACCAAAAAGTGATGTTTTCGTCCAGTTTATGGATTTTATTAACGAAAAAGAACACAAAATTTAGCAGAAACCACCACAAAACTTTATTTTTTGGTAAAACTACCAAAAAGTGATATTTTCGTCAAGTTTATTGATTTTATTAACGAAAGGGGACATAAAATTTGGCAGAAACCACCACAAAACTTTATTTATTGGTAAAACTACCAAAAAGTGATATTTTCGTCCAGTTTATGGATTTTATTAACGAAAAAGAACATTAAGTAAGCAGAAACTACCAAAAAAACTTTATTTTTTGGTAATACTACCAAAAATGATATTTTCGTCCAGTTTATGGATTTTATTAACGAAAAAGAACATTAAGTTAGCAGAAACCACCACAAAACTTTATTTTTTGGTAATACTACCAAAAAGTGATATTTTCGTCAAGTTTATTGATTTTATTAACGAAAGAGGACATAAAATTTAACAGAAACAACCACAAAACTTTATTTATTGGTAAAACTACCAAAAAGTGATATTTTCGTCCAGTTTATGGATTTTATTAACGAAAGAGGACATAAAATTATCAGAAACCGCCACAAAACTTTGTTTTTTGGTAAAACTACCAAAAAGTGATGTTTTTGTCCAGTTTATTGATTTTATTAACGAAAAAAAACATTATGTTAGCAGAAACCAGCACAAAACTTTATTTTTTGGTAAAACTACCAAAAAGTGATATTTTCGTTCAGTTTATGGATTTTATTAACGAAAGAGGACATAAAAATATCAGAAACCGCCACAAAACTTTATTTTTTGGTAAAACTACCAAAAAGTGATTTTTTCGTCAAGTTTATTGATTTTATTAATGAAAAAGAACATAAAATTTAGCAGAAACCACCACAAAACTTTATTTTTTGGTAAAACTACCAAAAAGTGATATTTTCGTTCAGTTTATGGATTTTATTAACGAAAGAGGACATAAAATTATCAGAAACTGCCACAAAACTTTATTTTTTGGTAAAACTACCAAAAAGTGATGTTTTCGTCAAGTTTATTGATTTTATTAATGAAAAAGAACATAGAATTTAGCAGAAACCACCACAAAACTTTATTTTTTGGTAAAACTACCAAAAAGTGATATTTTCGTTCAGTTTATGGATTTTATTAACAAAAAAGAACATTAAGTTAGCAGAAACCAGCACAAAACTTTATTTTTTGGTAAAACTACCAAAAAGGGATATTTTTGTCCAGTTTATGGGTTTTATTAACGAAAGAGGACATAAAATTATCAGAAACCGCCACAAAACTTTATTTTTTGGTAAAATTACCAAAAAGTGATGTTTTCGTCCAGTTTATATATTTTATTAACAAAAAAGAACATAAAATTTAGCAGAAACCACCACAAAACTTTATTTTTTGGTAAAACTACCAAAAAGTGATGTTTTCGTCCAGTTTATGGATTTTATTAACGAAAGAGGACAAAAAATTATCAGAAACCGCCACAAAACTTTATTTTTTGGTAAAACTACCAAAAAGTGATGTTTTCGTCCAGTTTATGGATTTTATTAACGAAAAAGAACATTAAGTTAGCAGAAACCAGCACAAAACTTCCAAAAAGTGATATTTTCGTCCAATTTATGGATTTTATTAACGAAAGAGGACATAAAATTATCAGAAACCGCCACAAAACTTTATTTTTTGGTAAAACTACCAAAAAGTGATGTTTTCGTCCAGCTTATGGATTTTATTAACGAAAAAGAACATTAAGTTAGCAGAAACCAGCACAAAACTTTATTTTTTGGTAAAACTTCCAAAAAGTGATATTTTCGTCCAGTTTATGGATTTTATTAACGAAAAAGAACATAAAATTTAGCAGAAACCAGCACAAAACTTTATATTTTGATAAAACTACCAAAAAGTGATATTTTCGTCCAGTTTATGGATTTTATTAACGAAAGAGGACAAAAAATTATCAGAAACCACCACAAAACTTTATTTTTTGGTAAAACAACCAAAAAGTGATATTTTCGTCAAGTTTATTGATTTTATTAACGAAAGAGGACATAAAATTTAGCAGAAACCACCACAAAACTTTAATTATTTTTAAAACTACCAAAAAGTGATATTTTCGTCCAGTTTATGGATTTTATTAACGAAAGAGGACAAAAAATTATCAGAAACCGCCACAAAACTTTATTTTTTGGTAAAACTACCAAAAAGTGATGTTTTCGTCCAGTTTATGGATTTTATTAACGAAAAAGAACATTAAGTTAGCAGAAACCAGCACAAAACTTTATTTATTGGTAAAACTACCAAAAAGTGATATTTTCGTAAAGTTTATGGATTTTATTAACGAAAGAGGACATAAAATTTAGCAGAAACCACCACAAAACTTTATTTATGGTAAAACTACCAAAAAGTGATATTTTCGTAAGGATTATGGATTTTATTAACGAAAGAGGACATAAAATTATCAGAAACCGCCACAAACTTTATTTTTTGGTAAAACTACCAAAAAGTGATGTTTTCGTCCAGTTTATGGATTTTATTAACGAAAGAGGACATAAAATTATCAGAAACCACCACAAAACTTTATTTTTTGGTAAAACTACCAAAAAGTGGTATTTTCGTCAAGTTTATTGATTTTATTAACGAAAGAGGACATAAAATTTAGCAGAAACCACCACAAAACTTTATTTATTGGTAAAACTACCAAAAAGTGATATTTTCGTAAAGTTTATGGATTTTATTAACGAAAGAGGACATAAAATTTAGCAGAAACCACCACAAAACTTTATTATTTTTTAAATTACAAAAAGTGATATTTTCGTCCAGTTTATGGATTTTATTAACGAAAGAGGACATACAATTATTAGAAACCGCCACAAAACTTTATTTTTTGGTAAAACTACCAAAAAGTGATATTTTCGTCAAGTTTATTGATTTTATTAACGAAAGGGGACATAAAATTTAGCAGTAACCACCACAAAACTTTATTTATTTTTTAAATTACAAAAAGTGATATTTTCGTCCAGTTTATTGATTTTATTAACGAAAGAGGACATACAATTATTAGAAACCGCCACAAAACTTTATTTTTTGGTAAAACTACCAAAAAGTGATATTTTCGTCCAGTTTATGGATTTTATTAACGAAAGAGGACATAAAATTATCAGAAACCGCCACAAAACTTTATTTTTTGGTAAAACTACCAAAAAGTGATATTTTCGTCAAGTTTATTGATTTTATTAACGAAAAGAGGACATAAAATTTAGCAGTAACCACCACAAAACTTTATTTATTTTTTAATTACCAAAAAGTGATATTTTCGTCCAGTTTATGGATTTTATTAACGAAAGAGGACATAAAATTATCAGAAACCGCCACAAAACTTTATTTTTTGGTAAAACTACCAAAAAGTGATGTTTTCGTCCAGTTTATGGATTTTATTAACGAAAAAAACAAAAAAATTTAGCAGAAACCACCACAAAACTTTATTTTTTTGGTAAAACTACCAAAAAGTGATATTTTCGTCAAGTTTATTGATTTTATTAACGAAAGAGGACATAAAATTTAGCAGAAACCCCACAAAACTTTATTTATTTTTAAAACTACCAAAAAGTGATATTTTCGTCCAGTTTATAAATTTTATTAACGAAAGAGGACATAAAATTATCAGAAACCGCCACAAAACTTTATTTTTTGGTTAAAACTACCAAAAGTGATGTTTTCGTCCAGTTTATGGATTTTATTAACGAAAGAGGACATAAAATTATCAGAAACCACCACAAAACTTTATTTTTTGGTAAAACTACCAAAAAGTGATATTTTCGTCAAGTTTATTGATTTTATTAACGAAAGAGGACATAAAATTTTGCAGAAACCACCACAAAACTTTATTTATTGGTAAAACTACCAAAAAGTGATATTTTCGTAAAGTTTATGGATTTTATTAACGAAAGAGGACATAAAATTTAGCAGAAACCACCACAAAACTTTATTTATTTTTTAAATTACAAAAAGTGATATTTTCGTCCAGTTTATGGATTTTATTAACGAAAGAGGGACATACAATTATTAGAAACCGCCACAAAACTTTATTTTTTGGTAAAACTACCAAAAGTGATATTTTCGTCAAGTTTATTGATTTTATTAACGAAAGGGGACATAAAATTTAGCAGTAACCACCACAAAACTTTATTTATTTTTTAAATTACAAAAAGTGATATTTTCGTCCAGCTTATGGATTTTATTAACGAAAGAGGACATACAATTATTAGAAACGAAAGAGGACATAAAATTTAGCAGAAAAGTTTATGGAATTTATTAACGAAAGAGGACATACAATTATTAGAAACCGCCACAAAACTTTATTTTTTGGTAAAACTACCAAAAAGTGATATTTTCGTCCAGTTTATGGATTTTATTAACGAAAGAGGACATAAAATTATCAGAAACCGCCACAAAACTTTATTTTTTGGTAAAACTACCAAAAAGTGATATTTTCGTCAAGTTTATTGATTTTATTAACGAAAGAGGACATAAAATTTAGCAGTAACCACCACAAAACTTTATTTATTTTTTAAATTACCAAAAAGTGATATTTTCGTCCAGTTTATGGATTTTATTAACGAAAGAGGACATAAAATTATCAGAAACCGCCACAAAACTTTATTTTTTGGTAAAACTACCAAAAAGTGATGTTTTCGTCCAGTTTATGGATTTTATTAACGAAAAAAACAAAAAAATTTAGGCAGAAACCACCACAAAACTTTATTTTTTGGTAAAACTACCAAAAAGTGATATTTTCGTCAAGTTTATTGATTTTATTAACGAAAGAGGACATAAAATTTAGCAGAAACCCCACAAAACTTTATTTATTTTTAAAACTACCAAAAAGTGATATTTTCGTCCAGTTTATAAATTTTATTAACGAAAGAGGACATAAAATTATCAGAAACCGCCACAAAACTTTATTTTTTGGTAAAACTACCAAAAAGTGATGTTTTCGTCCAGTTTATGGATTTTATTAACGAAAGAGGACATAAAATTATCAGAAACCACCACAAAACTTTATTTTTTGGTTAAAACTACCAAAAAGTGATATTTTCGTCAAGTTTATTGATTTTATTAACGAAAGAGGACATAAAATTTTGCAGAAACCACCACAAAACTTTATTTATTGGTAAAACTACCAAAAAGTGATATTTTCGTAAAGTTTATGGATTTTATTAACGAAAGAGGACATAAAATTTAGCAGAAACCACCACAAAACTTTATTTATTTTTTAAATTACAAAAAGTGATATTTTCGTCCAGTTTATGGATTTTATTAACGAAAGAGGACATACAATTATTAGAAACCGCCACAAAACTTTATTTTTTGGTAAAACTACCAAAAAGTGATATTTTCGTCAAGTTTATTGATTTTATTAACGAAAGGGGACATAAAATTTAGCAGTAACCACCACAAAACTTTATTTATTTTTTAAATTACAAAAAGTGATATTTTCGTCCAGCTTATGGATTTTATTAACGAAAGAGGACATACAATTATTAGAAACGAAAGAGGACATAAAATTTAGCAGAAAAGTTTATGGAATTTATTAACGAAAGAGAACATAAAATTATCAGAAACCGCCACAAAACTTTATTTTTTGGTAAAACTACCAAAAAGTGATATTTTCGTCCAGTTTATGGATTTTATTAACGAAAAAGAACATTAAGTTAGCAGAAACCAGCACAAAACTTTATTTTTTGGTTAAAACTACCAAAAAGTGATATTTTCGTCAAGTTTATTGATTTTATTAACGAAAGAGGACATAAAATTTAGCAGAAACCACCACAAAACTTTATTTATTTTTACAAACTACCAAAAAGTGATATTTTCGTCCAGTTTATGGATTTTATTAACGAAAGAGGACATAAAATTATCAGAAACCGCCACAAAACTTTATTTTTTGGTTAAAACTACCAAAAGGTGATGATTTCGTAAAGTTTATGGAATTTATTAACGAAAAAGAAAATAAAATTTAGCAGAAACCAGCACAAAACTTTATATTTTGATAAAACTACCAAAAAGTGATATTTTCGTCCAGTTTATGGATTTCATTAACGAAAAAGAACATTAAGTTAGCAGAAACCGCCACAAAACTTTATTTTTTGGTAAAACTACCAAAAAGTGATATTTTCGTCAAGTTTATTGATTTTATTAACGAAAGAGGACATAAAATTTAGCAGAAACCACCACAAAACTTTATTTATTTTTAAAACTACCAAAAAGTGATATTTCGTCCAGTTTATGGATTTTATTAACGAAAGAGGACATAAAATTATCAGAAACCGCCACAAAACTTTATTTTCTGGTAAAACTACCAAAAAGTGATATTTTCGTCAAGTTTATTGATTTTGTTAACGAAAGAGGACATAAAATTTAGCAGAAACCAGCACAAAACTTTATTTTTTGGTAAAACTACCAAAAAGTGATGTTTTCGTCCAGTTTATGGATTTTATTAACGAAAAAAACATTAAGTTAGCAGAAACCACCACAAAACTTTATTTTTTGGTAAAACTACCAAAAAGTGATATTTTCGTCCAGTTTATGGATTTTATTAACGAAAGAGGACATAAAATTATCAGAAACCGCCACAAAACTTTATTTTTTGGTAAAACTACCAAAAAGTGATATTTTCGTCAAGTTTATTGATTTTGTTAACGAAAGAGGACATAAAATTTAGCAGAAACCAGCACAAAACTTTATTTTTTGGTAAAACTACCAAAAAGTGATATTTTCGTCCAGTTTATGGATTTTATTAACGAAAGAGGACATAAAATTATCAGAAACCGCCACGAAAACTTTATTTTTTGGTAAAACTACCAAAAAGTGATGTTTTCGTCCAGTTTATGGATTTTATTAACGAAAAAGAACATTAAGTTAGCAGAAACCAGCACAAAACTGTATTTTTTGGTAAAACTACCAAAAAGTGATATTTTCGTCCAGTTTATGAATTTTATTCACGAAAGAGGACATAAAATTATCAGAAACCGCCACAAAACTTTATTTTTTGTTAAAACTACCAAAAAGTGATGTTTTCGTCTAGTTTATGGATTTTATTAACGAAAAAGAACATTAAGTTAGCAGAAACCAGCACAAAACTTTTTTTTTTTGGTAAAAACTACCAAAAAGTGATGTTTTCGTCCAGTTTATGGATTTTATTAACGAAAGAGGACATAAAATTATCAGAAACCGCCACAAAACTTTATTTTTTGGTAAAACTACCAAAAAGTGATATTTTCGTCAAGTTTATTGATTTTGTTAACGAAAGAGGACATAAATTTAGCAGAAACCAGCACAAAACTTTATTTTTTGATAAAACTACCAAAAAGTGATATTTTCGTCCAGTTTATGGATTTTATTAACGAAAGAGGACATAAAATTATCAGAAACCGCCACAAAACTTTATTTTTTGTTTAAAACTACCAAAAAGTGATGTTTTCGTCTAGTTTATGGATTTTATTAACGAAAAAGAACATTAAGTTAGCAGAAACCAGCACAAAACTTTATTTTTTGATAAAACTACCAAAAAGTGATATTTTCGTCCAGTTTATGGATTTTATTAACGAAAGAGGACATAAAATTATCAGAAACCGCCACAAAACTTTATTTTTTGGTAAAACTACCAAAAGTGATATTTTCGTCAAGTTTATTGATTTTGTTAACGAAAGAGGACATAAAATTTAGCAGAAACCAGCACAAAACTTTATTTTTTGATAAAACTACCAAAAAGTGATATTTTCGTCCAGTTTATGAATTTTATTCACGAAAGAGGACATAAAATTATCAGAAACCGCCACAAAACTTTATTTTTTGTTAAAACTACCAAAAAGTGATGTTTTCGTCTAGTTTATGGATTTTATTAACGAAAAAGAACATTAAGTTAGCAGAAACCAGCACAAAACTTTATTTTTTGGTAAAACTACCAAAAAGTGATATTTTCGTCCAGTTTATGGATTTTATTAACGAAAGAGGACATAAAATTATCAGAAACCGCCACAAAACTTTATTTTTAGGTAAAACTACCAAAAAGTGATATTTTCGTCAAGTTTATTGATTTTGTTAACGAAAGAGGACATAAATTTAGCAGAAACCAGCACAAAACTTTATTTTTTGATAAAACTACCAAAAAGTGATATTTTCGTCCAGTTATGGATTTTATTAACGAAAGAGGACATAAAATTATCAGAAACCGCCACAAAACTTTATTTTTTGGTAAAACTACCAAGAAGTGATGTTTTCGTCCAGTTTATGGATTTTATTAACGAAAAAGAACATTAAGTTAGCAGAAACCAGCACAAAACTTTATTTTTTGGTAAAAACTACCAAAAAGTGATATTTTCGTCCAGTTTATGAATTTTATTCACGAAAGAGGACATAAAATTATCAGAAACCGCCACAAAACTTTATTTTTTGGTAAAACTACCAAGAAGTGATGTTTTCGTCCAGTTTATGGATTTTATTAACGAAAAAGAACATAAAATTTAACAGAAACCACCACAAAACTTTATTTTTTGTTAAAACTACCAAGAAGTGATGTTTTCGTCCAGTTTATGGAATTTATTAACGAAAGAGAACATAAAATTTAGCAGAAACCAGCACAAAACTTTATTTTTTGGTAAAAATTCCAAAAAGTGATATTTATAAACCGCCACAAAACTTTATTTTTTGGTAAAACTACCAAAAAGTGATGTTTTCGTCCAGTTTATGTATTTTATTAACGAAAATTAAGTTAGCAGAAACCAGCACAAAACTTTATTTTTTGGTAAAACTACCAAAAAGTGATGTTTTCGTCCAGTTTATGGATTTTATTAACGAAAAAGAACATTAAGTTAGCAGAAACCAGCACAAAACTTTATTTTTTGGTAAAACTACCAAAAGTGATTTTTTCGTCCAGTTTATGGATTTTATTAACGAAAGAGGACATAAAATTATCAGAAACCGCCACAAAACTTTAGTTTTTGGTAAAACTACCAAAAGGTAATGTTTTCGTCCAGTTTATTTAATTTATTAACGAAAAAGACATAAAATTTAGCAGAAACCAGCACATAACTTTATTTTTTGGTAAAACTTCCAAAAAGTGATATTTTCGTCCAGTTTATGGATTTTATTAACGAAAGAGGACATAAAATTATCAGAAACCGCCACAAAACTTATTTTTTGGTAAAACTACCAAAAAGTGATGTTTTCGTCCAGTTTATGGATTTTATTAACGAAAAAGAACATTAAGTTAGCAGAAACCAGCACAAAACTTTATTTTTTTGGTAAAACTACCAAAAAGTGATATTTTTGTCCAGTTTATGGATTTTATTAACGAAAGAGGACATCAAATTATCAGAAACCGCCACAAAACTTTTTTTTTTTGGTAAAACTACCAAAAAGTGATGTTTTCGTCCAGTTTATGGATTTTATTAACGAAAAAGAACACAAAATTTAGCAGAAACCACCACAAAACTTTATTTTTTGGTAAAACTACCAAAAAGTGATATTTTCGTCAAGTTTATTGATTTTATTAACGAAAGGGGACATAAAATTTGGCAGAAACCACCACAAAACTTTATTTATTGGTAAAACTACCAAAAAGTGATATTTTTCGTCCAGTTTATGGATTTTATTAACGAAAAAGAACATTAAGTAAGCAGAAACTACACAAAACTTTATTTTTTGGTAATACTACCAAAAATGATATTTTCGTCAGTTTATGGATTTTATTAACGAAAAAGAACATTAAGTTAGCAGAAACCACCACAAAACTTTATTTTTTGGTAATACTACCAAAAAGTGATATTTTCGTCAAGTTTATTGATTTTATTAACGAAAGAGGACATAAAATTTAACAGAAACAACCACAAAACTTTATTTATTGGTAAAACTACCAAAAAGTGATATTTTCGTCCAGTTTATGGATTTTATTAACGAAAGAGGACATAAAATTATCAGAAACCGCCACAAAACTTTGTTTTTTGGTAAAACTACCAAAAAGTGATGTTTTCGTCCAGTTTATTGATTTTATTAACGAAAAAAAACATTATGTTAGCAGAAACAGCACAAAACTTTTTTTTTTGGTAAAACTACCAAAAAGTGATATTTTCGTTCAGTTTATGGATTTTATTAACGAAAGAGGACATAAAAATATCAGAAACCGCCACAAAACTTTATTTTTTGGTAAAACTACCAAAAAGTGATGTTTTCGTCCAGTTTATTGATTTTATTAACGAAAAAAAACATTATGTTAGCAGAAACCAGCACAAAACTTTTTTTTTTTGGTAAAACTACCAAAAGTGATATTTTCGTTCAGTTTATGGATTTTATTAACGAAAGAGGACATAAAATTATCAGAAACTGCCACAAAACTTTATTTTTTTGGTAAAACTACCAAAAAGTGATGTTTTCGTCAAGTTTATTGATTTTATTAATGAAAAAGAACATAGAATTTAGCAGAAACCACCACAAAACTTTATTTTTTGGTAAAACTACCAAAAAGTGATATTTTCGTTCAGTTTATGGATTTTATTAACGAAAGAGGACATAAAATTTAGCAGTAACCACCACAAAACTTTATTTATTTTTTAAATTACCAAAAGTGATATTTCGTCCAGTTTATTGATTTTATTATCGAAAGAGGACATAAAATTATCAGAAACCGCCACAAAACTTTATTTTTTGGTAAAACTACCAAAAAGTGATATTTTCGTCAAGTTTATTGATTTTATTAACGAAAGAGGACATAAAATTTAGCAGTAACCACCACAAAACTTTATTTATTTTTTAAATTACCAAAAGTGATATTTTCGTCCAGTTTATGGATTTTATTAACGAAACCGCCACAAAACTTTATTTTTTGGTAAAACTACCAAAAGTGATATTTCGTCAAGTTTATTGATTTTATTAACGAAAGAGGACATAAAATTTAGCAGTAACCACCACAAAACTTTATTTATTTTTAAATTACCAAAAAGTGATATTTTCGTCCCAGTTTATGGATTTTATTAACGAAAGAGAACATAAAATTATCAGAAACCGCCACAAAACTTTATTTTTGGTAAAACTACCAAAAAGTGATATTTTCGTCAAGTTTATTGATTTTATTAACGAAAGAGGACATAAAATTTAGCAGTAACCACCACAAAACTTTATTTATTTTTTAAATTACCAAAAAGTGATATTTTCGTCCAGTTTATGGATTTTATTAACGAAAGAGGACATAAAATTATCAGAAACCGCCACAAAACTTTATTTTTTGGTAAAACTACCAAAAAGTGATGTTTTCGTCCAGTTTTATGGATTTTATTAACGAAAAAGAACATAAAATTTAGCAGAAACCACCACAAAACTTTATTTTTTGGTAAAACTACCAAAAAGTGATATTTTCGTCAAGTTTATTGGATTTTATTAACGAAAGAGGACATACAATTATTAGAAACCGCCACAAAAACTTTATTTTTTGCTAAAACTACCAAAAAGTGATATTTTCGTTAAGTTTATTGATTTTATTAACGAAAGGGGACATACAATATTAGAAACCGCCACAAAACTTTATTTTTTGGTAAAACTACCAAAAAGTGATATTTTCGTCAAGTTTATTGATTTTATTAACGAAAGAGGACATACAATTATTAGAAACCGCCACAATACTTTATTTTTTGGTAAAACTACCAAAAAGTGATATTTTCATCAAGTTATTGATTTTATTAACGAAAGGGGACATAAAATTTAGCAGTAACCGACCACAAAACTTTATTTATTTTTTAAATTACAAAAAGTGATATTTTCGTCAAGTTTATTGATTTTATTAACGAAAGAGGACATACAATTATTAGAAACCGCACAAAACTTTATTTTTTGCTAAAACTACCAAAAAGTGATATTTTCGTTAAGTTTATTGATTTTATTAACGAAAGGGGACATACAATTATTAGAAACCGCCACAAAACTTTATTTTTTGGTAAAACTACCAAAAAGTGATATTTTCGTCAAGTTTATTGATTTTATTAACGAAAGAGGACTTAAAATTTAGCAGAAACCCCACAAAACTTTATTTATTTTTAAAACTACCAAAAAGTGATG